>JAIUJO010000361.1:210240-276274 GCA_023846275.1 Vanilla planifolia
ATAAAATTATTTTTCAATATAGTAATATTCAATTATAAAAAATTTAAAATTTAAAATTTAAAATTATGTCATTAATGTTAAATATTATTTATATTTTTTATCTATGTTAAATCATATCAAGATAATATATTAGAGTAATTGTTACATTTATTATTTAGTTATTGTTAAAAATTTTAAGTATGAATAAAATGATATTAAATTAAAAGTTAAAATATACTATAAATATTTTTTAAAAAACAATAGTTATATTTTTTTGCTACTAATATTACATGTCATTATCTTTTTATATTTATTAAAGATTATAAATATAATTATATATTTTTTTACTTTTTTTAAAATTATTACTCTCACCTTTTTCTACTTATCTCAATATTTATCATATTCTCTCAATTTCTTCTCTCACATATTATCATTATTTTATTTGTTAGTTCATTCCTCTTTATATTCTTCTTAGTCACTCTCTCCTCTTTATCCCTATTTAATATCTGATTTATCTTTATTTTAATTTTTTATTTATCATCACTGTGTCATATATATTTTCTCTTTTGTTTATCTCTTCATTAAATCCTTTCTCATGTCTCCTTATTATTAATTTCTTCTATATTTTAGCCTAATCAATTCCTTTATCTTTTACAAAATGGTTTTCTCCATCACCATTATCACTTTTTTGAAGCATAAAAAAACAATATTTAAGAAATTTCTTTAGTTTCATAGTTTAATATATAATATTTTTTACAAACAGATTCTTTATTATATTAATATATTATATAATTTAAAATTTAATTTATAAGAATGACATCATATTGGAAGAAACATTTATATATTAAAATTTATGATAACATATATAATTAGAATAATTTTTTCAAAGTGCATATTCTTGATTATATATAAACTTTTAGAAATAGTTAATTATCTTAACGAAGCCAACCATAATATTTCAATTGTTTTTCTTTTTCAAGCATGTGTGACCAAACCAACACTATAGCATTGGATGTCATTAGAACTCCAATGTTCAGCATGCTTTGGTGATAATAGTATTAGTATGGGTGACTTCTTTAGAAGACCTTGTGTTACATAATTTTTTTAGAGCATTCCTTTTTTCTAAAGAATGATAATTAATTTTAATAAAATATTGATATAAAAAAATTAAAATATTAAGAAAGATAGTTTATAATTAAAATTTTAATAGTTCATTTTTAAATAATTTTATAATATCATTAGAAATTTTATATAATAATAAATATGTTACATCATATGATATTATAATAGTAACTTTAATTAAGATTAATGTTAAGGAAAATAACATACATCGATTATAATAAATTAAAACTAATATATGCCTAAAATAATATATATATACTACATATAAAATTTTCTTATATGTATTAATATTATGCTATATATTATTAATAGTCTAAAATTATTTCATTAAAATAATAATAGAGAGACGAGAGATAATTTAATAAAGAGAAAAAGAAAATAAAGAAAATAAAAGGGATAAAGAAAATGAAGAAAAAGTCAAAGAGAGAGAAATAAGAAAATAAAGAAGGATAAAAGAGAAAGGGACCATGAAGAAGGTAAGGACATAGAGAGTAAAGAGAAAAATAAAATGATGATAATAAGAGAGAGGAAGAAGTGAAAAAATGTAAAAGAAATCATGATAAAGTAAAAAATATTAAAAATATTTGAGTTTAATAATTATTCTTTAATATTAAAAAATATTTAGAGAATATTTTTATAACTTAATTCAATATTATTTTATTCATACTTGAAAATTTAAAAGTTAAATAAATAATATATATTAGAATTATTCTAATATTAATTTCTTTGAACAAATTGATAATAATCAAATGAAATTTTTATTAAGAATTACTTACAAAAAATATTAACCATAAATAATAATTTATCATAATTTATTTTCTTAAAACTACATTTTATCAAAATCAATTATCTTCCATTATAAAAATGAATTATAAGAAAAAATATGTGTAATATTAAAACTTCGATAAAAGGTTATCCATCCAAAAATACTCTAACCCAAGTGATTAACTTTAGAGTTTTAATGAGATCATATGCTATAATTTTAGTGTACTTGCAAATGCATATAAAATAGAAAATAACTTGTTTTATTATGTTTTTAAAGATAGTGAATTATTTCTAGAATTTTATAAATTATAAAGCATATACACTTTCAAAAAAAATTTATGGTCATTATAAATTTAATTATATATTGTAGTATCAATATTTTTTATTTTATAAAATTAATAAAAACTTTATACACTATTATTTTTTATAACATAAACATTAATAATAAGATTTTCTTCCATTATATTAAGATTTTATAAATTAATAATTAAATTATGTTAAAAAAATAAATCATTAGAAACATACTTATCATAAATATTAAATATTAATTTATGCAACATGAGAGATTTTTTAATTATTTTTCATTGATGGAATAAAAAATATAATAGAGATAGAGATAACAATTATATAAAAGAGATAGAGAAAGTTATGGATTGATAAGAACCATTTCAATAATTTTCTAAATTAACAAGTATATACATTTTTTAAAAAATATATAATTTTCATATATGCCATAATATATTTTAATAAGAATATTTTATTAATGTAAATTTTAATAAAAATACATAAATAATTATTTTTAATAATGTAAACATTCATACATAAAACTTTCTTCATATATATTATATTTCTAACAAATTAAAAACTTTATCTAATAAATTAAAGTAAAAAAAATTATAAAAAATATTATATATTAAATAATGCAACATAAGAGATTTCTTCAATATTGTTTGTTGATGGATAGAAAAAAGATAAGGGAGTTGGAGATAACTATTTTGTAAGGATGAGAGAACTTAATGGATTAAGAAGCAAATAAATAGAGAAAAAAATAGCAAAAGAGATAGAGATGTGAAATTATTTAATAAAGTGGAAATGAAAAGATAGGATTCACAAGATATAAATAAAATAAAGATATTGAAGAGAGATAATTAAAAAATTAGGGAGTGATAGAAAGGAGAGGCTAAGAAAAATAGAAAGATATATAGAATAACGAGACAATTATATGATTGATAATAAAAGAAAGAAGTAAGAAAATATAAGAGACATTGAGATAAAGGAAAAAGAGAAAGAAATAATAAAATAAAATTGAAATATCTATAATTAAAATTATAAAATTTATTAAATATAATAACATGATCATATATCATTTATAATAATAATAAAATTAAAATATTTGAGTTTATTTTTTAAAATATTAAAATATTTATAGAATATATATATTTTTTAATTTAATATCATTATTTTTAAAATTTAAAATTTTAAAAAATTATTAAATAATAAATATAAGAATTACTTTAATATATTAACTTCACATGATGTAATATAGATAATAAATACAAATAATATTTATTAAAAATGTCATAATTTAATATTATTAGTATTTTATAATGTAATATATCATTGTATTTAAAAATTCAATTCACTAAATATATGAATTATTTAAAATATTAATTAATTTAAATTTATTGTAATTGATTTAAGTTATTTTAACAAATATTAAACTACATTGAAGAATTTTTTACAGTGCCATATTTATTATTATGTGAAATTGATAATAATATTATAAATTTTTATTTATAATTAATTGCTGAAATGATAATTATAAAATATCATTTATATTAATTTTAGTTTTTTAATATTAATATGTCATTAAAATGAGTTATCATTCATTAGAAAAGGAACACTATGACAATAAATGTGCAACAAGAGGACTTCTCAAGGGGTTATGCATGCAAATACTACTCTCAACAATGTGTGCTTTACATAAAAGTTCTAATAAGATGCAGTGTCATATTGATAGTGTGTTCACACATGCATAGAAAAGACAAATATCATTGTTGTGAGATTAATTTCTTAGAGGTAATGAACTATTTCAAAACTTTTTGTAATTGTGAAGCATATACACTTATAAAAAACTTTTATGGTACTTATATATTTCATAATTTTTTTTAAATAAACATTTTTTTTATAAAATAAAAAACATATTACATGAAATATCATTTTTGATAAATAGACATTAATACTTTAGATTTTTTCCAATATTTAATAATTTTTAAAAAAGTTAAATTATGTAACAAAATATAAGAAAATAAAATATATATTTATCATAAGAAAAGATGATATAAAGAGAATAAATAAAGTAGTGAAAGAGATAGAAATAAGATAGTGTAGAAGGATAGAGCAAAGAGTGGCCAAGTAAAACATCAGGAGACAGAGAATAAATTAAAAAGTAAGAGAACGATAAAAAAAAGGAAAGATAATAGTGAGAGAATGCGAGAGATAATGAGACAAAGAAAAAATTAATAGAAATAATTAAATAAAAATTAAATAATAATAACTAAACTTGTAATATTAAAAAAATATAAGAATTTATTTATAAATAATATCTAATAAAAGAAGATAATAAAAATAATTTGATTTTTTTAATTTTATAATATTCCAAATATTTAGAAAATAATTTAACTATTAATTTAATACCATTTTATTAATAGTTAAAGCTAAACAAGTTAATTTATTAAAAAAATAATATAATTGTTATAACTTATTTTCTTTAAATGATGTGATATGGAAAATAGTTATAAATAATATTAGACATTTGTTGATATAATATTAGATTTGTAATATTCTATAACATAAACTAAACAAACTTGAAGTTATTAATTTTTAATATTTGATATAAGTTTTTTCCTTAAAACTAAACATACTTGAAGTTATTAATTTTTTGTGACATGTGATGTGCTATATTTACTATTATATAAAATTTAAAAATAATGAAATAAATTTATTATTTGAAATTAATTACTATAATGATAATTATAAATTATCTTTCTTAATAATTTGTTTTTTTAATTATTAACATGTTTTTAAAATTAATTATTATTCATCATAAAAAGGAATGTCATGCAAAAAATATTTGCAACATGAGGACTTATAAAGAAGTCACTCATCTCGACACTGTTCTCACTCATGGAAGCTATACTTTGGAGTTATGATATGAACTTGTGCTATAATGTTGGTGTAGTCACACATGCAAAAATAGAAAATGTTATATTTGTCTTATTTTTATTAAAGAAAATGAACCATTTAAAAAATTTCTAAATTATCAAGCAAACCCAATTTTAAATAAAATTTATTTTTGTTATGTTTGTCATAAAAAATTTTAATGTTAATATTTTATTTAATAAATTTAATAAAAAAGTTAAACAAACTATTATTTCAATAAAGTAGACAATAATACCTGAATTTTTCTACCATTATATTATAATTCTTATAAATGAAAAATTAAATTTAGTAATAAATATAAATCATAAAATATTTATTTGTCATAAATATTATGTATTTAACTATGCAACATGAGAAAATTTTCTTAAATATTATGAATTTATGGGCTAACAAAGATATAATAAAGATAAAGATAGCATGATTACAGAAGAGAGAGAGCAAAAATCATTGATTGATAATAGAAAAAAAGTTTTAAAAAATTGAAATAGAGAGTGATGAGAGATGATTTAATGTGGAACAAAAAAAAGAGAAAATATAGAGGAGATAAAGAGAAAAAGTGACAAGGTGAAAGAGAGAGACAAACGAGAATGTAGAGATGGATATAGCACAAAGTGTTAAAAAAGTGTATATGGTGACAAAAATGAAGAGATAAACAAAAGAATGATGATAGAAGAGATAAGAAAGTGAGAGAATATCTAAGATATTAATATAAAGAGAAAAAAGTAAGAAATAATTTAAGAAAACTAAAATTTACTAATTGAACTTATAATATTTATATAATAACTAGTAAATAAATAAAATTTTTTTTGTTTTATTATTTTATAATATCAAAAAATAATTTAAGAATATTTTAATGATTAATTCAATATTATTTTGTTTATATTTAAAATTAAAAAAGTTAAATCAATAATAAATATTATAATAATTCCAATATTTAATCTTTAAATGGTAAAACATACATAATAAATATTAATATTATGTAATATTAATGTTATAGTTTTTTTATTTTAATATGTAATACCAAAATATTATCGGAATTAATAAATTCTATTAAAAAATATTAATACAAGAATAAATAAATTGCAATTTATTATAATTAATATAAATTATTTAGTTAAATATTAAACTAAATTAAAGTTATTATTTTATTATATCATATGATGTGCCATATTTATAATTATGTGAACTTATTAATAACAATATAATGTTATCACTAATAATTAATTAATAAAATTTTAATTATAATTTATTATTTATTATAATTTAATTTTTGAATAATAATATGTTTTTGAAATTAATTATGGTTATTTAGAAAAAGACATGTTATGAAAAATAATGTATAACAAGAGGACTTTTCAAGGGGTCACGAATCTAAATATTACTACCACTAATATTGCATAACTTTGGAGTTCTAATGAGTTCAAGTTCTATAATACTCATGTGGTCAAACATGAATACAAAAGACATTATCATAGTTGTAGGATTAATTTTTTTGAAGATAATGAACCATTTTTAAATTTTTCTTAAAATAACCTAATAAAAATATTTTATTTATGCAAAATTAATAAAAAAATTACATACATAAATTATTATTTCTAATAAATAAAATATATATTACATTATTACATTATTATTCTTGTTAACGAAATGTAAAATTATGTGACAAATATAAATAAAAATATATATATTTATCATACAAATTATATATTAAACTAAGCAACAATAGAGATTTCTTAAATATTATTAATTATGATGGTAAAAATAAGATGTCGGAGATTGGGATACTTATTTTATAAAATGAATAGAGAAAGTCATAGATTGATAACAACAAAATAAAGAAGAAAATAGTAATAAAGAGAGATGAGAGATAATTTAATGAAGAAGAAAAGAAAAAAGAATATAGAGGAGATAGATGGAATAAATAAGTAAAACTGGCAGAGAAATAAGAAAATAGAGAAGGCTAGAAGAGAAAGAGGGTGAGAAAAACATAAATGATAAAAAATGAACAGATAAATAAGAAAATGGTAACAAGATAGAAATTGTTAAGGGAGAATCTAAGATACAATGTGATAATAGGAGAAAAGTGAAAAAATAATTAATTAAAAGTTAAATTTAAATAACTAAACTCATAATATTTATTAAATATAATATATTAATCATATAAAAAATTTACTAATAGTAAAATTTATAAATAATTTTAGGTTTATTATTAATTCAAATAGTTAAGAATATTTTGACTATTAATTTAATATTCTTTTATTCATACTTAAAATTTAAAAGGCTAATTAAATAATAAGTAATATAATTATTCTAATAAATTCTTTTTATAAGATGTAATATAATAATAAATAAAAGCACTATTTTTTTAATAATGATAAAATTTTAGAATTCTAATATTTTATAATATAAAAATATTATAATAAAATAATTATATACGTAGAATATATGTAATATTATAAACATAAATTAATTTTTAATTATTATAATTTATTTAAGATATTTTGCTCAACACTAAACTATATTAAAATTTATTATTTCATTGAATCAAATGATGTCTCATATTAATTATTATATGAATTTTATAAAGTTGTTACTAACAATTATTTACTAAAATGGTATTTTTGAATAAAAATTATAATAATTCCATTTTTTAACATTATGTTATTAAAATAAATTAACATTCATAAAAAATGTATATTATTAAAAAGTATTAGAAACACCATTCTCAAGGATTCACCTATGCCAATATTCCTTTTGATGAAGCATGCCTCTGGACTTCTAATGAGATCCCATGCCATAATGATGGTGTGGTCGTAGATGCAATAAAATGATAAGTAATCGTAGTTGCCTGACTGTTGCCTTGAACAAAATTAACCATTTCAAAAACTTTTGTAAACAATCAAGCATATGAACTTTAAAAAAACATATGCTTATTATATATATCTTAGTATATTCCAATATCACTATTTTATTTATATAAAAGTTATAATATATATATATATATATAAATATATTGTTTTTTTGATAACATACATATTATTGCATATTATTTTATTCCATTATGTTAGAATTATTTTGAACAAAAAAATTAAATATATAATAAAATATATAGTTATCATGAATATTATATACTAAACTTTGTCAAATTTGAGATTTCTTAAATAATGTTGATTGATGGGCTAAAAAAGAGATAATAGAGATAGTGATAACTTTTCTTAGATGAGAGAAGGCTTAGATTGATAAGAGAAAAATAAAGAGAAAAATAGTGATAAAAAGATTTGTGAGATGACTTAATGAAGAAAAAACAAAAAAGAGAACATAGAAGAGATGGAGAGAGCAAGTAAATAAAGTGAAAGAGAGAGAAATAATAAAAAAGAGAAGGATAAAGAAGAGAGAGATTATGAAGAACCTAAAGAAATAGAGACAAGAAAGACAAATAAAAGATCGATAATAAGTGAGGGGAGGAATTAAGAGAATTTGAGAAACATTGAGTTGAATATTATTTCATTCATTATCAAAATTTATAAAATTGATTTAATAATTAATAAAATAGTTATTTTAATATATTATCTTTATTTGATGTAATATAGGTAATAAGTATTAATATTTTCTTACTAATGATATAGTTTTAGAATTCTAATCTTTTATAAAATAATATTATTATGTTTAAAAAATTATAAAAATAAAAAATAAATATTATTACTAAATAAATTAATTTTAAATTATTATAATTAAAATGAGCTTTTTCTTAATATTAAATTGTACTAAATTTTTTATTTCATTATTTCAACTGATGTGTCGTGTTAATTATTACTTTAAATTAACAAAAATGTTAAAATATTTTTATTTACAATTAATTACTGAAATTTTATTTATAAACTATAATTTACATTAATTTATTTTTTCATATTAACATATTAGAATTAATTAACATTCTTTACCAAAACTAACACTATGAAAAAATGTTTTAAACATTACTCTCAAATGGTCAACAATCCCAACATTTCTTTTGACTAAGCATGTCTAATTTTGGAGAACTATTGGGATCCATTGGTTTAGTTGTGGCATGTAAAAATGTGAATTAAAATGGTAAATATTCATTGTTATGTTAAAATTGTCTTGAAAATAATGAAACATTTTTAAAATTTTGTAAACAGAGAAGTATATCAACTTTCAAAAAATATTAAGCTCATTATGTATGTCATAATACATTCTAATATCAACATTTTATTTATATTAAATTATTAAAATATAACATAAACTATAATTTTTGATAACATACATATAAATACATATGATTTTTTATAGCACAAATATTGATATATATGATTTTTTCCATTGTATTAAACAATAAGACATGAAAGATTTCTTCATTATTATTATTTTATCTACGAAACAAAGATAATAGAGATAAACATAGCTATTCTATAAGGGAAAGTAAGTAATATATTGATAAGAGAAAAATGGAGCAAAAAACAATAATAGAGATCAAAGATGATCTAATGAAGAAAAAAAGAAAAGTGAGAACGCAAAAGAGATCAAGAGAATAAACGAAAAAGTGGAAGAGAGAAACAAAAAACTAGAGAAGAATAAAATAAAGAAAGAAGGTAAGAATAATGTAAAGAGGTAAAGAATAAAGAGACAAATAAAAGAATGGTAATAAGACACAGAAGAAAGTGAGTCAATATGAGAAATATTAAGATAAAGAGGAAAAAAATGAGGGAAATAATTTAATAAAGGCTAAATTTTAGTAATGAAAATATAATATCCATTAATTATAATAAGTCAGCATATGTAATATTTAATAATAATAATATATAAATCTATTTGAATTTCTCCAAATATTTAAATATAAAAATATATTATTATTATTATTATCAATTTATAATATTTTATTTATAAATAAATTTAATAAAAACAATCAATAATAAATATAATTATTTTATGAAATAATTTTAGATTTTTAATATTCTATAATGTAATATTATTGTATTTAAAAACTTTAATAACCACCATATATGTAGTATTATAAATAATAATTAATTATAATTTATTAGAATTTATATATGTCATTTTGCTTAGTATTAAGCTAAACTTAAGCTATTAATTAGTTATATCATGTCATGTTTCATATTTATTATTATTATATAAAATTAATAATTTTTTTCTAAATTATTATTAATAATTAATTACTTAAATAATAATTATAGACTATACTTTTAGTAATTTATTTTTTAAAATTTATCATGTTCTAAAAATAATTATTACACATTTAAAAAAGAATTGCTTCTCAAGAGGTTAACCATCACAAATAGATGCTTAAAGAAGATAAAAATTATAGTTATGTGAGTATTATGTCATAGATAAAGAATCATTTGTAGTATTTTCTAAATTACGAAGGATATGGATTTTTTTATTAAAAATAGAATTATTATGCAAGTCATAATATATTCTAACATAAAATTTTTATTTATTTAAAATTGATAAAAAATTTCAAAAGCTATTCTTATTCATAAAATAGACATTTATACATAATAGTTCCTTCCATTATGTAATCATCTTTATAAATAAGAACTTAAATTTCATTCTAAATATATATAATAAATTATTTATTCATCATAATTAATATATATTAAGTTATACAATATAAGAGATTTCATAAATTTTGTTAATTAATGGCCAGAAAAAAAGATAATCGAGACGAAGATAATTTTTTTATAATAGAGACAGAAAGTCATCAAATGATGAGAAGAAAAAGAAGTGGAAAATAATGTTAGAGAAAAATGAGAGAAAATTCGATTAAGTGGATAAGAAAAAAGAGGCCATGAGAAATATAAAAAATAAAAGAATAAATAGATATATAGATAAATAGAAGAATGTTAATAGGAGAGAAAAGGAAATGGGAGAACGTCATAGACATTATGATAGGGAAAAAGTGAGATAAATAGTTTAGTAAAAGTTAAATCTTAATAATTAAAATTTTTATATTTATTTTAAAATAATTTAATTAAAAATAACATTTAATACTATTAAAAAGTAAAGAATACTTAAGATTTTTTTTGGAAAATTTTATAAAATAATAACATTATAACTATTTTAGTATATTAAGTTTGTAAGACATAATATATATAATAAATATAAATAATATTTAACATTAATGTTATAATTTTATATTTCTAATTTTTTATTACATAAAATTACTATATTTAAAATGTCCTATAATAAGAGTATTTATACTATTAAGAACATAATTTAATTATAGCTTATTATAATAGATATTTTTAACTTTTCTTAATATAAAAATAATTTAAAATTATTATTTAATTGTAACATATAATGTTCTACATTTACTATTACATGAAATTAATAATAAAGTTATAAATTTATTATGAATAATTATTTGCTAAAATTGAAATTATATACTGTCTTATATAAAAATTTAATTTTTTAATTTTAATATACATTATGTTGTGCCAAATTTATTATTATATAAAATTGATAATAATATTATAAAGTTATTACATATAACTAATTACTAAACCTGTAATCATTAACTATCTTTTTAAATAATTAAAATTTTTAATATTAATATGTTATTTAAATTTAATATCATTCATTTGAAAAAGGAGTACTATTAAAAAATTTGTTCAAGACAAGGACTTCTAAAAAGGTCACCCTTCTCAATGCTACTATCACTTAAGTATGCTTATATTTTGAGTTCTTATAAGATTGAGTGCTATAATACTCATTTTATCACTAATGCATATAAAAGATAAAAAATCATAGTTGTGTGGTTATTGTATCGAAGTTAATGAACTATTTTCAAAATTTTCAAAAGCATTAAGAATATGTACTTCTAAAAAATCTATACTAATTATGTCATAATATTTTCTAAAATCAATATTTTATATAAATAAAATTAATAAAAAATTACATAAATTATTATTTTTTATAATATAAATATTAATACATAAGATTTTCTTACATCATGTTAGTATTCTCCTAAATTAAAATTTAAATTATATAACAAATATAAATAATAGGCTATATATTTATCATAAATATTATAAACTAAACAATGCAAAATGAGAGATTACATAAATATTATCAATTTATGAATTGAAATAGAAAAAATTGATTCATAGATAATTATTTTATAAGAAAGAGAATGTTTCAAATTGATAAGAGCAAAATATAAAGAAAACTAATAACAATGAGAGATGAGAGATGGTTTAATGAAGAATATAACAAATGTTGAACATAGAAATTATAATAAGAATAGTTAAAAAAAGTCAAAGAGAGAGAAATTAAAAGTTGCTAAGGATAAAGGAGAAAGAGAGCAACCAAAATATGAGAAGATAAAAAATGAGGAGACAAATAAGACAATGATAGTAGCACAGAGACAAAAGAGAGAGAATGTGAGAGATATTGAAAAGAAGAGAAAAAGTGAGATAAATATTTGATTAAAAGATAAATCATAATAATTAAGCTTTTTATATTTATTAAATATAACAAGTTAATCATATATAATATTTAATAATAACAAAATATGAAAAAATTTTATGCTTATTATTACTTTCGAATGTTATAAATATTTAAATAATATTTTTGATTATTAATTTAATACTTTTTTTATTTATACTTTGAATTAAAAAAGTCAATTAAATGACAAATAGTATAACTAGTCTAATATATTATCATTATATGATATAACCTAGATAATAATTATAAATAATATTTAATATTAATGATATATTTTTTTATTTTTTATATTGTATGAGATAATATTGTTACATTTAAAAATTCTATATTGATGATATATATTATTATAAATTTAAAATAATTGTCATTTATAATATTTAATATAAGTTATTTTACTCAATATTAAACTAAATTAAAGTTATTATTTTAATATATCATATGATATGTATTATTATATGAAATTAATAATAATGTTAGAAATTTATTAGAAAAATTAATCTCAAAAATTATAATAATGACCTATAATTTATAGTAGATTTTTTTTTTAAAATTAACATGTAATAAAATTTAATCATTGTTCATTAAAAAAATGAATGCTATTAAAAAATTTAATCTACAAGATGACTTCTTAAACAGTCATCCATCAAAATACCTCTCCAACCCAAGTATGCCTATCTTTGGAGTTTTAATGAGATCGAGTGCAATAATACCTGTGGTTGGACATGCATACAAAAGATAAAATATCATAGTTTTGTGATTTATTTTTTGAAAATAAATAACTATTTCTAAAATTTTAAAAGTTATCAAGCATTTATACTTTTAAATTAAATTTATTCTTATGATATTTGTCATAATATATTCTAATGCAAATATTTATTTATATAAAATTGAAATAAAATAAACTATTATTTTTGATATTATAGTTAATAATAAATGAGATTTTCTTCCATAATACTATTAATATTATAAAAAACTAAATTACATAATAAATATAATTAAAAAATATTTATCATAATTATTTTTATTAAACTATGCACCACGAGAGATTTTCTTAATATTTTTGATTGATGAACTAAGAAAGTAATAGTAGATTTAGAGAAAATTATTCTATAAAAGGGTGAAAATCATAGGATGATAATCGATGAATAAAAATGAAAATTATAATAGAGAGATGAAAGATAATTTATTAAAGAGTAAAAAAAGAAAAAACATAGAGAAGATTGAGAGAATAAATCAGTAAACAAAAATGAAAGAAAAAGATGAAAATAAAACAATATGAGAGAGGAGTAAGAAAATTTGAAAAATCTTAGGATAAAAAGAAAAGTTAGGTAACTAACTAAATTAAAGTTAAATTTTAAAAATTAAAATTTTAATATAAATTAAATATAATAAATTGAAGATTTATAATATTTAATAATAATAAATTTTAGAGAATATCTAATCTTTGTTATTCTTTAAAAACAATATAAATATTTAAAGAATATTTTAACTATAAATTTTATGTTATTTTATTCATATATAAAATCTAAAAAGCTAATTGAACATTAAGTAGTATAATTATTTTAAAATGTAAATATATATGATCTAATATAGAAAATAAATATAAAAAATAATTTAACATTAATAATAAAATTATAAATTTCTAATATTCTACAATATATTTTTATTTTATTTTAAAAATTCTACATAGAAGATATGTATACCACTAAAGAAATAAATTAATTTTAATTTATAATAATGATTATAGCTTATTTTAATGAAGATTGAATTATATTAAATTTATTATTTCATTACATCGCTAGAAATTAAATATTTCTTATTATATTAAATCCACAAAAAATTTAAAAACATTATTTTCAATAAATTACTTAAATGGTATTTATAAATAATATCGTTCATTAGGAAACAAAATTCTATGAAAAACATTTGTGCAAAAATACCATAAACTAATCATCCATCCCAATACTACTGTCATCCTAGCATGATTAACTTTTGAGTTCTAGGGAGATATAGTACTATAATCCTAGTGCCCACACAAAAAAAAGGTAAAATATCTTAGTTGTGATTAATTTTTTAAAGATAAATGATCATTACTTAAATTTTCTAAATTATCAAGCATATACACTTTAAAATAAAATTAATGTTTATTATTTTTTTAAGAATATATTTTAATATCATTATTTTATTTATATAAAATTAACATTAAAATTCATAAAATGTTATTTCTTTCGAAGTTGCCATTAATACATGATACTTTTCCCATTATGTATAGATAATTAAAATGACATGATAAATATAAATGAGAAAATATATATTTATCATAAATAATATAAATTAAAATATAAAATAAAAATAATTTCTCAAATATTGTTATTAGATTTGGTGAAAGAGATAATGGTGAAAGAGATTACTATTCTAAAAAAGTGAGGAAATTAATAATTAGAGAGAGAAAGAAGTGAAAAAAATGAGAGGCATTAAGATTAAAATAAAAAGTGAGACAAATAATTAAATGTGGTTAAACCATAATAGTTAAACTAATAATATTTATTAAATATAATAAGATAATGAAAAAGGTTAATCAAACAATAAATATTATAATTATGCAATACATCTCCTTTATGTAAAGCAACATAGATAATAAATATAAATAATATTTCACATTAATAATACAATATTATTTTTTTGTTATTTTGAAACATTTTATTACCATATGTGACAAAGTGTATACAAATAATTTTGATAATATTATAAAAATAAATTAATTATAATTTATTATAATTATTATAAGTTTTTTTATATAATATTAAACAATTAAATTTATTATTTTATTACATCACAAGATGTGATATATTTTTATTTTATGAAATTGGTATTAATGTTAAAATGTTATTAATAATAAATAATTACTAAAATAGAAATTTCCATCTTATTTTTTAATAATTCAATTGTTTAAAATTAACATGTTATTAAAATTAATTAAAATTAATTATCATTCTTTAGAAAAGGAAAAACATGAAAAAAATATGTGCAACACAAGCACTTTTTAAGAGGCAACTCATCAATAATACTCTCCTGCATGCATGCTTAACTTTGTAATTCTAATGAGATCTACTGTAATAATACTTGTGTGGTTGTGCACATATGTAAAAGGCAAATTATTCTTCTCAATAATGTTGGTATTATTAAAGAACATTTTTGACCATTATATTATCATTTTTATAAACAAAAAAGTTAAATTACATAATAAATTTAAAACATAAAGAAATTATCTATCATGAATATTATATACTAAACTAAGCAACACAAGAGATTTTCTAAAAATTTTTAATTAATGGACTAAAAATTAATAACAGAGATGGAGATAAATATTGTATAAAAGAGAGTGAACACATTTGTTTAAAAGAGTAAAATAAAGAGAAAATCAATAATAGAGAGAGACAATAGATGATTTAATGAATAATAAAAGAAAAGAAAGAACATAAAAGACATAGGAAATAAATAAAAAAAATTAAAAAGTACGAGAAATAATTATAAAAAGAGGGATAAGAGAGAGTTGGAGGATAAGAAGAATATCAAGAGATATGAATATAAAGAAAAATAAGGTTATGATAATAGGAGAGAGAAAAGTTAGACAATTTAAGTGATAACAAAATAAAGAGAAAAAAATTTGAGAAATAATTTAAGGAAATAAAATCACAAAAATTAAACTTATAATATTTATTAAATATAATATGTTAAACATATATCATATTTAATAATAAAAAAATATAAAAACTATTTCAAGTTTATTTTTTATTTTATTAAATTTAAAATATTTAGAGAGTATTTTTGACCATTAGTTTAATGTTATTTTACTCATTCATTTAATTAAAAATGTTAATTAAATATAAAAGTTATAGTCATTTTAATATATGATATTTATGTGACATAATGAAGATAATAAATAAAAATAATATCCAACATTAAAAACATAATTTTAGATTTTTTTAATATTCTATATTATAAAATTTATATATTTTAAAATTATTTAAATAACGTATATACTATTATAAAAGTAAACTATTTATAATTTATTATAATTGATATAAGTTATTTAGCTTAATATTAAAAAATATTAAATTTATTATTTTATAATATATTAAAATGTGTCATATTTATTGTTATATTGAAGTTATAATAATTTTAACATGTTTTATTGTTAATTAATTTCAAAAATACTATTTATAGCCCATCATTTATAATAGTTGAATTTGTTTGCACAAATATATTGCGAAAATCATATGTCATTCATTAAAATAATGAATGTTATGAAATATAAGTTGTAATATACGGACTTCTTAAAAGATGACCTATATTAATACTAGTCTCATGCAAGAATGTTTAACTTTGTAGTTCTAATTATACCCAATATTATAATGCTAGTGGTAGCACATGCATATAAATGATAAAAGTTATAGTTGTATGATTATTATTTTTAAGATAATGAAGTACTTTTAAGATTTTTTGAATTATTAACCATATACATACACTTTTTGACAATTTTTTTTGCTTGTTATATATGTCATAATATATTCTAATATCTATAATTTATGTATAGAAAATTATTAAATGATTACATAAACTATTACATTTGATAAGGTAGACATTAATAAATACAATTTCAATAAATAAAAAATTAGATCATGTAATAAATATAAATAACAAAATATATATTTATCATAAATATTACATATAAAACTATCAACATGAGAGATTTTTAAATATTATTAATTGATGGATTAAAAAAGAGAACATGGAAAGAGACAAATACTCCATAAAAGAGAAAGAGAAAATATAAGTCATTGTTTTTTATATAATCATAATTACATATAATTTTATTCATACTTATATTTAAAATGTTAATTAAAAAAGAGAGAAAAAGTTATTCTCATATATTATCTTTATTAGAGGTAACATAAATAATAAATATAAGTCATTGTTTTTTTAGTAATTATATAATTTTAAATTTTTAATGTTCTATAACATAATATTATTATATTTGAAATATTTTATACAAAGGATATATGTACTATTTTAAAACTAAATTAATTATACTCTGTTATAGTTGATATATGTTTCTTGCTCAGAATTAAAATATATTTAAGTTATTATTTTATTATGTCATATTTAGCTTCAAATTTATGATTATATAAAATTAACAATAAAATTTTTAATATTATTGTTAATAATTAATTACTAAAATGATATTTTTAAACTATAATCTATTATAATTTAATTATTTAACATTAAAATATTATTAAATTTTATTATCATTCATTAGAAAAAAGAATGTTAGTAGAAATTATGTCCAACATGACTCTCAAGATTTCACCCATCCTAATATTGTCTTTTGCCCAAGTATGCTTGGCACTCATGTTCAAATGCATTAATAAAATAAAGGTGTGATACCACGGGTATTAACAGTTAAATAATCGTAGTTGTGCGATCATTGTCTTTATGATAATTAACTATTTCTTAAAGTTTCTAAACTATCAAGCATCTACACTTCCAAACAAAATTTTCTTATTATAAATGTTAAAATATATTCTAATATTAAAACTTTTTTGGTAAAAATCTATCATAAATTAAAAAAAATTTATTTTTAATATTGTATAAATTAATGCATACACTTTTTAATTACGTCTGTTATCTTTCAAATAAACTAAAATTAAATTACTTAAAAAAATTAAACAATAAAATTACTTTTTAATAAATATTTTATTTTAAACTATGATAAATAAGAGATTTCTTAAATATCACTAATTGATGGGCTTAAAAAAATGTTATAAAGAAATAAATAAGAGCAAAATAACAAAAATAAGTAATATATTTAATATTATTTATTTCATATAAAGATGATTTTATAAAAAAGAAAATAGAACATAAGTGAGATAAAGAGAGTAAATGAATATGTGGAAGAGACCAAAAATTAAGAGAGTAGAAAATGATAAATAATAGTGAGGCAAAAAAATATAATGAGATAAAAAATTAAGAGCCAAATAATAGAGTGATAATAGAGAGAAAAAAATGAGAGAATGTGAAACAATATGATAAAGAGAAAAAAGTGATATAAATAATTAAATAAAAATTAAATGTTAATAATTAAATTTATAAGATTAATTAGGCATCATAAGTTATAAATAATGTTTAATAATAAAAAACTATTAAATATTTTAGGTTTAACAATTATTTTAAAATATTATAGATATTTAACGAATTTTTTGACTATAAATTTAATATAATTTGAATCGTAAAAAAAATTTAAAAAATTATATTACAAAATGAACAATATAATGATTCTTATAGATTATCTTTATATGACATAATACTGATAACAATAATGAATAATAATGAACCTTAATGTTATAATTTTTTATTTTTAATATTTTGTAATAGTATATAATTATATTTAAAGAATTCAATAAACATCATATTTATACTACAATAAAAATAAACTTTTTTGATTTATTATAATTTACATCAGTTGTTTATCTTAATATTATATTAAACTAAAGTTAATATTTCGTTATATCATATAATTCCCTTATTTTTTATTATATGAAATCTATAAAAATTTTATAAAGTCATTATAAACACTTAATTACTAAAATTATAATTATAAAATATTTTTATGACAATTTAAATATTTAATTTAAACAAGTTATAATAATTAAATGTTGTTAATTAAAAAAGAAATCCTTTGTAAAAATTTGTGCAACTTTAGGACTTCTCAAGAAGTGAATCATCCTATTGCTTATCAAAAAAATGCTTAACTTTGGAGTTCTAATGGTATGTAGTGCTATACTATTGGTTTGGTCACAGATGCATACAAAAGATAAAACAATTATAGTTGTGTGATTATATCTTAAAGATAATCAATAATTTCTAAACTTTTCTAAATTATGAAGTACATGCACTTTTAAAATAATATTGCTTATTATATGTCATGATATATTCTAATATCAATGATTTATTGATATAAAAATAAAAAATTGCATAAATTGGTATGTTTGATAACATAAATAATAATACATTAGATTCTCTTCCATTATAATATCATTTTTATAAATTAATAATTAAATTACATAAAAAAGATTAATTTAAAATATAAATTTATCATAATACTATATATTAAAATATGTGACATTAGTTTTTTCATAAATACTATTAATTGATAGACTTAAGGAGGGATATGACAATTGAGATAAAGATTTTATAAGATAGAGAAAAAGTCGCATGTTTATCAGAAAAAAATAGATTGATAAATAATAATGGAGGGAGATTTGAGATGATTTAGTAAACAAGATAAGAAAAGGGAGGACATAGTGTAGATATAAAGAATAAATAAAAAACAAAAGTGAGAGAAATTAGAAATTAGAGAGGGATAGAAGAGAGAGAGAAGTGCTAAGAAGATTATAGAAAGATAGAGAATGAAGTGAAAAAAAGAGAATGGTAATAAAAGTGAGTGAAATGAAAAAATATGTACAACAATAAGAATTTTTAAATGGTCACCTATCCCAAAATTAACATCTCCTAATTGTGCTTTACTTTAGAGTTCTAATAAGATCTAGTCTTTATATTATTGGTATAGTCACCCATGCATTTAATAGAAAAATGTTTTTAAGACAATGTACCATTTCAAAAATTTTCTAAATTATAACATATACACTTTTAAAAAAATTATACTTTTTATATATGGCTGAGTATATTCTAATAATATTATTTTATTTATTTAAAATTTAGATAATTTAAATGGATTATTACTTTTTATAAAGTAAACATTAGTAAATGATATTTTTTTAATTATTTTATTTTTTTTATAAATAAAAAAGTTAAATAACTTAACAAATATAAATAATAAAAATTTATATTTATCATAAATGTTATATATTAAACTACGAAACATGATTGATCTTTTAAGTATTAGTTATTGATAGTCTAAAAAAGGGATAATAGAGATAAAGATATTATTCAACAAAAGAGAGAGTGAGTCATAGTTTGATAAGAGCAAAATAAAAAAAAATAATAATAGAGAGTGATAAGAGATGATTTAATAAAGAAAAAAGAAAATAGGAAAATAGAGGAGAGAGGGAGGCCAAGAGAAATATAAGAAAATAGAGAATAAAAAGGCAAAAAAGAGTATAACAATAAAGAGCAAAAAAAGTGAGAGAATGTTAGAGATATTAAGATAATAAGAAAACTTAGTGGAAGTTGTTAAATAAAAGAAAAAACTTAATTATTAAACTTATAATATTTATTAAAAATAAAATGTTAATCACATGTAATATTTAATAAAAATAAAATATAGGAAATATTTTATGATTCATAGTCTTTTAGAATATTACAAATATTTAAAGAACATTTTTACTATGAATTAAATATTATTTTATGCATATTGAAACTTAAAATATTAATCTAGTAAAAAATAATATAATTATTCTAATATGTTATCTTTATGTGGTGTAATATCTATAATAAATATAAATAATATTTAACATGAATGATATAATTTTTTATCTCTAATGTTCTCTAAATTAATATTTTTATATTTAAAAAATTATATAGATATCACATATATATATATATACTATTATAGGCATAAATTAATTAAAATTTCTTATGATTCACATAAGTTTTTCTACTTAATATTACACAAAAATAAATTTATTATTTTATTATATCGTATATATGTGATTTTTCTGAGAATATGAAATTATTAATAATGTTATAAATTATCATTAAAAAATTAATTGTTAATAATGTTATAAAGTTATCATTAAAAAGTTATTACAAAAATTGAAATATAAATTGTAATTTAATTATATTAATAATTAATAAGTTATAAAAGTTAATTATCATTCATTATAAAAAGGATTACTTTCAAACAATATTTGGAACATGAGAACATCTCAAGAAGTCATCCATCCAAACAATACTCTCACCAAAGGACATTTAACTTTAGATTCCTAGTGAGATCTAATGTTATAATTCTTGTCGTGGCACATGCATGCAGAAGAAAAAAATGATAGTTTTTCATAAATATTATAAATGTAACTATGTAATACGATAGATTTGACAAATGTTGTTAGTTGAGGATAGAAAAAGAGATAATAGAGATGGATATGAGAAATGACTTAAAGAAGAGAAAAAGAAAAGAGAGATCAAAGAGGAGACTAAGATCATAAATAAAGAGATCACCCATTCCAGTACCACTCAAGCTCAAGCATCCTTAACTTTCATGTTTTAATGAGATTGATTACTACAATACTAGTGTAGTTGTGTGAATCTTTTTTCAAGATAAGCAATTATTTCAAAATTTTTTTAAATTACCAATAATTTATACTTTTAAAAAAAATTATGTTTGTTATGTTTATCATAATATTTTTTAATATCAATATATTATTTATGCAAAATTGATAAAAAAATTACACTAACTATTATTTTTGATAAAGTAGATAAAAATACATGAGATTGTCTTCTATTATCTTATTAATCTTATAAAGAAAGTAAATCTATTTAATAAATATAAAAAATAAAAAATATATAAATTTTTATAAATATTTTATATCAAATTATGCTGTATGAGAGATTTTTTAACTACAATTAATTGATTCACTAAAAAAGAGAAAATAGATATAAAAATAACTATTCCATTAGAAGGAGAGAATAACGTGGATTTGTAAGAGAAAAATAGTTATAAAAAAGTTGCAAGACAATTTAATGATGGTGAAAAGAACAGAAATAATATAAAAAAGAGAGAGAGAATAAATAAAAAGATGAAAGAAAGAGAAATGAGGAAGTAGAGAATGATAGAAAAGAGTTAGAGAAAATATAAAGAGATAAAGAATGAGATGAGAACTTAGAGAATGATAGTAAGAGAGAAAAAAGTCAAAAAATATGAGAGCTATTAAGACAAGGAGAAAAATCTCATGTATCAATGTCTTGTTAATCAGAAAAAAAGCTAATGTAAATTTCACTTCATTTTATAAAAGAAATAAGTGATGGTAGGAAATATTATTAAATTTAAAATAAGTGAAAATTTTATTCAAAATTGTATATTTAATCGAAAAAAATAGTTGTCATTTTTTATTCAACATATAAAAAAATATTGATATTGTAAAATATTATGACATATAAATTGAGCATAAATTTTATTTTTAAGTGTATATGCTTGATATTCTCTAAATATTTTTAATATTATAAAAAATTAATAAATCTTAAATAATTTTAATATTGTCTTAATTATTTATTTTTTATATTCTACTTGACATCTCCCCTTTCTCTATCTTTTTCTATTTCTTAGTTCACTCTTTCATTTACCTTTTTATTTATTCTCTCTATCTCATTTATACTCTCCTTTTTCTTTTTCTTTTTGCAAAATAATTTCTCCTTTGTCTCTACTATTATTTTCCTCTTTATTTTTTTAATTAGTGATTTGGAACTTTCTCTCTCTTAGAGAATAGTTACCTATATCCATCATCCTTTTTTCATTACATAAATTAATAATATTTAATAAATGTGTAATGTTGCATAGTTTAATATAGAAAACTTTCATATATATATATATATATATATATATATATATATATATATATATATATATATATATATATTAAGTAATTTAATTTTTTACTTCTAAGATAGATTTTATTTGAAAAGAAAATCTTATATATTAATACCTACATTATAAAAAATAACATTCTACATAATTTGTTTGTTATTCTATATAAACGAAATATTTAATTATTAAATATTATGTTATATATAATAAGCATTATATTTTTTTTAAAATGTGCATATCTTGGATAATTTTGAAAAGTTTTGAAATTATTTGTTATCTTATAAGCTAACAACGTAATTATGATTTTTTGTCCTACGAATACGTGTGTGACCACACTAATGTTATAGAACTCCAACTCATTAGAACTTCAAAGTTAAGCATTCTTGTGTGGGAGTGTCATTGGGATCGGTGAAATCTTGAGTAGTAGAAATAGTACACAAATTTTTCAATGGCAATCTTATAAATGATTACTCATAGTAATGATTTTTATTATTAATTTTTATTAGTAAATTTATAACATTATCACTAATTTCAAAAAATAATAAATATGTAACGTCATATGATACTATAAAATAAAAAATTATATTTAGTTAAATATGAAGTAAAATAACTTATATGAATTATAATCAATTAGAATTAATTTACTTTTATAATACTTTGTATAAGTTGTGAATAAAGATTTTTAAATATAGAAATATTATACTATAAAGTAATAGAAAATAAAAAATACAATAATAACATTAAATATTATTTTTTATAATTTAAAAAAAAATATATTAGAATCATTATTATATTTTTTTAATTTATTTTTTTAGTTTTTATGAAACAAAACGATATTATAAAATTAATTGTGATAATATTTTCTTAAAACTTTAATATTTCAAAATAGTATAAACCTTAAATAGATTTTATATTTTATTATTAATAACTATTATACACATGTTTTTATATTTAATAAATATTAATAATTGAATTATTTAAATTTAATTATTATTAAATTATTTTTCTATTTTTTTTATCATGATTCTCTCATTTCTATCTTTTCCTTCCCACTACTGTTACCATTCTTTCTTTTTCTCTCTACATTTTTTATCTTTTGGTATTCTTCTTGGCTTCTCTCTCTTCTATCCTTCTTCACTTTCTCATTTCTTTCTCTATTTCACATTTATTCTTTCTATCTGTTTGATGCACTCTTTCTTTCATTTTCATAAATCATATCTCATCTCTCTCAATTATAACTTTTCTTTTTATTTTGTTATTATTTATTTGCAACTTTTTCCCTTATAGAGAATAGTTGTCTCAATTTTCATCATCACTTTTTTATGAAATAAATTAATAATATTTAAAAAATGTCTCATGTTACATAGTTTAACATATAATTTTTTTGATATATATATATATGTTTATTTATATTTTTAAATAATTTAACCTCTTATTTATAGGAATAATAATATAATGTAAGAGTCTTAAGTATTAATATCAACATTATAAAAAAATAAAAGTATATAATCTTTATTATGTATATATTAATGAAATATTGATTTTATGAAATATTTTGACATGTATAATAAGTATTAAATATTTTTAAAAGTGGATATATTAGATAACTTCGAATATTTTTGAAATTGCTTATTATCTTAAAGGCTAACAATACAACATCAATTTTTTGTCTAACATATGCAGTGTGACTAGACAAGAATTATTAAGATTTAGATTTTTTCAATTATTTCAAATATTTTTTCTCTTTAAGTTGATATCTCTCATATTTTATCACTCACTTCACTAATATAATATCATTCACTTGTTTCTCTCTACACTTTATCTTTTTAAATTTTTCAGGGCCTCTCACTCTTTTATCCTTCTTGATTTGCATATTTCTCTTTCATTTACTTATTTATTTATTCTCTTTATTTCCTTTAAGTTCTCTTTTTTCTTCTACATTAAATTGTCACTCATATCTCTCTTTAATGTCTTTTGTTCTTTTTTAGAGATATTAATCTTTGATTTTCTTTCTCTCTTTTATTATGTAATAAAATAATAGCTTCATTTTGGTTGAATACTAAGCAAAAAACCTACATTATTTATAATAAATTATAATTAATCTATTTTTATAAAAATACATATATCTTATGTATAAAATTCTTCAAATATAATAATATTATGTTATTAAAAATTAATTATATAAAATTACATCCTTAATTTTAAATATTATTTATATTTATTATCTATGTTACATCATAGAAAAATAATTTATTGTAATAATTTTAAAATTTATTATTTAGTGATTTTTCATTTTAATTTTAAATAAAATAATATTAAATTAATAGTTAAAATATTCTCTTAACATGTTAAATATTCTCAAATAATATTAAAACTAAAAAATATCATATTTTATTATTATTAAATATTATATATGATCTACTTTTATATTTAATAATTGTTATAAATATAATTATCAAAAATAGATTTTTATTAAATAATTTTTCTTCATTTTTCCTTTTTATCATAATGTTTCTGATATTATCTCTTTTTGTTCTCGCACATATTGTCACTCTTTTATTTGTCTCTTTATCCTTTATATATTTATTATTTTCTTGGGTTCCCTCTCTCCTCTTAAGTTTTTATTTATTCTGTGTATCTCATCTATGTTCTCACTTTTTCATTTTGTTAAATTATCTCTCATCAATCTTTATTATTATTTTCTTTATTATTTAGCTATTATCAATTTTTTACTTTTTGGTCTTAAAGAAAGTTATATATATCTCAATTTATTAAGAAATTTTATTTCTTATTTATAAGAAGGATAATAAAATCTAATAAAACCTTATGTGTTAATATCTATGTTTTAAAAAATACGATTTTATGTAAATTTTTTATTACATTCAAATAAATATATTAAAACTATAAAATATTATGACATGTATAATAAAAATAAAAAATTAGAAATTACATATATTAGATAATTTAGAAATTTTAAAAAATTATTCATTATCTTAAACACTAACAACACAACTTTAATCTTTTCCCTTATGCATGCATGTGCAAGCACACCAACATTATGGCATTAGATCTCATTAGAACTTCAAAGTTAAGAAAGCTTTAGTGAGAGTAGTATTGGGATGGTTGATCTCTTATGAAGTTTTCCTGTTACATTTATTTCACTTATTGTAGTCTGTTTTCTAATAAATGATAATTAATTTTTAAATAAATATTTAAGAAAATAAATAATTATAAATGATTGTTAATAATTATAATTTCTTTGTAATTAATTTTTAATAACTAATTTATAATGATATTATTAATTTCATAAAATAATAAATATGGCAAATAATATAATATAATAAAATAACAACTTTAATTTAGTTAATTATCGAACGAAATAACCTATATCAATTATAATAAATTAGATTTATATAATATTTATAATAATAAATTTTAATATTTTCCACATAATTTTTTAAATATAGAATTATTATGTCATAAAAAAATAGAAATCAAAATAATTTTTATTAATGTTTAATATTATTAATATTTATTATGAATATTAGATCGTAAAACATAATTTATTAGAATAATTATAGTATTTATTATTTAGTTAACTTTTTAACTTCAATTATCGAAATAGAAATAATAAATTAATAATCATACTAATCTCTAAAAATTGTTAATATTCTAAAATAATAATAAAACTCTAATAACTTTGGTATTTTATTATTATAAAATATTATATATTATTTATTAGTTATATGTATTAAATAATATGTGTGTATTTATTAATAATTTTATTTTTCAATTTTTTCCTATTTTTTTATCATAACAGCCATCATATTCTTTGTCTTTCTTCTAACTTCTCTTATTATTCATTCATATAACTCTTTATTCTTTATCTCTTTATATTATTTTTAGAATGCCTCTCTTCTTTATCTTTCTCTATTATCTCTTTTTTCTTTGTTGTTAAATTAGCTATCGTTTCTCAATATTATTATTTTCCTCTATTTTGTGTTATTATAGATTTGACACTTTTTCTTTCTTATAGAATTGTTATGTACATCTTCAGTCTCTTTTTTCAAAAAAATTAACAATATTTAAGAAATCTCTCATAATGCACTATTTAGTATATAATACTTTTTGTTAAAAATATTTATTTGGATATATATAGTAAACATACAATTTAATTTCTTAGTTATAATATGAATAGTAGAATATTAGAAAATGTAATGTGTTAATAACTATGTTATAAAAAATAACATTCTATATAATTTTTTAATAATTATATATAAATAAAAAATTTATACTATAAAATATTATGACATATATAACACAAAAAATGTTTTTTAAAAAGTTCATATATTAAATACTTTATAAAAGTTTTGAAATTATTCGTTGTCTTAAAGGCCAACAACAACAAAAATTGTTTGTCTTATGCATGCATGTGCGACAACACCAGCATAACAGCATCACGTCTCATTAGAACTCCAAAGTTAAGCGTGCCTGTGCATGTGTAATATTTGAATGGGTAACCACTTGATAAAAACATGTTTTGCATATTTCTTTATAGCATTTCTTTTTCTAATGAATGATAATAAATTTTTAATACATGTTATTGTTAAAAAAATCTTATATATAATTATTTATAATAACCATTTTTGTAATACGTTTTTAATAATAACTTTATAGCATTATCATTAATTTCATGAAATAATTAACATGACACATACTATTATAAAATTAAATAATAAATTTAGTTTATTTGAATATTGACCAAAATAACTTATTTGAATTATACTAAATTAGAATTTATTTATGTTTATAATATTATAAAATATTAGAAACCTAAATTCATGTTACTAATATTAAATATTATTTATATTTATTATCTATATTAAATAATATTAAATTAATAATAACTTTTAAATTTTATGTTTCAAAAAGAAAATATTAAATTAATAGTCATAAAACTCTCCAATTATTTCTAACATAATAATAATAAACCTCAAATTGTTTTAACATTTATTATTGTTAAATATTATACATTATTTAATTATTATATTTAATAAACATTATATTTCATTTATAAAACTTAAATTTTTATTTAACTTATTTTCTTTCTAACTTTATCATTATATCTTACATATTCTCTTACTTCGCGCTCTTAGTATATTGTTTTTTCTCTCGTTATTTTTATCTTCTTAAATTTATCTTTGCATCTCTCTCATCAATCCTTCTCAATTTTCTCAATTCCTTCGATGTCTTTTTCTTTTTTAATTATTTTTTATTCTCTTATATGTTCACTTTTTCTTTTTCTTTCTTAAATAATATGACATCTCTCTCTATTAAGATTTTCTTCTTTATTATGCAATCATTAGTTTGTGAATTTCTCTTTTATAAATAATAGATATCTCTATCTTCATCATCACTTTTTCAACACAAAGAATAATGTATTTTAGAAGACTGTTATGTTTCATTCTTTAATACGTAATATTTTTGATAAATAATTTTTTTTATTTATATTTATTATGTAATTTAATTTCTTATTTATAGGAATTATAATATAATGTAAGAAAATCGTATGTATTAATATTTATTTCATAAAAAATAAAATTATACCTAAATTTTTTTTAATTATATATTAATAAAATATTGATATTATAAAATATTATGATTTATGAAATAAGGATAAAATGTTTGCAAAAAAGGCATATTTTAGATAGTTTGGAAACTTTATGCAATTGTTTATTATCTTAAAGGCTAAAAATAGAACTTCATATTTTTCTTATCCATGAATGTGTGACCACAACAGCATTATGGCATTCGGTGTTATTAAAACTCCCATATTTAGTATGCTTGGTCTAGAGTTGTATTATGATGGGTAACTTCTTTGGAAGTAATTGTGTTACACATATTTTTTATGGCATCCTATTACCTAATGAATGGTAATTAATTTTTATAATATGATAACATTAAAATAGTAAATTATTATAAATTATTACTTACAATTGTTATTTTTGAAATTATTTTTTAATAATAATATTATAACATTATTATCTATTTTATATAATAATAAATATAGTACATCATAATATATAATGAAATACTAAATTTAATGTAGTTCAAAATTGACAAAAAAGACTTGCATTAATTATTATAAACTACAATTTATTTATATTTATAATAATATACACTATGTATGAAACTTTTTAATATTAACATTATAATATTGAACATTATAAATCTAAAATTATAATATTAATATTAAAAAACATTTATATTTATTATTTATATTACATCATATATATAATACACAATAATAATTTTACTATGCTTATTGTAATTAATGTGTTTTATTATAATATTTGAAATATGTTATTTGATTAATAGAAATTTTTTTTAATATTTGTAATAGTCAAATATAATAATAAAATATATATTGTAGTTTTTTAATTAAATATTATATCTGACTACTGTTTTATATTTAATAAATATTATAAGTTTAATTGTTAAGATTTTACTTCTAGTTAATTATTTCTCATATTTTTCCTTATTATTTTTAATGTCCCTCAATTTTTTGCACTATCTTCTCTCTTCTATTATCGTTCCCTTATTTACTTCTTCACTTTCCATGTTTTTGTATTTTTCATGGTCTCTATCTTTTATCCTTCTCCATTTTCTTATTTGTCTCTCTTTTAATAATTTATTTATTCTCCATAACAGTTTTATGTTCTCTTTTTTGTTCTATATTATACCATCACTAATCTCTTCCTATATCTTTTTTTTCCTTTTTTCATTTATTAATCTTTGACTTTCTTTGTCATTTTTAGGGACGTTATCTCCATCTTCATTTGCTATTTTTTAGCCTTTCAGTTAATAAAATTTAAGAAATTTCTCATTTTGTAAAGTTAATCATATAATGTTTATCTTAATATACATTTTATTGCTTAAACTTATTACATAATTTAACTTCTTATTTATAATAATTATACCATAATTGTAAAAAATCTAATGCATTATTGTCCACCTAATTTAAAATAATAGCTTATGTAATTTTTTATTCATTTAATATAAGTTAAATATTAATATTAGAAAATATTATAACATATATAAGAAGTATGAATTTTATTCAAAAGTATATGTCCTTGAAGATTTAGAAAACTTAAAAATAAATTCATTATATTTTAAAAATATATCACATAATTGTGATATTTTATCTTTCATATGCATGTGTATAATATTATAGCACCGGATCATGTCAGAATCTAAAAGTTAAGCAAGCATGGGTGAGTGAACTATTGGCATTTTTGACCACTTAGGGAAAGCTCATGTTACACATTTTTCGATAGCATTCCCTTTGTTAGTGAATGATATTTAATTTTTACACATTAAATTAAAAAAATTATTATATTTGATTTTTTCAAATTTTATTATTAGTAAATAATTTTTTATAATTTCATTATGACATTATTTCTAATTTTATATAATAAAAAATATGGAAAATTATATTATAAAATAAATTAATAATATTATTTTACTTTAATATTATAAAAATAAAGTTTTATCAATTATAATAAATTATAATTAATTTATGTTTATAATAGTTTCTACACAAAATGTATGTAATTTTTAAAAATAATATTGTTATGTTATCTAAAATTAAAAATAAAAAATTATAACAATAATATTAATTTTTTTTCATATTTATGGTTTGTGTTACATCAAATAAAGAGAATATATTAAATAATTATAAAATTTATTATTTAATTAATTTTTTAATTTAAGGTATGAATAACTTAATGTTAAATTAATAGCAAAAATATTCGTTAAATATTTTTAATATTATGAAATAAAAACCAATCTTAAATAGCATTTAAATTTTATTACTATTAAGTATTTTATATGATTTAATTATTATATTTAATAAATATTATAGGTTTAATTATTAAATTTTTTTTAAAAAAGCTTTTTCCCTTTCTTTCTCTTCATAATAATTTTTCTCATATTTTCTTTTTTCTTTCTCACTCTTATTATCATTCTTCTATTTGTCTCTTTATTTTTATCTCATTATATTCTTCTTGGCCTCACTCTCTCTTTTCCATCATTCTTTAATATCGCATTTCTCTCTCCCATTTACTTTTTTATTTATTCTTTTTATCCCACGCATGTTCTATCTTTTCTTTTCCTTTTTGTTTAATCATTTCTCACTATTATTGTTTTTCTCTAGTTTTTGCTTTACCAATTTATGACTTTTAATCCTTTAAAATATTATTATCTCTTACTCCAACTTCTCTTTGTCGAAAAATAAATGAATAATATTTAATATTTATCTTTATTAGATATTTTATATATAATATTTTTGATAAATAGATATATGTTTTTCTTATATTTGTTAGGAAAATTAATTTCTTATTTTAAAGATGGATAATTAATGTAAGCAAATAAAATATATTAATGTTTTATAATAAATGATGTAAGAAATTATTATTTATGTTTTAGTTTAAACAAATAATGTTTTATATAATTTTTTATTAATTAATTATGAATAAAATACTTATATTATAAAATACTACGACATATTGAGGCTAACAACACAAAACAAATGTTAAATAGTTTATAAAATTCTATAAAATTATTTATTATCTTAGAGGCTAACAACACAAGTCAAATGTTTTGTCCTATTTATACATTTTAGACAACAACAGTATTATGGCATAAATCTCATTAGAACTAAAAAAATTATACATGCTTGGTAGAGAGTAGTATATATTATAATAGATTTATGTTTATGGTAGTATATATAGGTTGTGTATAGAATTTTCTTAATATAAAAATATTATTTTATAAAATAATATGAATAAGTTTTTCTAATGTTACATATTATTTATTTTATACTTTAAATATAATATATTAGACTAATTATGATATTTATTATTTAATAAACTTTCTAAAATTTTAGGTATCAAAAAAATAATATTGAATTAATAGTCATAATATTCTATAAATATTTATTTTATTCTGAATAATAATAAACCTTAAGTAGTTTTTATATTTTTTATTACAAAAACTTCGATTGATTTACTTATTATATTAAAGAAATATTATTATTTTAACTTTTAAAATTTAATTTTTATTTAGTTTTTTAATCTTTTTCTCTTTATAATAATGTCTTGCATATTCTCTCTTTTTCTCACTCTTATAATCATTCCTTTTATTTCTCTCTTCATTTTCATCTTATATTTTTCTTTGCATCTCTATCTCATCTATTCTTCTTTACTTTCTCATTTCTTTCTAACAATTTTTACATTTTTTTACCTTTTTGATCACTCTTACATTTTTTCTTTTCTTTTATTGTTAAATCATTTCTCATCTCTCTCCATTAGAATTTTTGTGTTTATTTTGTCTTTATTAACTTGTCAATTTTTCTTTCACATAGAATAGTTACCTCTATCTCCATCATTTCTTATTTGTAAGAATGATAGTATGATATAAGAAAATCTCATGTATTAATAACTACATATATGAAGTAATACTCTAAACAATTTTTAATTCAATATATATAAATTAGATATCAATTCTTTGAAATATTATGACCTATATAATAATAGAAAAAATTTTAGTAGTGCACATATTAGATAATTTTGAAAATTTTAGAAATTTTAGAAATTATTGCTTATCTTAAAGGCTAATAACACAACTTAGATTTTTTGTATTATGCAAGCATGTGTGACCACACTAGCATTATGACACTAGATATCATTAAAATATCATAGTTAAGCATGCTTGGGTAAACTATTATTGGAGTGGGTGATCTCTTGAGAATTAATTCAGTTGCACATATTTTTTCATATCATTTTATTTCCTAATGAATCGTAATTAACTTTCACAACATGTTATTGGGAAAAAATAAATTCTTATAATTGACAATTTATTATTACAATTTTAGTAATTAATTGATAATAATAAATATGGAACATCATGTGATATAAAAATAAAAAACTTTAATAAAGTTAAAAATTTAGCCCAATATTCAATTTCATAAATTGTTATTCCTTTTATATAAAACAATACTAATTTTATAAAATATTATGACATATATAATAAGCATAACATTTATTTAAAAGTGTATATGTTGATAATCCAAATAATTTTAGAATTGGTTCATTATATTTAAAAACATAATCAAACTGCTAAGATATTTTATCTTTTGTATAGATGTGCTAGAATATTAAATTTATGGCATTGGATCACATTAAAACTCTAATATTAGGATTGGGAGGGTGAGAGGTCCCCGTGTTACACATTCTTTCGTAGCATTTTCTTTCTAAACAACGATAATAAAGTTTTATAAATTAATTTTAAAAAAAATTATGATAAACACGTTTTTGTTATTATAATTTTAGTAATTGGAATTTTAATAATTACTTTACAGTATTATTTATTAGTTTTACATATTAATATATAGTGAAAATAATGTGATATAATAAGATAATAGATTTAATTTTATTTTAAATTAATCAAAATATTTTCGATTAATTATAATAAATTATAAATAATTTATGTTTATAATAGTATCTTTATGTTATGTGTAGAAGTTTTTAATATAATAAATTTTTTTTAGGAAAATTATTAATCTAAAATTAAATCATTAATATTAAATATAATTTATAATTAATCTCTACATCATATGATGTAAAGATACTATATAAGATTAAATCTTTAAAATATTATTTAATTAAACTTTTAAATTTTTTTAAATAAGATAATATTAGTTTAATTGTTAAAATATTCTCTAAATATTTTTAATTTTATAAAATAATAATAATTTTTTATTTTTCATGACCTCTCCCTTTTTTTATTCCTTTTTATTTTCTTATTTATCTCATTTTACTTATTTATTTATTCTCTTTACCACTTCTAGGATTACCTTTTCTTTTCTTGCACATTAAATTATCACACGTCTCCTCTACAACTTTTTTTCCTTTTTGTACTAATTAATCATTTTCTTACACATTAAATTCTCTATTTTTCTTCACACTCCTATTATAGTTTATTTTATTTGTCTCTTTATTCTTTATCTAATTATATTTTTCTATCCCTTTTCTACAACAATCCTTCTTTATGTTCTCATATCTTGATCACTTTTACTTTTTTATTTATTCCATCTATCTTAACTATGTTCTCACTTTTCTTTTTTTTATTAAATTATCCTTCATTTCTCTACTATTATTTTCCTCTTATTTTGTTATTATCAATTTGTGACTTTCTTACTCTTGGAGAATACTTATCTCTATCTCTAACATCTCTTTTTCATTAGATAAATTAAATTAATTTAAGAAATCTTTTGTGTTGTATTATTTAGTATATAATATTTTTGCTATATATTTATATATTTTTATTTGTATTTATTAAGTAATTTAATTTCTTATTTATAGGAAGCATGATATAATATAAATAAATCTTATATATTAATATCTATGATATAAAAATAACATTCTATGTAACTTTTAATAAATTATTAATAAATAAACTATTAACATTATAAAATATTATGATAGCTATAGTGGGCATAAAATAGTTTTTAAAAGTTGCATATATTAAATAATTTAAAAAATTATAGAAATTATTTAGTATCTTAAAGGCCAACAATGCAACTCTAATATTTTGTCATTTTTAGGCCTATGCTACAATACTAGTATTACGATACTAAATCTCTTTAGAACTCCAAAGTTAAACAAACTAAATTTAGAATAGTGTTAGGATGGGTGACCTCTTGAGAGGCCTTCATGGTGCACATATTTTTTCATAGTATTCTATTTCCAAATGAATGACAATTAATTTTTACAACATATAAATATTAATAAAAATTAATTATTATAAATGATTGTTTATAATTATGATTTTGAATTAAGTTTTAATAATAACTTTATAAATATTATTATTAATTCTTAAAAAAAATTAATATGGTACTTCATGTGACATAATAAAATAATAAGTTTAATTTAGTTTGATATTAAACAAATTAACTTGTATGTGTTGTAATAAACTTTAGTTAATTTATGTTTATAATATTATATATAAAAGTGTTGCATAAAATTTTCAAAACATGCAAATATTATATTATAAAATATAAAAAATTTAAGATTATATTTTTAATCATAAATATAATTTATATTTATTATCTAGAGAACATCATATAAAAAAAATATATTAGAATATTTATAATGCTTCAAATTTAATTAACTTTTTAAATTTATTATTAAGAAATAAATATTAAATTAATAGTTATAATATTCTTTAAGTATTTGTGATATTATGAAATAATAATAATAATCCTCAAATAGTTAATATATTTTATTATTCTTAATTATTTGATATGATTTACTTATTATATTAAAAAAATGATTTGTTTAATTATTAAAATTTAATTTTTATAAAATTAATTTTTTATCTTTTTACTCATTATAAAAATAACTCTTATATTCCCTCTCTTTCTTCTTACTCTTATAAGCTTTCTTTTTTTGTCTCTCCTTTTTTTTATCTTCTCATATTCTTCTTGATGCCTCTATCTCTCTATTACCCTTCTCCATTTTATCATTTCTCTTTCTCTCCTTTATTTATTTATTTATTCTCTCTATCTTTTTATGTCTCCTATTTTATTTTTTTATTTGTTAAATAATCTCTCATCTCTCTTTATTATTATTATTTCCTTTATCTACATTATAATAATTAACAAGCTATATAATTTTTTTTATTAATTATATATAAATAAAATATTTATATAAAAAATATTTGAAATTAAGAATAAGCTTAAAGTTTTTTTAAAAAAATTGAATATATTAGATAATTTAGAAAATTTTACAAATTATAATGATCTTAAAAGCTAACAACATATTTCTAATTTTTTGTATTATGCATGCATGTGCAACCACACCAGTATTATGGCTCTAGATCTTAGTAGAATCCTAATGTTAAGCATTCTTGGTCAAGACTAGAATTGGGATAGGTGACCTCTTGAGAACTCCTCACCTTGCACGTATTTTTTTCGTAAAATTCCAATTCTATCAAATGAAAATTAATTTATACTTTCTGAAGTTAATAAAACTAAATTATTATAATGGTTTATTTATGATTATAATTTTATAATTTTTTTTCAATAATAAATAAATAATAATATTATTAATTTCATAAAATAATAAGTACATCATGTCATATGATATGAAAAAATTATAACATTAACAAAGTCAAATATTAAACTAAGAAAAATATTATATGAATTATAACAAATTAGAAATCTAAATTTATGTTATTAATCTTAAATATTATTTATATTTATTATTGATATTGCATCATAAAAATATAATATATTATAAAAATCATGATATTTATAATTTAATTAACTCTTCTCATTTTAGGTATAAAAAAAATAATATTAGCATAATAGTTCCTATAATCTTTAAATATTTTTAACAATCTAAAAAAATTAAATCTCGAATAGTTTTCGCACTTTATTATTATTAAATATTGTATAATTTTTACAATTTATATTTAATAAATAATATAATTTTAATTATTGAAGTTTAATTTTTATTAATTTTTGTTTTCCTATTTTCTATAAATAATAATGTCTTATTCTCTCTCTACTTTCTCACTATTATTAAAATTCTTTTTTTCTTGATTTATATTTTATCTTTTCAAATTATTCTGGTCCTCTCCCTCCCTTCTACAACCTTCTCTACATTCTCATCTTTTTCGATTTTTTAATTTATTTTTTCTATCAATTCTAAGTTCTCTCTTTTGCTTTCATTTTCATTAGACCATTTACCATCTCTCATTTAGAAATCTCATCTTTATTTTGCCATTATTGATTTGTGAATTTCATTGCTATATAGCTAAGAAATCTCTAATTTTCATTTAGAAGTTTCATCTTTATTTTGCCATTATAGTTAAGAAATCTCTCATTATACATATATATATATATATATATACATATATAGATTACTATGTAATTTAATTTCTTATTTAAAGCAGCAATAATATAATGCAAAAAAATCTTATGTACCAACATCTATGTTGTAAAAAATAATAGTTTATATATATTTTATTAATTGTATATGAACAAAATATTGAAACTATAAAATATTATTATATATTATAATAACAAAATTATATATGTTAGATAATTTAGAAAACTTTAGAAATTATTCATTATCTGAAATGCTTTAACAACAAAATTTTTTATTTTTTTCTTATGCAAGCTTGTACTATCACACAAACATTATGGCACTATATCTCATTAAAATGATAAAGTTAAGCCTACTTGGGCAAAACTAGCATTTGGATGAGTAACATCTTACAAAGTTCTTATGCTCCATATATTTTTTTATAGTATTTCATTTTCTAATGAATGATAAATAATTTTTTACATATTTATGTTAAAAAACAAAATTTCTATAAATAACACTTTATAATTACTATTTTTATAGTTAAGTTGTAATAATAATTTAACAGAATTATTGTTAACTTTAGAAATTGTTAAATGAGGTAACAAATATGATATAATGAAGGAATAACTTTAAATTTTTTAATATTAAGAAAAATAACTTATATAAATTATAATTGATAAGACTTAATTTATGTTTATAATATTATATAAATACTAGCTCTAAAATTTTTTAAATATAAAAAGATTATATTTCAAAATATTATAAATTTAAAATTACATTATTAACATTAAATATTATTTTATTTATTCTCTTTTTCATCTTGTAAATTTAATATATTATAAACATTATAATATTTATCATTTATTTAACTTTTTTAATTTTAGGTAACAAAATAATATTACTATATTAATACTTATAATATTCTCTTGAAATTTTTAATATTCTAAAATAACAATAAATCTTAAATTGTTTTTAAATTTAACTATTATTAAATATTATATATAATTTAATTGTTATATTTAATTATTATTATAAGACTAATAATTAAAAATTGATTTATTTAAAACATATTTCTATCTTTGTTTCTCTTTACTATATTATCTCCTATATTCCTTTTATTCTTCTCACTCCTATTATCAATTTTGTTTTGCCTATTCTTTTTCTATCTTCAAGCATTTTTCGTACCCTATCTACGTCTCTTCTATATCTGTCTCTTCTTTATCATTTCTTTCTCCCTCGTTCTTCCTCTTTTACCTTTTTGTTAATTCTTTTAATCTCTTCTATGTTCTACATTTTTTCTTTCTATTAAATCATCTCTCATCTCTCTCCACTTAAAGTTTCCTCTTTATTTTATTATTATGAATTTGTGGGTTTCCCTATCATAGAGAATTGCTATCTCTATCTTCATTATCTCTTTTCAACAAATAAATTAATAATGTTTAAGAAATCTCTCATATTGCAAAGTTTAATACGCAATTTTTTATATGAAAATATTTTTATTTATAACTTTTTAAGTAATTTAATTTAATATTTTTGGGTATGATAAAATAATGAAAGGAAATATTATATATTAATATCTATGTTGTCAAAAATAATAGTTAAATAATATTTTATTATTTATATATACATAAAATATTGATGTTATAAAATAGTATGATATTTAATAAGGTTAAGATATTTAAAAAATTTCATAAAGATAATTTAGAAATTTTTAAAAATTATTCATTACCTTGAAAGCTAACAACAATACTTTGATTTTTAGTCTTATACATGTATGAGCAACTACAACGTTTTGGCCTATGCAAGCAAGTGCAACCCCACCAACATTATAACAATGGATAAAAGTTGAAACTTAAGCAAGCTTGGGAGAGGTTAATATTGGGATTGGTGAACTCTATAGAAGTCCTTATGTTACAGATATTTTTTTTCATAAAATTAAATTTTTTTAAGAATGACAATTAATTTTTACAATATGTTAATTTTAAAGAAACTAAATTATTGTAAATGATTGTTTATAATTACTATTATTTTAAATAATTTTTAATAATAACTTTATGTTATTATTATTAAATTAATAAAATAGCAAATATTTTGCATCATATGATATAATAAAATGAAAAGTTTATTTTAGTTAAATATTAAGCAAAATAACTTGTATGAATTATAATAAAATTGAATTAATTTATGTTTATAATATTGTATATGTTGTGTATTGCTTTTTTAAAATTTTAAAAAATTTTATTATTAAATCTTATAAATCTTAAATTTTATTACAAATTTTAAATATTATTTAAATTTATTATTAGTATTACATAGTATAAATGGAATATATTTGAACAATTATAATATTTATTATTTATTTAACTTTTTAAAATTTATGTATCAAATAGATAATATTAAATGAATTGTCATAATGTTTTCTAAATCATAATGCCTCTTATATTCGATCTCTTCTTCTTAGCCTTATTATCATGCTTTCTTTTTGTCTTCATTTTTATCTACTTGTATTTTTCTTGGCCTCTCTCTTCTTTATCATTATTTACTTAAAATTTTTTCAATTTTACTTTTTATTTATTTTTAGTTTCTCATTTATGTTCTCTCTTCTCTTTTCTTTTACAATGAATAATTTCTCATCTATCTTTATTATCAATTTTCTCTTTCTTTTCCTATGATAAATTTGTGACTTCTTTTCTTATAAATAATGCTTATCTATATCTACTTCACCTCATTCTTAACACATCAATTAATAATATCTAAAAAAACTCTCATTATGTATTGTTTAATATATAATATTCTTGATATATACATATATACTATAATATTTATTAAGTAATTTAATTTCTTCTTCATAAGAACAATAATAAAATGTAATGAAACACTATATTTTAATGTCTTTAGTTTAAAAAAATAGCAATTTATGTGTCTTTTTATTAATTATGTATTATTAAAATATTGATACCATTAAATTTTATGACATAAATAATAAATAAATAATGTTTTAAAAATATATACGTATTAATTAATTTAGAAAATTTGAGGCATTATATATTAACTTAAAAGCTAACAACCCAATGTTTATTTTGTCTTATGCATGCACGTGTGGCCACACTAGCATTATGGCACTAGATATCATTAGGACATGAATGTTAGCCATCCTTGGGATAGAGTAGTACTAAAATGGCTGACCTATTATGAATTCCTAATGTTGCATATATTTTTTTATAGTATTATATTTTTGAAGGATTCTTAATTAATCTTTACATTATAAAATTAAGAAAAATAAGCTTTTAAAATTTATTATTTATAAAAAATAATTTTGCAATTATTTTTTTTAATAATGATTTAATAACATTATTATGAATTTTTTATAATTAAAAGTATGGCACATCATATAATATAACAAAATAATAACTTTAATTTTGTCAAGGTTGAGTGAAATTACTTATAAAATTATCATAAATCAGAACTAATTTATATTTATAATAGCATCTATATGCTATGCATTAAATATTTGAATATAAAAATATTATATTATTGAATATTAAAAATATTAAATTATATTATTAATGTTAAATATTTTTAAATTTATTAGATATATTACTTCATATAAATAAAAAAATATATTAGAATTCTTTATTATTTTTTAGTAATTTTTTTTAAATTTAATTTGTATAATGCAAAAAAAAAATTGTGAAAAAATGTAAAAATAAATATTTTCTAAAATAATAATAATAATTAATTTAGGTTCTATTTTTATTAAATATTGTATGAGAATAACTTTTATATTTGATAAATCTTATAAAATTAAAGATTAAAATTTTAATTTTATTTAATTCATTCTATATGTTTTCTATTTACCTTAACATCTCTCTTATTCTCTCGCTTTCTTCTCTCTGTTTTTATTTTTTCTCTTGTTTCCCTTTTTGTTATTTATCTTTTATATTTTTCTTGGCAGTTCTTTCTTTAATCCTTCTTTACTTTCATATTTCTCTCTATTTTTCTTATTTTGTTATTCTCTCTATTTCCTCTATCTTCTCTTTTATCTTTTGCTCTATAATAAATTATTATTCATTTCTCTCTAAAATCTTTTTTGTTTTGCACTTATTAATCATTGACTTTCTAACTTTTTTTGATATCACCATCCCAATTATCTTTTTTTAGAACAACAATTAATAATATTTAAAAACTTTTCATTTTGTAAAGCTAAATATATAATATTTGTTATAAAAATTTATCATATAAATTATATTTATTAAATAATTGACTTTTTAGTTTGAAGGAATGATAAAATAAAGGTAAAAAATCTAATGTATTAATGTCTAATTAATAAAAAATAATAGCTTATGTAATTTTTTATCCATTTGATATAAATAAAATTTTGATATTTTAAAATACTACAACATATATAATAAACATAAAATTTTGTCAAAAGTGTATATGATTGATAATTTAAAAAAAGAAAGAAATAATTCTTTATATTTGAAAATATGATCACATTACAAAGAAATTTTATCCCTTTTATACCTGTGCGGCCACACTAGTATTATAGCATTGATCTCATTAGAGCTCCCAAGTTAAGCATGGTTAGGCAAGTGTTGTATTGGAATGGATCACATCTTGAAGTCATCTTTTTGTAAAAATGTTTTCAAAGATTGTTTTTTTGATGAATGATAATTGATTTTTACATCTTAACTTTAAATATAGTTGTTATAAAATATTTTGCAATAAGGAATTTTATAATTAATTTTCAATAATTTGTTTATAATAATATTATTAATTTTATATAATAATAAATATTGTAAGTCAAATGACTTAATAAAATATTATCTTTATTTTAGTTTAATGTTAAGTAAAATATCTTATTACTTATAATAAATTATAGTTAATTTATGTTAATAATAGTATATATATGTTATGTATAAAATTTCTTAAATATAATAATATTATGAAGTTGGAAATTAATAATTCAAAATAATTTCAATAATATTAAATATTATTCATATATTTTATGTATTTTACATCATATAAAAATAATATATTAGGAAAATTACAAAAATTTACAATTTAATTAACTATGTGAATTTTAGGTATGAATAAAATAAATATTAAATTCGTTGTCTAAGTATTCTTTAAAATTTTTAATATTCTAAAATGTTAATAAAAATTCTATTAAGTTTTATATTTTATTGTTTTTGAATATTATATGTAATTTAATTGTTATATTACATAATTTATGTATGCTTATTTATTAAAAATTTAAATTTTTTAAAAAGGTTTCTAAATTGCTTCTCTATACAATAATGCCTCTCAAATTCTCTCTTTTTATTCTAACTCATACTCTCATTATTTCATTTCTCTATTCATTATTTATTTTTTTATATTCTTCTTAGCCTCTCTCCCCTTTTTCCTTGTCCATTGTCTCATTTCTCTTTCACTCTTTTACTTATTTTTATTCAAATTATCTCCTCTATGTTATCTCTTTAGATTTTTTCCATTAAAACACCTGTTATTTTTTTCTGTTATTATTTTTTTCTCTATTTTGTTATTGTTAATTTGTGATTTTCACCCTTAAATAACAATTATCCTATCTACATCAACCACTTTTCAAGACATAAATTAATATTATTTAAAAAATCACTAATGTTTTTCTTTCTAATACATAATATTATTTACAAATATGTATTTATCTTTGTTATATTAATTAAGTAATTTAAATTCTTATTTATTGGAATGATAATATAATATAAGAAAATATAAATTTTGAATATCTAACTATAAAGAATAATATTTTATAATGTGTTTTTATTAATTATATAAAAATTAAATTTTGAAACTATAAAATATTATGATATATATAATAAGAAAAGATAATTTTAAAAGTTTGATGTATTAGAACATTTGAAAAATGTTTTAAATTAGGGATTCCCTTGTACACTAAAACTACAACTACAATGCTTTATAGATAATTGGAAAATTTTCGAAATTTTTTATTTTAATGGCTAATATCATAATTATAAATTTTTTTAGGCATGCATGTGTGGCCGCACCAACATTATCATCAAAACACCAATGTTAAGAATACATGGCCTAGAGTTGTATTGAAATTGTTGACCTCCTCAAAAGTACTCATGTTGTACATATTTTTTAATGGCATTCCATTCTTTAATGAACTATATTTAACTTTTAAGACATGTTAATGTTAACAATAAATAAATTATTATAAACAATTTTTTATTATTAATATTTTTGAAATTAATATTTAATAAATGTTTCATAATATTTTTATTAATTTCATAAAATAATAAACATGATACATCATAAGATATAATAAAATATAAATTTTAATCTATTTCAAATATGAGTAAAATAACATATATGAATTACAATAAATTAGAAAGAAATTATATTTATAATAGTTTATAAATATAGTGCACGAATTATTTTAAATATAAAAATATTATAATATTAAATATAAAAAATCTAAAATTATGCTATTAATGTCAAATATTGTTTATATTTATTATAAATATTACATTAAACAAATATAATATATTATAACTATTTTATTCTTTTGAATATAATTAATTTTTAAAATTGTAATATGAATAATGTAATATTAAATTTATAGTTATCATATTCTTTAAATAGTTTCAATATTCCAAAATAAAAATAAATACATTTTCAATTTTTTTATTTTATTAATTATTATAAATGAGAAACATATCGATCTAAAAAATAATATGATTTTAACTATTAGATTTTAATTTTATTTAATTATTTGTCATACTTTTTCCTCTTTATTTTAGTATCTCTCCCTTTTTTCACTCATTCTCTTATTTGTTTCTCAACTATATATCTTCTTATATTATCATGGCCTCTATCTTCTTTATCTTTTTACATTTTTTATTTCTTTCTCTTATGCATATTTAATTATTCTTTTTATTTCCTTTATGTTTTTTTTTGTTTTCATCTACATTAAATAATCACTCATCTCTCTCCATAACTTTTTAATCCTTTTTATAGTGATTAATCTTTGACATTCTTCCTCTCTTTTGTTAGTTATCTCTATCTATTAAGTCTGTTCTAACAAATAATTCATAATATTTAAGAAATTTATTAGTTTGTATAGCTAAATATATAATATTTATGATAAGTATATATTTTATTATTTTCTGTTATTAAAAATTCAATTTAATATTTATAAGAATTATAACATGATGATAAAAAATTATTCTTTGTTAATGTCTACTTAATAAAAAATTATAGAATATGTAATTTTTTTGTATAAATAGATAATGACTTTAAAAAATATCATAATAAATATATTAAGCATAAATTTTATTCAAAAATATATTTTTTTGATAATTTATAAAAATTTTGTAATAATTCATTATATCTAAAAACTAATAAAAGAATTGCAATATATTTTTTGTATGCATGTATGACCACACCAACATTACAACAATGGATCTCATTAGAACTCCAATGTTAAGCAAGCTTACGAAATAATAGTGTCATGATGTGTGACCTCTTAAGAGGACCTCATATTACACATATTTTATCATAAGTTACCTTTTTGTTAATTTTCGATTTTACAATTTAATTTTTAATAATTCTTTTATGATATTGTTATTAATTTCATATAACAATAAATATGGTATACAACATGATATACAGTATGATATAATAAAATTGTACGTTTATTTGAGTTTAATTTTAAGAAAAATAACCTGTAATAATTAATAATTATTATAATTAAATTTGACATATAATAATATATATATTTTGTATATAATTTGTTAGATGTAATAATATTATGCTATAAAAAATTAATAATCCAAAATTATATCACTAAATTTAAATATTATATATTCAAATTATCTTTATCAAAATAAGTGTTAGATTTATTATATAATTTATAGTTTTAATTATAAGAATGAATAAAATAATATTAAATTAATATTTAAATATTATTTATATTTTTTAAAAATTCTAAATTATAATTAACCTTAAATTGTTTTAATATTTTATTATTATTAAATTTTAAATATGTTTTACTTTTCATATTTGATAAATCATCTCTCATTTCTTGTTGTTATTATTTTTTTTATTATCAATTTCTTACTTTCTCTCTCTTTACCAATATTTATCTTTATCACCATCATCTTTTCTTAAATAAAACATTAACAAAATTTTAAAAAAACTTTTATATTACATAAATTAATATATAAAATTTTTGATAAATATATATTTTATATTTATATTTATTTAGTAATTTAAATTCTTATTTATAAGAAGAAAAACATGTTATATAGAAATCTTATGCATTAATATCTATTTATAAAAATAAATTTTTAATATAATTTTTATTTATTTTATATAAATGAAATATTAATTTTATAAAATATTATGACATATATGAGAAACATAAGCTGTTTTTGAAAAGTGCATATATAAGATAATTTTGAAAATTTTAGATATTATTCATTATCTTAAAGGCTAACAGCACAACTTCAATTTTTTTTCATACACATGCATGCTTAACCACACAATTATTGTGGGTCTAGGTCTCATTATAACTCTAAAGTTAAGGTTGCATAGAATAGAGTATTATTTGGATGTGTCCTCTTGAGAAGTCTTTATGTTGCACATTTTCTTTCATGGCATTGCATTTTTTAATGAATTATAACTTATTTTTACAACATGTTAATGTTAAAAAAATAACTTCTTATAAATGATTAATTATAATAATTTTTTTAATTAATTTTTGAATGATAATATAATAAAAATGTGACATTTTATAAAATAAATAAATAATATTTTAAAATTAATTTAGTATTAAGGAAAAACATACTATGAATTATAGTGAATTATATTTAGTTTATATTTATAATAGTATATATATGCTATGCATAGAATGTTTTAAATATAAAAAAGATTATTTTATAAAAAATGAAATAAGAAATTATATTATTAATTTTAAATATTATTTATATTTCTTATTTATATTACACCATTTAAATATAATATAAATAAACATAATATAATATTTTTATTTATTATTTTGAATAATAACTATCTAAAAAAATGAAATTAATTTTCATAATAATGTCTAAATATTTTGAATATTCAAAAAAAATAATAAAATTCAAATAGCTTTTATATTTTATTATTTTTTATTTTTTATTTCCTTGATATTTTTAATAAATATAATTAGTTTAAGTATTAAAATTTAAATTTTTGTAGATTATGTCTCTATTTTTTTCTTTTCAACATAATATTTCTCATATTCTTTCTCCTTCTTTTCACTCTTATTTTCATTTTTTCATATTGCCTTCATTTTTAATCTTCTTATACTCTTGTTTGTGTTTTCACTCTTTCTTACCATTCTCTTTTTTCTCATTTTTTTCTCTACTTTTTATCTTTTTAATTATTCTTTCTACGCCATTAATATTATTTATTTTTTCTTTTTAGAAAATCTTCACTTAACTCTCTTTATTAGGATTTTCCTCTTTATTTTTTTATTATCAATTCATGACTTTCTCAATCATAAAGAATAATTATCTCTATATCTATCATCTCTTTTTCAATATAAGTTAATAATATTTAAGAATCCCTCATATTATATAGTTTAATATATAATATCTTTCATAAATATATTTATATTTTTATGTTTATCAAGTAATTTAAATTATTAATTATAGGAAGGATAATAAATTATAAGAAAATCTTATGTGTTAACTTATATTATAAAATATAATAGTTTCTATAATTTATCATTATTCTTGTAATTATATATAAATAAAATATTTATATTATAAAATATTATAACATTTGTAATAAGAATAAAATATTTTTAAAAGGTGCACATATTTGATTATTTATAAATTTTTTAAACTTTTTTTTTTCGAAAGGCTGAAACTTAAAATCGATTTTTTTCTTATCTATGCATGAGCACAGGTATATTATCGCACTGGATCTCATTATAACGGCAAAGTTAAGGAAGCTTGGCCATGATAGTATTGAAATGGGTAACCTTTAAAGAACTAGCATGTTACAAATAATTTTTCATAGCCTTTAATTTTCTAATGAATGATAACTAATTTTTACATCTTATTAATGTTTAAAAAATAAATTCTTATAAATGTTTTCCATTTATCATAATAACTCTAATATACCTTCTTTCTTTTCACTCTTATTATCATTCCTTTTTTCTCTTTTCACTTTGTTTCTTTTTTTATTCTTTTGGACCTCTCTCACTCTTTATCATTCTCTACTTTCACAATCCTTCCTCTCTTTTAACTTTTATCTATTCTTTTTCTATTCTATTTTCTGTCTTTTTCTCTCATTTTTATTAAATCACTTCTCATCTCTCTCTATTAGAATTTTGCTACTTATTTTGTTATGAACAATTGGTGACTTTCTTTCTTATAGAGAATAGTTATCTCTATTTCTATCATCTCTTATTAAAAATATAAATTATTAATACTTAAGAAATCTTTACTATTTTGCACTATAATAAATAATATTTTTGGTAAATAAATAAATATATATGTATTTATTAAGTAATTTAATTAGTTATTTATAGCAATTATCATATAATGCATGAAAATTTTATATGTTAATATATAAATTATAAAAAGTAATCTTTTCTTCTACATGAAATCATCACTCATCTCCACATTTATTATATATTATATAACCCATCAAATTATAATACTTAAGAAATCTCCCAATTTATAAATCTAAATATATAACATTTGAGATTAATATATATTTTTATTGTTTAAATTTATTACATAATGAAAATTTTTTATTTACAAGAATGATAATAAAATGTTAAAAAATCTAATGTATTTTTATTTACTTAATCAATTAAAAAAATTTGATGTAATTTTTTATTCAATTTTTACGAAAATAATAATGACATTTGAAAATGTTATAACATATATTAAAAGCACAAATTTTATTTCAATAGTATATATGTTTAATAATTTGGAAAATTTTAGGCATAGTTCATTATATTAAAAATATTATCACACAACACTGTCATTTTGTCTTTTGTATATATGTGCGACCACGCCAGCATTATAACACTAGATCTTTTTAGAACTCCAAAGTTATGCTTGCATTGGTGATAGTAATATTTGCATGAATGAGCTTTAAGAAACCCTTCATGCAGCACAAATTTCTTCATAATTTTTTTTTAGTGAATGTTAATTAATTTTGATATGTGAATTAAAAAAAAATAAATTATTATAAATGATTGTTTGTAATTAGAACTTTAGTATTTAATTTGATTAATTACATTATGGTACTATTTCTAATTACAAATAATACTAAACATTATAAATCATATGATGTAATGAAATAATAATTTTATTTTAGTCTATATTGAGAAAAATAACATATATTAATTATAAGAAATTATTTCTAATTATTTTTATAATTTCTTATAAATTATATGTAGGAAAGTTTTTGATATCTTAACATTATATTACTATAAATTTAATAATAAAAAGTTATATCATTAATATTAAATATTATTTGTATTTTTTTATCAATGTTACATTGTATTAAGATAATATATTTCAATAATTATTAAATTTAATTTTTAATTAATTTTTTTAAAATTTTAAGTATGAATAAAATTACATTAAATTAATTATTAAAACACTTTTCTAAATATTTTTTATATTATAAAATAAAAATAAATCTCAAAGGATCTTTATATTTTTATTATGAAATTTTATATATGATTTACTTGTTAAATTAAATGACTTTTTCTCATTCTTTTTTTGTCTCTACATTCTTGGTCTTTTTATCTTCCTCTTGGTCTCACTCTTTTATCCTTCTCTTTTTTCCCATTTCTCTATAGCATTTACACTTTTATTTGTTCTCATTAACTTATTTATGTTCTCTTTTTTCTTTTCTTTTTCATTAAATTATCTCTCTTCTTTCTAGATTATCAATTTATAACATTTTAACTATTAGAGAATAGTTATCTTTGTCTCCATCATTCCTCTTTCAAAACATTATTTAATTTTATTTTAGAAATATGACATTTTACATAGTTTGATATATAATATTTTGGATAGTTATATATCATTTCGTGTATATTTGTTAAGTAATTTAATTTTTATATGTATGAGGGGTAATATAATATAAGAAAATTTTTTGTATAGATATGTAAATTATACAAAACATTTTATATAATACTTTGTTAATTATATATAAATAAAATACTGATACTATAAAATATTTTCACATATATAATAAACATAAATGTTTTTTAAAAGTGCATATGTTAGATAATTAAGAAAAATTTGGAAATTATTCATTATCATAAATTCTAATAACAAATCTTTGAGTTATTGCCCAAAGCATGCATGTGCTGGCACAAATGTATTTGGGCTCTTGATCTTATTAGAACTCTGAACTTAAGGATGCTTAGGCAATGTTAATATTGGGATGTGTGACCTCTTAGGAAGTCCTCATGTTACGCATATTTTTAATTACATTCTACTTTCTAATGAACGATAATTGAGTTTTACAATATAGTATTGTTAAATAAAAAATTATTATGAATGATTTTTTATAATTACAACTTCTTTAATTAATTTCTAATACTAACATTATAACATTATTATTAGCTTTGGTAAAATAATAAATATTGGTCATCATACGATATAATAAAATAATAACTTTAATTTTTTTACTATGGAGCAACATAATTTATATGAATTATAACTAAATTACAATAAATTTTTATTTATAATAGTTTGCATATGTTGTGCATATAATTTTTTAAATATAGAAATATTATATTATAAAATGTCAGAAATCTAAAATTATATTATTAATGTTAAAAATTATTTGGTATTTATTATTTATATTACATTAAATAATTATGATATATTAATATAATTATAGTTTTTATTATTTGATTAACTTTTTTATTTTGGGCATCAAAAGGATAATATTAAATTAATAGTCATTATTTTATTTAAATAACTTTAATACTCTATAATAAAAATAAAAACCAAATAGTTTTTAAATTTTACTATTATTAAAAATTATATGTGATTTACAATTTTCATTTAATAAAAAAGAAGAACTATATTTATTTATTATTATCATTCTTCTTTCTCTTTCAACATTTTTTATTTTTTATATATTTCTTGGCCTCTCTCCCTTCCTTATCCTTCTTGATTTTCTAATGTTTTTCTACCTTTTTATTTTTTTCGTTTATTCTTTCTATCTTCTCTATATTCTTTCATTTTGTTTTCTATTTGTTAAATTATCTCTCATTTCTTACTATTATTATTTTCTTCTTTATGATTTTATTATTAATCTAGAGCATTTTATTTCATACAAAATAGTTAACACATAAATTAATAATATTTAAGAACTCTCTTGTGTTGCATTGTTTAATATATATTATTTTTGGTGAACATACATATCGGTTTGTTTATATTTGTTAAGTAATTTATTTCTTATATGTAAAAGATAGCACAATAAAAGATAGTCTTATGTATTAATATTTACATTTTAAAAAATAATAATCTATATAATTTTTTGTTAATTTTATATAAATTAAATATTTGTACTATAACATATTATGACTTATATAATAAACAAAAAAATTTAAAAATGTCATATATTATATAATTTTAAAAATATTAGAAATTATTTACTATCTTAACCCCTAAAATAGCAACTTTGGTTTTTTTTCTTATGGATGGATGTGCGATGACACAAGTATTATTGGCACAAGATCTTAATATAAAAGTAAAGTTAAGAATACCTAGCCTAGAGTAGTATTGCAATCCATGACCTCTTCAGAAGGATCGATGCTACACTTATTTTTTCATATAACCTTATTTTTTAATGAATATGAATTATTTTTTTATGACATATTAATGTTTAAAAAAGTAAATTCCCATAAATTATTTTTTATAATTAAAATTTTTGTATTTCATTTTTAAAAAAAATATTATCACATTATTGTTAATTTAATATAGTAATAAATATGAAATATCATATGATATAATAAAATATTAAATTTAATTTAGTATAATAACTTAGATGAATTATAATAAATTAGAGTTAATTAACTTTTATAATAATATATATGTGCTATGCATCAAATTTTTTAAGCATAGAAATATTAAATTATAAAATATTAGAAATCTAAAATTATTTTTAATGTTTAATATTGTTTATATTTATTTTCTATATTACATCATATAAATATAACATATTAGAATAATTTTTTTAATTTTAATATAACTAATTTTTTTATGACTACTATAATATTAAATTAATAATCAATATAATCATTAAATATCACTAATACTATAAAATAATAATAAAAATAAATTTCTAAAATTCTTTATCTTTATTAAATATTATATATGACTAACTTTTTATATCTAATAAATATTACAAATTTTACCATTAAGATTTAATCTCTCACATTCCCAAATTTTTTTCTATTTTATTGTCATTCTCTTATTTCCTTCTTCACTCTCTATCTTTTTATTTTTTAAAGGTGTCTCTCTCCATTATCTTTCTCTATATTTTTATTTCTCTCACCATTATTTATTTATTTATTCTTTTTGCTTTATGTTCTTTTTTCTTTTCTTCTACATAAAATCTTCACTCGTCTCTCTAAAACTCTTTTTTCTATTTTGCACTTATTAATTTTTTACTTTCTCTATTTTGTAGATTACTTATCCCCATCTCTTTATTAGCTCATTAATTAATAATATATAATAAATTTCACATTTATAAACTAAATATATAATTTTTATGCTAAATTATATTTTATTATTTACACTAATTGTATATTTAATTTTTTATTTATAAGAATGATAACGTAATGGTAAAAATCTCTTGTATTAGTGTCTACTAAAATAAAAATATTATCTTATGTAATTATTTATTTATTATTTATATATAAATTGTTTATATTATAAAATATTATAACATATATAATAAGCATAAAGTTTATTCAAATGCATTTGTGCTTGATAATTTTGAAAATTTTAGAAATTCTCCATTATATTTAAAAAAATAATAACATGACTGATATTTTTTCTATCATGTGCATGTGCTACTGCACAAGTATTTTAGCATTAGACCTCATTACAAGTCCAAAGTTAAGCATGCTTGGGTGAGAGTAGTATTGGGACGCATCACCTCTTGCGAAATCATTGTGTTGCACATATTTGACTATAGCATTCTCTTTTCTAATCAATGATAAGTAATTTTTAGATGTTCACTTAAACGAATTATTATAAATTATTCTTTGCTAATAAAACTTTAAAAATTAATTTTTAATGATTACTTTATAGTATTGTTGTTAATTTCATATAAAGATTAATGCAGCAAATTATTTGATATAATAAACTATAATTAATTTATGTTTATATATGTTGTGTATAAAAGTTTTCTAGTTGTAGCAATATAGTTTTATTAAATATAAAAAATCTAAAATTTTATCATTAATGTTAAATATTTATTATATTTATTATCTTTGCTACATAATACAAAGATAAAATATTAAAATAATTATAATATATTATATTATTAACAATTATTAGATATTATATGTGATTTACAGTTTTTATTTAATAAAAAAGACAAATTATATTTTATTATTATTTTCAATCTTCTTTTTCTATCAACAATTTTTATCTTTTTTTATTTTTCTTGGCCTCTCTCTCTTCTTTATCCTTCTCGATTTTTTCAAATTTTTCTACCTTTTACATTTTCATTTATTCTTTCTATCTCCTCCATATTCTTTCGTTTTGTTTTCTATTTGTTAAATTATCTCTCATTTCTCACAATTATTATTTTCTTCTTTATATTTTTTTATTAATCTAAAAGTTTTTGTCTCATACAAAATAGTTAACACATAAATTAATAATATTTAAGAATTCTATCGAGTTGCATTGTATAAAAGTTTTCTAGTTATAGCCATATAAGTTTACTCAATATTAAAAATTTAAAATTTTATCATTGAAGTTTAATATTTCTGATATTTATTATCTTTGTTAAATCCGATAAAGAAAAAATATTAAAATAATTATAATATAATATAATATTTAATTACAATTTTTAAATTTTGGTATGATTAAAATACTTTTAACATAATATTCAAAATTATTTTTAAATATTTGTAATATTTCTCAAATAATAAAAATTCTCAAATAGTTATTATATTTTATATGGTATAATTACTATATTTTATCAATATTATAGTTTTACTTATTATAAATTAAATTCTACTATCTAAATTTTTTTTATTTTTTCCTTTATCATAATATCCCTTATTCTCACTTTTCCTTCTTACACGTATACCCATTTTTTAAATTGTCTCATTAAGTGTTATTTCCTTATCTCACTATCCATCATCTTTTTTCTAGCACATAAATTAACAATATTCAAAAAATTTCTCATGTTGCATAGTTTAATATATATCTTTTTTTATAAATAAGTGTATATATGTTGTCTTTATTTATTAAGTAATTTAATTTATTATTTGTAGGAATGATAATATAATGTAAGCAAATGTTAGATTCCAACACCTATGTTATAAAAAAGAATAATCCAAATAATATTTTTTTAATTATATATAAATATAATATTGATACAAGAAAATATTAAGAAAAGTTTAATAATCAATAAAGTTTTTTAAAAATTACAACATATTTGATAAATTAGAAAATTTTAAAAATATCTTTTCCTTCTATTTGTGATCACAGCAACATTATGGCATGAGGTCTCAATAAAACTCTAAAGTTTGGCATTCTTTGGTGATAATAGTATTAGGATGGGTGACCTCTTCAGATGTCCTTATGTTGCAATAATTTTTTTAGAGCATTTCCTTTTGGTAATTAATTTTTAATAATAAATTTATATAATTATTGTTAATTTCATAAAATAATACATACGATACATCATATAACATAAATAATTAGTAAACCTAATTTTGTTCAATATTGGGAAAAAATAACCTATATGAATTATATTAAATTGCAATTAATTTATATTTATAATAAAATAAATTAGCATTTTTTTAATAGTAAAAGCATTAGATTTTACAATATTTTATAAATAAAATAAAATTACTATAGTAAAATATCATTTATATTAATTATCTATATTATATCACATAAATAAAATATAATTTTAAGTTAGCAATCAAAGTATTTTTCAAATATTTGTAATATTCTTAAATAATTAAAAATAAAATAATTTTTTTATTTAATTTTAATAAAAATTGTATGTGATAAACTTATTATAATTAATAAATGTTATAAATTTAATGACAAAAATTTAACTTTTATTTTATTATTTCTCACACTTTTTTCTTTTATCTCAATATCTCTAATATTCCATCTTTCTTGTCTCTCATAGTATTATTCTATTATTTCTCTAATCACTATCTATCTCTTTATATTTTTCATGTCCTTCCTCTCACCTTTATCGTTTTATGTTTTCTTATTTTTCTCTCTTTTACTTATTTATTTATTCTATATATCTCTTTAATATTCTCACTTTTCCTTTCTTCTTCATTAAATCATCCCTCATCCCACTTTATAATAATTATTTTCTTTATTTTGCCTTTATTAACTTTTGACTTTCTCTCTCTTGTAAATTAGTTTTATCTATCCCCACTAGCTCATTTTTAGCCAATCAATTAATTTAAAAAAGATATAATTTTAAATTAAATTTAAATTTTTTAAAAAAACAATAATAAACTAATTATTTAAATATTTTTAATAAGAAACTGAAATTTTAGGTGTTAATAATTCACCCCCATTTTGTAGATCTAAATTTGATCATTTCCATATTATGAAGTGCTATTTAGTTAGAGAGGGGTTAATTATTGTGCATAAAAATTATGTTTTAGATATATTTTACAATAATAACTTCATATATTTTTTAATAAACTTCAGAATATCTTTAAAAGAAAATTTTAACAAATATAAATTTTATTTTAAAACATGTTAACTCTTTTAAAATATGTTGATTTACATTTCATAAATATTTTTTAATAGAATTATGAAAAATGTTATGAAAAATAGAAATGATAGATCAATGTTTTTCGATAGGGTAAACTTAAAATCAAGCCTAGATTATCCCCCAAATAATACTAGAAGACCAAATAACTATTATAATTATTTTTCCAAATCATAGTTAGGCTAAAGAATTATAATAACAAAATAAAACAATTACTACTATGGCCTTACAACCGAAAAACTAAGGAAAAAAATATAATTAAATTACTTAAAAATAAAAATTAATGTATATAAAAATTTTATGCTTGAAAAAAATGTTTAGTGTGCTACAAGTGTTTTAAATGAATAAATCAGAAATAAAAAAATTGAGAACTTCACTAATTTTTGAAGAAATAAGAGATTATGAGTTTTATACTTAAAGGACAAAGTATAATGATGTGATGAGTAGCATTAGGTGCTAATGGTTTTAATGTCATTACTTGAAAAATTTTATTTCGACTTTATAAAAATTTTATCAATAAATTTTGTTCAAGAATTCACCTACTTATAGATATTTTTCTAATTGCTAAAAGCACTTTTAAACTTACCAATTAGAGTTTACTAATAAATTATAAAAATCCCAATATATTGAAATAATGGCTATAAGTGACATTGCCTAAGAACTATTCAATCAAAATGATTTGATCATGAAAAAAGCAATATGAAATAGCTTTGATTAAGCAAGCACTTTTTTAATCTGAACCAATAAATCTAAATTGTTATCTAATTGTAGGTTTAGAACTTATGCATGGTCAAATCATGAAATGCATAATAACAAATTTCCTTATCAAACAACAAATCTAACAAGGCATTTTAAAATGGCTAATGAGAACAAGGTCATTTGATTGAATAATTGCATGATCAAATGACCAAATCTCTGAAACAATTTTGAGTATAGTCGTGCAAAATGAATAGACATTTTAGTTGCATATTGTACGAATGATGGATTATTATACTTTATAAGAATTTTCTGATGCCATTTAATAAGTGCATTTTTTGTGTTAGTAAGCCGTTAGTTTGCTGTAAAGTATTTCCACTAGTCTTTGATGACTTTCTTAATGAGCCAAAATTATATAATGAGATATGGAGTTATTTTATCAATTTGATAAGCCTAACTTCCTATATTTAGGAGCTATGTTCTAGCTTTACATTTTCCATTTTATTATTATTACAATGCAATTTTTTTTATTATTTTAATTATATTATTAGTTGCATTAATTAATTATAATAATAATACATTTTCAAATAAGTTGTTGATATATTTCTAAAGATATGATCAAGAATAAAATACAATTTTAGATATTTTACATATTACAAAGATTTTAGAATCTTAATATTTATCTAAAATAATTAATTTAAATAAAAAGTAGTTTTTATGCTTTAAAGAGTGATTTTAATCAAGTTTAAAATTTTAATGAAAATAAATTGAAGTAACTAAAAGTAAATTAAAAATATTTGTCATTGTTGTTTACCACTCTAACCAAGATGATTATCGTAGAATTTAACCTTTGTTTTTTCTTTTGTTTAAATTTCCCTATGAACACAAGTATCATCTCTCGAATATCTTAAAATTTATTTAAATGAATTCATTAGTAATGCTTAGGGTTTATGATCATCAAACAAAGTACCATGATGAACGATCAACACGATAATCTCTCCCACTTGATGATAACAAAATTTTTTAAGAAATTGATAAAAATATAAACTATTTATAAAATTAACATGAAAGATAATTAATGCTCCTCCAACATACATCATGACTACAGTAATGCTCTAATTTAATTTATGTTTATTTTAATATTTTAATTTCTATTCTACTTTTGACATAACTTAAAGAGAGTTAATCTATATTTAGTAAACTTTTTAGAATTTTAGAATTTTGTGAAATTATCAACCAACCATTTTTTTTTTCTTTAAGTCTAGTTTGTTGAAATTATACTTTTGTTAAGTGGTCTAGTACACAATTCATTTTAAATTGATTTAATTCTTTCTTTATAACTATTACCAAACATTACAATATATGCAATCCTATGTTATGGATGACATCAAATTTATTGGAAAGGGTTAATGGTTATGATAAGACTATGTTTTAACACAAATCATAATTCTATCTATAACTTATTCTTTCAAAAAATCTTTAATAAATTTTAAAGTTTTAAGATTTTCTTAAACTCCTCCCCTTCTTCTTAATTATTTTCTTTGAATTTTCTAAACAAGATTCTTCAAATTCTATTTATATAACATATATATATATATTTATATATAAGTGTGTGTGTGTGTATATGTAAATATATATATACATACTCATATATATATATATAATGCTTTAAATCAGAATTAATTCACCAAAGTTGTAATGTACAATACTTGATTTTAATTATTAAATTTAAGAACATAAGCCAAACTAGCTCCAACATATTTAGGATACAAGATGTAATCTTTTGATTCGTATAAAGTATTTTACAAAGGAGGTGAATCCTCATAATGAAATAATAGAAATAGGCTATTATGACCATACAAAGAAATAAGGTTGGCAAAAGAATAAAATAATTTGATAACACAAAATGTAAATTACTACACATAAAAGTATTATGCTTAAATGAAAGGTTAATGAAGCACAAGTTTTCCAATTAAATGAATTGTAATTAAAATAATTAAGAACTTAGCTTATTTGAGAAGAAAGTAGAGATTGTTAATCTGATAGTTGAAATGTGCACCATAAAAAGTATTAGCCAGCATCGTGCACTAAATGTTTCAATATGATGACTTGAAAAATTTTCTTCAAATTTTATAAAAACTTTTATTAGTCTACTTTATTCAATAATTTATCTATTTATAAATATTTTATAATGACTAAAAATACTAGTCAAAATTGACCAACAAGTCAATACTATTTTAATTAAAAAACTCTGTCATACTTCTTAATTAATATATTATAAAAATAAAAAATAAAAGACTCACAACGTTGAAGCTTCTCGATTAGAAGGCTCTTTGCCCATTCGATAATGAAAAGTTCTCAAATAAAGGATTAGAATAAACAATTGATATTTAGAAATTATGATTTGATGTAGGTCATTACATCTTAATCTTAACCTGACGGTTAGAATTTTCTTACGTATAAATAGATCATGGATTACAAGATTGTAAAACTACGACATTGGATAGAAGATCAAAATAGATGTCTTTAAAAGGTTCATGAGATTAGAATCATTCGATCACATATTTGTCCAAATGGATAATAGAAATCAATCCAAAAATTTTTATTATTGTGGAATGGATATAATTTTTAATCTCACATTGAATAAATGATGGATTATCATTATCTTATTTGTCCTTACCTATATTACATATTCTACAAATTTTTTAGGGTTGTCTACCCCTATTTTGGTCTAAATTTAAGTTATCTATGGATTCTTAAGTTAGGAATCGAACAAAAAATTTTGACGTGTTTGAGGATTATTTTATCAACATGATAACAACTACTAGCCATATTAAGGAACTATGATCTAAGTGATACTTTTGGTTCTTTTAGTTAAAAATGATTTTCCATGGTATGATAAGAATTGAATGGTCATTTTGTTGGGAAAAATAAGATTAAGGTTTCACAATCCTAATAGTTTTTTTAGATGATTAATTTAAACAAAATTTAAATTTTATTCCTTATGTGATTGATTTCAAAAAAACTTAATATCTAATCCAAACAAAATAGAAACAACTAAAATTAAATTTAAGATAAATTTCTTTGTTAAAATCAAACCACAACTCTTCTACCTTTTTAAATTCACCCATGAACACAAATATCAATTTTATAAAATCTACAAATTTATTCAAAAAGTATGTCTATAATTCATAGGATTTGTTGTTATCAAACAAAACACAATAACTAAATGTCAGCAACATAATATACTAAAAACTCCAGTACTCTATGAAATGATAATAAAAATATTGAATGTCATTTGGTAATGACAACTATTTTGGGCCATTCCTACGATGTATGGGACTTGTTGGTACTCACATGAAATAATGTCTCATTTGTCTCAAAGCTTTACAATTCCAAAACTCCACTTCAAACAATAAATGAAAGTATTTTTAAAAATAATAAATGTCTTTTGTGATATTCATATCGACTTCAAACAATACTAATTTATTGAGGAAGTTAAATCCACAATTAAGATGGGATTAGGCTTTCTTCATTAAAAAAAGCATCACATAATCACTTCATCAAACTTGTTCCTTTTCCTTCTTTAATGGAACTTTCATAATTATTTGATTTGAATTCCTCTTCCAAACATATATAACAAATTTCCATTTCACTCCCAACTATAATATCTATGTTATTAGTTGCTTTCCTCATGCAATTCTCCATATTTGGTACATAATTTTCATTTCTTAGATTTCCCTTTTGATAAAAACCATGCCAAGATAATGTCTCCTTGCACATTCTATTGCAAATAATTTTTGAAATTTTTTTGAAAAAAATTCATAAATAAGCATTCCATGTGTTATTTATTTAGTTAAATAATTCATATATCTCTAACATTACTTGGGGCTTTGGTTATTTTTCGTTAAAACGTCACTTAGAATTAAATTAATATTAATTTCAATAAATGTTTGTTTTTTTTATGACATGTCCACTTCAATTTGAAGTAGAACTATTACTCAAGGTTTCTATTCATATGTTCTACAATATTTGACTTCTCATCCATATTATTAGTTTTCTCAAATTATAGTCTTTGTGATCTTATACAAAAATATCCATATAAAAATTTCATTTCATCATAGTCAAAATAAATTTTAAAAAGAACTTATATTTATTCAACAAATATTAAATCTCTTGCTTTACTTCCCAAATAGCTACTATTTAGTATAACTTGTCCATTGTACATTCGACATGGGATGCACTTTTTCTTTATTTTCTTGATTTCTTGTGTTAAGAACCCCATTGGCCTTTACCAATGAAACAATCTTGGATGCACCACCATGCTATATATGTAGTATTAGTAACAAAATTTATTAAAATTGAAAGAGAAAATACATGATGTACTATGGTAGATGATAATGGCAAAACTATCTTGTAAGTAATGTAACGATTTATTCCAATAATCTACAAAGGAACAAAATTCGTTGCCATTAATTATCCTTATTTTCCAAACATTATAATGAATTTTGTTAGACATACCTTTATGAATGCATGATCCTCTTTTAAAAGTCCACTTTTTAAATTTTTTGTTCTAACTTTCCATGAAGTAAACCTATTTTTCTAAACAATGTTTTCATTATGTGGTTATTCTAAATAGTTTTTAAAATCATATCTTCATCAAGAAGAGTACTTTTAATATGTTCATATCATTATAATGACAATTAATAAAAGATATTATATAATCTCATGTGAAGTGTCATCTCATGCTACAATAATAATTGTTATTATAGAAGGAAATTAATTAAAAGACAAAACTTAGCCACATCAGAAACCTAATTTTCATAACATTAAGATGTTCTTAAGTCTTTTAAATAAGATTATAGAAATAAAATTTAAAAGTTCAAATGAAATAAATAGGAAAAAAGGACGTAATTGAAAAACCTAAAATTTAAAAATTATTTAGGATTATGATAAATAAGGTAAAAAACATGAAATTTTGATTTATTTTAGAATTAATTTTATCATAGCAATTAATCTTTTTTTAAAATTTTGAATAAAAAAATACATAATATTTTAAGGTAATTGCTATAAAAAAAGAGCTAGAAAAATTTGAAAGGAACTATGTGAGTTGACCCAAAACTATTCAATAAGGTTTAATTGGAAGGAAGTGGCTTTCTTAAAAAAATAAACTAGTTGATTAATTACTTGAAAAATTCATAAAAGTTTAAGTTTATTCAAAATTTATAAAAATTAGATTGAGTCACTACTAATGATAATGGAAATGGAAAGAGAATTAAAAATTGAAAAAAATAAGTATAAATTAAGGAGTATTATTTGTTCATGACATATAAGTGAGTAGAAGTTATCTTTAATTATTTTTATATTCATTTTATAAATAATTTATCTTTTTTTTAAAAATGTTTTGAAAGTTTTGTTATCATAAAAATTAGGAGATTGTTTTGGCGTTCGCATCTGGACATGGTGTGTTATTTTTTGATAACAAATCCAAAGAATTTTGAATAAATTTGTTGAAGTAAGTTTTTTAGATTTAAGAAAATACATAGTTATGCCTCATGAAAAAACTTAAAGAAGTGATGCAATGGTGAAATCTCATTAAAATCATATTAGTTGGACATATAAAGAGATATATTTTATATTTAATTATAGGTATTTCAACTTTATTATAATTAAAATATTAAATTTAATTAAAATTCTTATTAAGAGACATAAAAATTAAATTAATTATTATGTTCTAAAAAAACTTAATCCATTCTCTTTTACTATCTCTAAAATCCTTTTATTTGTTTTTATCAAATCTTAATATTTATTCAATAACTTTTGTAAAATATACATTATAACTAAAATAATTAAATACAAAATAATACTAAATAAAATAATGCTAATTTATCAGCAAAAAAACAAATGTCTCTACTATGCTTAGAACACATTGGTTGTCGTTAAGAGGTTTGAAATGTAGGTCCGTAAACTCATATGCTAATTGTGGTATTAAGTACAACTACGAACACAGGTTACTTGGGTCTTAGAATGGGTAGTACTCTGTATCCACTTATACAATGTATGAAGCAATATTGACAACATCGGTAATAACTTCTCGAGCAAATCAAAGGGAAGAAAACCCAAAAGAAGTTAACTTCGAGAAACACATAAAGCCTTACATACAAAATAGATTTGTTCACCTTCGCAATATAAGACTAAAGAAATGCCTTCTTCTCTCACATGTTTTGAAATTGTTTAGTTAACTAGAATGGTCCGATCATGCAATTTCATGATTGGATGACCTTCATCTTATCATTCTTTTTCTAAAGCCTAATAAAATTTACTAATCACATGATCAATTTTTATTCCACATGTAAGATCAAAATATAGCCATCAGGCCAAGATTAGGTTTAATAATTTTGATGAAATACTTATTTTAAACATCTTCACCAAATCTCATTTGTTTGATCATACAGTTTTCTCAAAAAATTAATATCTTTTCATTTTATTCAAGTGATTCATGCATAACACTATTTTTAACTACTTTATTAGCTTTTAAAACATTTTTTAAATAATAATTTTTCAACTTAAATAAAAAATATGAAAAATAATAATGCTTATTTTTTTATTTGGTAAGAACCTTTAGTCATAAAAATGTTTAAAAATAAGATAATTTTTTAATCAATTGGATTGATGAATTTTCATACAATTTAAATAAACTTTTTAACCCATGATATTCAAGTTGTCAGCAGCCCAAATAATTGTTGCTACTATAAGCTACTTCATTCAGTTGCAAAACTACTAATTAATTTTTTTTATCATAATTGGTTTAATTATGATACTTTTGTCTCATTAATTATTTCATCAAACATAAGATTTTTGTTGTATTTATTTATATTGTGAGGTCGTAGTAACTTGGTTCTTTTCATTCATTGTTTTGTGCACTTAGCCTACCTATGTTTTGGCAAAAATCTTATATTTAGTACGATTTTCTTAGATTTTGTGGGGATGGTTTTTTTAACCTGGCTCATTGAAATATCATTATTGTACATTTTTTTATTGATTTTTTATTTTATTTTTTTTGTAAATTATTTTTACTTGAAAAACATAATTTATTTTAAATTAAATTTAAAATTTTTTAAAATGCTTTTAAAGTTATTTTAAAATATTATTTTTGCAAGAAACTTAAATTTTTATTCCTAGTAATTCATACCCTTCTTTTAGATCTAAACCTCATGTTTTGCATAGTATGAAATACTATTTGCAGAATATTTTACAGAAATACTTTAATATATTTTTTAAATAAACTTGATTATATTGTTAAAAGTGAATTTTAGTAAATAGTAATTTTATCTTAAAATATCTTAGCTCATTTAAAATATGTTGATTTTTTTTCATAAAAATATATAAGAAAATTATGAAAAAAAAATTAGAAATGGTAGGTGAATATTTTTAAGTTGTTCAGCTTAGCATCAACCATACATTTATGCCTGACAAAAACTAGAAAAAATTAACTAGATTAAGCACTTTGCCAAAAGGCAATGAGGTTAAACTATTATAATAATAGAATAATAAAAATTTACTACTGTGATCTTACAGCCAAACAAACTTAGAAATAAAATAAAAAAATAAAACGACATAAAAATGGATGCCAACAGAAAAACTATGTTTGAAAAATGTGTTGTGGGGCACAAGTGTTTTAAATGAAACATGTAGAAATATAAAAATTATGAACTTCACAAATTTTTTAAGAAAGTAGAGATTATGAGGTTTATTTGTGAAGGACAAAGCATAAGGATGTGATGATGAGCTTTAGGTGCTGATGGCTCGATTGCCATCACTTGGAAATTTTCGTTAGATTTTATAAAATTCTATCAATGAATTTTGTTCAAGAATTCACCTATTTAAAGATATTTTCCTAATCACTAAAAGCACTTATAAAAATAATCAACTAGTCCATTACTAATAAATTATAAAAATCCTAATGTCTTGAAATAATAACTAAAAGAGACATTGCCTAAGAACTACTTGATCAAAAGGCCCCTAGACTATTTGATCATGAAAAATGGGAGGTTGAGATGGCTTGGATTAAGCAAGCACTTTTTTATTTGGACAATAGATCGAAATTGTTATCAAATAGCTTGATTTTGATCTTATGCATGGACGAAACAACAAATGTGCGATCAAAAAATTCATTATCAAACAATGAATCTAATTAGGTGTTTTTGAAGGGTTGAAGAGAATATGATCATTTGATTAAAAAATTGCATGATCAAATGACAAAATCACTCAAAAAATTTTGAGTGTAGTTATGCAAAATGGATAAACATTTTAGTTACATATTGCATGAATTATGGATTGTTATTTCTATATAAGAATTTTCTTATGCCATCCAATAAGGGCATTATTTTGTGTGAGTGACCCCCTAGTTCTCTCAAATGTGATTTCCTTTATTATTTGTTGAGTTATGTATTGAACAAAAATTATTTGATTAGTTATGGAGTTATTTTATACATTTTGTTAAGCCCAACTTACAATATTTAGGAGCTATGTTCTAACTTAGCATTTTCAATATTATAAGTGATACATTCTAATTTTTCTATTATTTTAATTATATTATTAGTTTTACTAATTAATTATCATAATTGTTATATTTTTTGAAATAATTTAATATTTCCAAAGATTTATTAGGAATAAAACACTTCTTTAGATGGTTAACATATGATAAAATTTTTAAAATCTTAATATTTTTGTAAAATAATTATATAAATAAAATTAGCTTTTGTGTCTTTAAAGTGGGATTTTTAATCAATCTTAATATTTTATTCAAAATAAAATTTTAATTTCCAAAACTATAATCAAAATGCTTGTCTTAATTATTGTCACTCCAATTAAGATAATTATCACAAAATTTCACCTTTGCTTCTTTCTAAATTTTTCCCATGAGCAATGTATCATCTGTCTAATATCTTAAAATTTACTTAAATAGATTCTTTATTAATGCTTAGGGCTTATTATGGTAAAAAAAATCACCATGATGATAGGCCAACAAAATAATCTCTCCCACTTCATAACAAAAGTTTTAAAGAAATTGATAAAAAAATATAAACTATTTATAAAAGTAATGGGGCATGACACCTAATGCTCCACCTACACGTACATCATCACTTAGAGTAATGTTCCAACATAATTTATGCTTATTGTAATCTTTTAATTTCTATTTTTCCCCAATTTGACATAACTTAAAGGGAGTAAATGTATATTTAGTAAATTGTTTACAAATTTAGAATTTTGTGAAATTATTAAGCAACTCATTTTTTTCTTTAAGTCTACATTTTTCAAATTATGCATTTATCAAATGGCCTAGTGCATAATTCCTTTTATATTTAATTAATTCTTTCTTTATAACTATTACCAAAATTTATTATTTATGATATCTTGTGTTATGGATGAGATCAAATTTCTACAAAGCTCGTACGGTTTATGATAAGATAAAGTTTCAACACAATTCACTATTTTATATATAACTTATTCTTTTGAAAGATCCTTCCAAATTTTATAGTTTCAAGATTTTCTTCAACTCCTTTTTCTTGCTTATTTTATTTTAATTTTCTAAACATAATTTATCAAAAGATTTTTATACATAAATATTTGTAATTATGTCATCAAAGTTGTAATGTACAATAATTGATTTTAATTATTAAATTTAAGAACATAAATATTTTTAGGTCAAAACATCGTTAGGATAAGTTAGGTACTATTTTCATTCATATAAAGGTTTTTTCTAAAGGAGATAAATCCTCACAATGAAATAATAGAAAGAGGCTATTATGATCTTACAACAAAATAAACTTTGATATTGAGTAAACTTATTTGATAACACAAAAATATAAATTACTACAAAAAAAGACTTATGCTTAAATGAAATCTTAATGATGTAGAAGTGTTTTTATTAAATGAACTATAATTAAAGAAAAATTATGAAATTAGCTTATTTTGAGAAGAAAGTAGAGATTATTAGTGTAACAATTTAAACATGCACCATAAAAAAGAGTTAAAGAGCATCGTGCACTAAATGTTCAATATTATCACTAGAAAATCTTTCTTCAGATGTTATAAATTATTTTATTAGTCAATCTTATAAAAGAATTTAACAAATTATAAATATATTCGAATGACTAAAAGAACTTGTCAAACTGACAAAATAGCCAATACAAATTTA
>JAIUJO010000361.1:326552-403721 GCA_023846275.1 Vanilla planifolia
ATCTACATAGAACTATAAAGTTAAAATTTCTTAGAGGGGAGGTGTGTTAGCTTGGCTGACCACCTGATAGGTCTTCATGTTCTACAAATGTTTTGAAAACATTCTCATTTCTAATGAATGATAATTGAATTTAATAAAATGTTAAAGTTAAAAATTTGAAATTCTTATATTTAATAAATATTATAAGTTTAATTAATAAAAGTTAAATTTTATTTGATTATTTCTAGAATTTTTTATATATGTTAATGTCTCTCACATTATCTCATTTTTAACTCACTTATTATCATTCTCTTATTTGCCTTTTCATTTTTTATCTTCATATTTCTTTTTGGCCTCTCTCTTGTATATGCTTCTCTATTTTCTAATTTTTATCTTTCATTGATTTATTTATTCTCTCAACCTCATGTACCTTTTTTGTTTTTTTGTACTTCATTAAATCATCTCTCATCTCTCTTGATTGCTATTTTACTCTCCTTTGCTCTTATCAACCCATTAACCTCTTTCTCTTATACGAAATAGTTATCTCCATTTTGATTATCTCTTTTCAAACCCATTAATTAATGAAATTTATGATATCTCTTATGTCACTTATTTTAATAAATATATTTCTAAGAAATATATATTTTATCATTTATATTTATCACATAGTTTAATTTTTATTATAAGAATAATAACATAATAGAAGAAAATCTTATGTATAGGCATTACACTATAAAAAATAATAGTTTATGTCACTTTTTATTTATTTTTTATAAATGAAATATTTATATTAAAATAAATTAGGACATATAAAGTAATCATTTTCTTAAATGTGCATTTGCTTGATAATTTTGAAAAGTTTAGAAAGGGCTTGCTTTTTCAAGACTATGATAAGATAGCTATTATTTTCCTTTATATGCATTTGTGATGACATAAACATCATAACACTGGATATGATTAGAGCTCCAAATTTAAGCACGCTTGGGTTGGACTAGTATTATATAAGAATTCGCTATGTTGCACTTATTTTCCTTGATTATTTTTTTAATAAATGACAAGTGATTTTCAGTAACATATTAATGTTAAAAAAATAGAATTATTATAAAAGATACTTTATAATTTACATTTTTAAAAAATAATAGTAAATAAAAACTTTAGAACATTATTATTATTTTAATATAATACTTATATGACTCATCATATAATACAATAATATAATAACTTTAATATCATTTAATATTGTGCAAAAAAAATAATATCAACTATAAAAATTGGAATTAATTTATGTTCGTTATAGGATATGAATGTTGTCCAACAAAAATTTTAATTTAGTAATATTATGTTTTGGAATAATAGAAAATAAAAATTATGTTATAGACATGAAATATTATAAGTATTTAATACTTATATTACATTTCATAAAAATATATATTTTATCATAATTATTTTATTTATTACTTAATTGACATTTTTTATTTTAAGTATCAATAAAATAATATTAAATTAATAGAAAAAATTCCTATAAATGCTTATAATATCACATAATAATAACAAATTAATTTTTTTCATATTTTATTATTATTAAATTTTACATATGTCCAAGTTCTTGCATTTAATAAATCATATAAGTTTACTTATTAAGATTTAATTTTTATTTGATTATTTCTCTCATTTTTTTCTCTTTATCTCCATTTCTCTAATATTTTCTCGCTTCCTTACCTCTTTTATCATCATTCACTTATTTGTTTCATCATTTTTTATCTTTCTCTATTTTTAGTGGTCACTCTCTCATTTATATTTCTCTAATTTCTCATTCGTCTCACTCTTTTATCAATTTATTTATTCTCTCTATCTGCTCTATATTGTCTGCTTTTTTCCACTTCTTCAGATCATCCCTCATCTCTCTGTCTTACTATTTTACCCTTATCAATCTATGAATTTCTTTCTTAAAAAATAGTTATCCCCATTTAAATTATATCTTTTTATCCCATCAATTAATGATATTTTAGAAATCCCTTAGGTTGATTACTTTAATATATAATATTATTTAAAAACATATATATAACTTTATATATTCATTACAAAATTTTATTTTTTATTAATTAGAATTATAATATAATGAAAGAAGATCTTATGTATAATGCTTTTACTATTAAAAGTAAGTCTTTATATAACATCTTTTTATTTTATATAAATAAAATACTAATAGGAAAATATATTATGACTCATATAAAAAGTTATAATTTCTTTTCTATGTGCATATGCTTGATAATTTAGAAATGTATAGAAATTATTCATTTTATTTAAGACAATAACAAGATACCTACTATATTCCTTTATATACATGTGCAACAATAATAGCATTGTAACAATGGATCCTATTTTAGCTCCAATAAGTACTCTTCGGTGAGAGTAGTGTTTTGATAGGTTACACATTAATAAGTCCTAATGTTGTACTTGTTTTTCATAGTAATATTTTTTTCAATGAATAACAATTTATTTTAATAACATGTCAATTTAAAAAAAAAAAAATATAAAAGATAGTTTATTACTAACATTTTAAAACAAAAATTTTAATAATAACTACATAATGTCATTATCAATTTAAAATAACAACGATATGACTCATCATACGATATGATAAAATAATAACTTTAATATAGTCTAGTATTAAGCAAAATATTATATATAAATTATAATAATTAGAATTAATTTATATTTTGAGTTGTATATATATTTATTTGTATATAAATTTTAAAATACAGTAATATTGTAATATAAATTATTAGAAATCTAAAATTTTATCATTAATAAAAATTATTATTTATTATTATTTTCTATATTACATCATGTAAAGATAATATATTAGAATATTTATTTAAATATTAGGTTATTATTTCTTTAATTAATTAATTACAATATAAAATAATATTAAATTAATAATGAAAATACTTTTTAAAACATTCTAATATTCAAAAATAATATAAAACTGAAAATATTTTTAAAAATTTTATTATTATTATAAATTACATAAGATTAACTTATAATATTTGATAAATATTATAAGTCTATCTTTTATGATTTTTTATTGTTTAATTATTTCTCTACTATTTTATTAAAATATCATTCACTTTCACTCACTTTTTTGTCTCTCTAATTATTATCTTATTGATTTTCTTCTTGTTCTCTATCTCCCTATATTCTTCTTGGCTTATCTCTCTCCTATATCCTTCTCTACTTTCTCATTTCTATCTCGTTTTCCTATATTTATTTATTCTCTTTATCTCTTCCATATTTTATCTTCTATTGATCTTTTTAAGAAAACTACCTCTTATATTTTTCTTTTATTATTTTATTATTTATTTTTTCTTATCTATTTATGACTTTGTCTACCTTTCACAGAATAGTGTTCTCTATGTCTATTTATCTCTTTTTCAACAAAAAGATTACCAATATTAAAGAAATCTCTTATATTGTATAGTTTAATGTATAATACTTATGATAATTACATATTTTATCATCTATATGTGTTGCATAATTTAATTATTTCTTCAAAAGAATAATAACATAATAAAAAATTATCTTATGATTTAATGCCATTATTTTAAAAATAATAGTTTTTGTAATTTTTTATTAATTATATAAAATTAATATTTTAACATTAGTTTATATTGTGACATATAAATAAGTATAATATTTTTAATATGCTAAATAATTTAGAATGTTTTTAAAAATTTATTATGAATTTCCATATAATAATAAAAATAACTTCGATTTTATCGTTTGTATGCTTATCTCACCACACAAGTAGTATAGTATTATATCTTTTTGGGACTCTATAGTTTAAAATGCATTGGCTACTATAGTTTTTGGATGGGTTACCTCAGGAGTTGTCCTTGTGTTACACATTTTTTTCATAACAATACCTTTTCTAATGAGCAACAACTGATTTTAAAAATTTTTTAGTGTTAAAAACTTAAATTTATATTAGAGATTACATAAAATTAAAAATTTAGTAATTAACTTATGATAATGAATTTTTAATATTATTATAAATTTCATATAATAAAAAATATGGCACGTCATTTGATATAAAAAAATAATAACTTTTATATATTTTAATATGGAGTAAATTTTTTTTATTAATTATAATAAATTAAAGTTAAATGAAATTTATAAATTTTTAAATATTATATAAAAATGTTTTTGAATAAAGTAATATTATTTTATAGATAACATGAAATAAAAAATATATCATTATAATTAAATATTTTTTATGTTTATTGCCTATATTATGTCTTATAAATAAATATTTTAGAATAGTTATGTTATTTATAATTTAATTACATTTTTAATCTAAGTTTTAATAAAATAATATTAAATTTAATAATCAAAATATTAATAAAAATTTTTGTGATGATATACATTGATACTAAATCTTAAAATTTTTTATAATTTATTATTATTATAATTTAAATTAATAACATTTGATATTTAATTAATTATTTCTCTTACTTTTTATCTCTTTATCTTAAAGTCACTAACATTCAATCACTTCTTACTCTCTCCTATTATAATTTTCTTAATTGTCTACTCATTCTTTATCTTATATTTTTCTTGGCTATAACTCTTCTCTATCATTCTTTATTTTCTCATTTCTCTTTTTCTTTCACTTTTTTTATTTTATTTATCTTTTTATGATCTCTTTTTTTTTTCTCTTCATTTAATCATCACTCATTAATCTCTAGTTCTATTTTCCTCTCAATGTTCCTCATATTAAAATATGTATTTCTCACTCTTATTGTATCATTTTCTTCATATCCATTATCTCTTTTTGAGCTCGTCAATTAACAATATTAAAGAAATTTCTTATGTTGAATAGATTAATATCTAGTATTCATGTTTAATACATATTTTCATATTTATTTTAATTCCATAACCTAATTTTTTATTTATAAAAATAATAGCATAATTATAGAGAATCTTACATATTCATGCCTATGTTATTGAAAATAATAGTTCATATAAGATATTATTAATTTTATATAAATAAAAAAATTGATATTAGAAATGCCCACTATCTTCAAAATATTAATCACACAACTATAACTTTTTATTTATTGTATTCATGAGTGACAATTATGGCATTAGATCTAATTAGAAGTACAACATTCAGCCTACTTGGGTGAGGGTGGTAATGAGATGTGTGGTCCCTTAATTAGTTCGGTGTTGCAAATATTTTTTTAATATTCCTATTTATAATGAACTATAACACATTATAAAACTTTTTAACATTAAAAAAATTTAATTATTATAAATAAAATATCTTAATTACCATCTTAGTAATTAATTTTTACAAATAAATTTTCTGCAATATTATTAATTTTATATAATAATAAAAATGGCATATCATATGATATAATAAAATAAAAATTTTAGTATAGTTTAATGTTGAGAAAAATAAATTATATATATATTATAACAAGTTAGAAATAATTTATATTTATAATAACATGTATATTATGTGTATATAAATTTTAAAAATAGTAATATTATATTATAGAAAAATGGAAACTTAAAATTATTTCATTATTATTAAATATTATTTATATATATATTATGTCATATAAAAATAATATTGTTAAATAAATATATTATTTATCATTAAAATGTGTTTTTCTAATTTTTGTTATAGATAAACTAATATAATATTAATAACTAAAATGCACTTTAAAAAATTTAAATATTTTAAAAATCATAATAAAATTGAAATATTTTTTACATTTTATAATTTTTGAATATTCAATTTTGCTATCATGTTAAATTAATAAATACTATATGTTTAATTATTAATATTTATCATTAATTTAATTATACCTCATACTTTTCTCTCTTACTATTACTCTTTATTTGTCTAATTATTTTTTATCTTAAGTATTTTCTTTGCTTCTCTCCCCTATTAATCTCTCTATAATTTTTCATTTCTCGAACACTTATGAAACTCTTTATCTCTTCCATATTGTCATCTTTATTTTCTTCTTCGTTAAATTTTTTTTCTCATCTTTGTCTATTACTATTTCCTTTATATTGTTGCTCTTATCAATCAATGTCAGTCACTCTCTCTTGTAAAATACTTATCTATATCTCCATCATCTCTTTTATAACAAATCAATTAACAATATTTTTGAAACAACTCACGTTACAAAGTTTAATATGTAATATTTTCAATAAATATTTATTTTAATATTTATAACTATTAAATAATTTAAGTTTTATATATAAGAATGACCACATAATAGTAGAAAATTTTATATTATTATATTTATGTTATTAAAAATAATAGTATATGTAATTTTCTTTTAAATTTTATATAAACAAGATATTAATATTAGAATATACTATACATATGATATAAGCATAAATTTTTTTAAAAGTACATATTTAAGTGAAGCAAATGTGTGAATTTGAGAAAGGGAGGTGACTTATACCTTAAAAAATTATAATTTTTTGAATGTATTTATTTTGAAAACTTTATTTCATAAAATATTTTATGTTTGTTAAAAAATTTGATTAAAAAATATAATAATCTAGAATTTTGATAAAAAAAAATGATAGATCAAATGGTATACAAAAATTTTCAAGGTTGTTTGGTTCAAACTAGAACCTATACCAATCCCATATCAATGTTAGAGAAAACTTATTGTAGAGGATTTGCAACTTATTTTTTCTTATTGTTTATCCCAAACGTATAAGGTTTTGTGGGTTCAACAATAACACAGAATTTTATGGTGTCAACCATAACTTTGATTTCAAGAGTTCAAGGAAAACTCTAGCTTTTGAAAATATCAGGCCATTTAACCAAAAACATACTACAATAAAAAAATTTTGACAAAAATGTAAAAAATTTTAATGCTTGTTGATGAATTTGAAAAGACATGAAGAGCACAAAATGAAGAAAAGAATTAAGAAAAGAAATTCTTTGAAGAATTAAGCTTATTTGGAAAAATTTTGAATTTCAAATAGTCGTAAGTGATAATTGCCGCAAGAGAAAATTTATGCCTATAGAATATGATGCAGCCCTTTTAATATATTTTAAAAATCCTATTCACATTAATTTGTGATTTCATTCATAATTGTTAGGTATTTATAGAAAACATTTTCTTATAGTAGTTAGAATGTGAGTGAATATTTGCTACAAAACTAGCTTCTAAATCATTTTAAAATATCTTAAAATGTTCTTGCAAAATGGTACTACAATAACATAATATCATCAAGTAATTTTGCTATTAGGTAGGATTGATTCAAACCTTTGAATAAGCATAGAGGAGATCTCAGCCATGAGGTCAAATGGTGTAAAGGCAGATTAGATCTCAACCTTTGGATCATGTTGGATTTGAATGGGCCTATTCATTCAACTATTATGGGACCTAGATCATTTAATTAACCAATGGTAAAATTAAGAATACATTTAGACTGTAGTATTCAAACAGAGAACATATTGGTCACTATATTGATAATACATTATAATAAGAAATAGAAATTAAAATAGCCACTCCATGAAGTCAGAAAAGATAACAACCATTTGATGGATAATTGGTTATAGCATATGATGTAGTAACCATCCAATTAAGTTATTAAATAGATTGTTGGATCGATTAAGATTAATACTTAAAGATGGAGGTAATTTTTACCTTTTGATCACTTGAATGTGTGACTGAATAGTGGTAATCATTGCCAGTATTTGATCGAGGCTGTTATAAGAGACATAATCCCGTATTGCAAGAGAGGAAACTTATTTGCTGTTTATAAATATTCTCTTGCATGCAACCTACAAACCTAATATGAGGTTGTTACCCATTTTTTAATAGAGGATTTAATCACATCTATGGACTCGTATCTTATGACTTTATCCTTATTTGACCCATCATATACTTGCATTTGGTTCTAATGCTTCCCAGCTTGATCAAATGCCTTCCCCTATGTGATATAGGAATTCACCATGAACTTGAATAGGTTGACATGATCTAGATTTAACTTTTCACATAACCATATTTTTAGTCAGGTATGCATGAGACTTTTTCATTTAAGTAGCTTTAGATGTCTTATAAAATCTTTTAATTTATTTAATTATGAATAGTTCAATAGAATGTATTTTGAAATCAAGTTTAAACAATCAACCTAACATATAATTTGGAAAAAAAAAGCTCCTATGCTCGGGCAATAGATCTACCCAAGACCTCTGGATAAAGCCATAGCTTTGGATATGGCATAAGTTATTTTTACTTATTTAAACATTAAAAATTCAAATTAATTTATTTTTAATATAATGAAAATTTAGAAACAGACCTAACATAGAATATGGAAAAAATACAAAATTATGACTTAACTAAGAAAGAATAATTCAAAATTAGAATTATGTTATATAAAGGAATGATTTAACTAGGATTTAAATCAGGAAAAAAATTGAAAGATTAAAAAATTTAATTCTTATTCATTTGTTAAATCAAGGAGATGATTAAACAATTTAGATTTATGAAAATGATTTCAAATTGAATCAAAAGAAGAGTGATTTAAAAATACCCAAAACTAGAATTTATTTCATAAGAAAAGAAAATCTTATAAAAAATGATGCACATATCCTCAAACTTGGAAGCTTTTTGAATACTCCAAGGTCCTTTGAAGACTATTACTTAATCAAGTTTCAAATTTATAACTTTCTTTTACATATAAACTTGTTTCATGCTAAACAAGCTCTTTAGAATAAAATCATAAACATTTAAGGCTTTAGCCATCAAACATAAGGGTGTCCAAAAACATTTATTCTATTATTTAGAAATGGTTTGTTATCTTTAAGACATTAGTCAAATAACTACAATTATTTCTCATTTTTATACGTGTTACCACCACAAACATATTATAACACTCGATCTTATTAGGACTCCAAAGTTAAGCTTACCTAGGTGAGAGAAGCATTAGGATGGGTGATCTCCTGAGAAATCCCCATCTTCTAACAATGTGTCCATAGAATATTATTTTCTAAAGAATGATAATTAATTTTTATAAAATTTTAATATTAAAAAAATTAAATTATTTTAAATGATAGTTTATAATGACTATTCAAATAATTAATTACTATTAATAAATTTATAAGATTATTATTAATTTTATAAAATAATTAATATGACACATCACATGATACAAGAAAATAATAATTTTAATATAATTTAATAATAATAAAACAGCTTGTATTGATTATAATAAATAAGAATTGATTTTTGTTTTTAATTTTATGTATGTAATGTATGTAAAAGTTTTTAAATATAGATAAATTATATTATAGAATATTAAAAGTATAAAATCATCTCATTAATGTTAAATTTTACTTATATTCATTATGTATATTGCATCTTATAAAGAAATTGTATTAGAATAATTATATTATTTTATTAGTTAATTAAATTTTTTAATATTACGTATGAATTTAAATTAATTTTAAAGATATTCTTTTAAATATTTGTAGTACTTAAAAATAATAATAAGTAAAATTATTTTTTATATTTCATTATTATTAAATATTAAAATATATTAAGTTACTATTTTTAATAAATATTATAAATTTAATTATTAATATTTAAATTTTTTATTTAATTATTTCCCTTTATTTTTATCTCAACATTTCTTATATTATCTCACTTTCTTCTAATTCTTATTATCATTTTCTAAATTGTCTCTTAATAATCTATCTTCATATATGGTTCTTGGTCTCACCCTTATCTACCATTTTTACGTTAACAGCAATTTCTTTCACTTATTTTGTAATTCTTTTTATCTTATCTATATTCTCTCTTTTCTTTTTACTTTATTAAATCATCTCTAATCTCTCTACACCATAATTTTTCCCTATTCTGCTCTTATCAATTAATTCCTTTATCTCTCTTATAATATAGTTATCTTCTTTTTCATTATCTTATTTATAGCCCATTAATTAAGAGTAATTAAGAAAAATATTGTATTTATACATTAATATATAATATTAATAATAAATATAAATTTTAACATTCTTTCGTTAATGTAATTAATTTTTTATTTATAAGAATGATAACGTAATGTAAGAAAATTCTTTTTATCGATGTCTACATTGTCAATGATTATAGTTTATGTGTTTTTCTACTAATTTTATATTAATAATAAATTTAGATTAGAATAAATTATGAAATATATAATAAGAATAAATTTATTTTAAAATTAGACTTGCATAAAAATTTTTAAAATTTCATTAGTGGTTAATTATTTTCAAGACAATAATCGCATAACTTAAAAAATTTCATTTATATGCATATAAGACCACACCAGTATTATAACACTTGATCTTATTAGAGCTCCAAAGTTAGCAAAACTTGGGTAAGAGTAGTATTAAGATATTTGATCAATTAACAAGTCCTCTTCTTAAACTTATTTTTTATACAATTTTCTTTCTAATGAATGACAATTGATTTAAAAAACCTATTAATGTTAAAAATTTTAATTATCATAAGTAATAGTTTATAATTAACATTTAAGCTATTAATTATTAATAATATGATTACAACATTATAGTTAATTTCATATAATGATAAAAAAAACTTATCATATGTTGTAAAAAAGTAACTTCAATATAATTTAATATTTACTAAAAAATATAAGAATTATAATAAATTAGAATTAATTGATATTTATAAGAGTAAATATATAATGTGTATAGAATATTTTAAATATAGGAATATTATATTATAAAATACTACAAATAGAAAATTATGTTATAACTATTCAATATTATTTATATTAATTATTTAAATTAATTATTTATATAAAATCATATAATGATTATATATTAAAATACTTAGTTTATTTATTATTTTATAACTTTTGATTAGTATATTTGTAAAATACTATTAACTTTCCTTTTCAAAATATTTCTTAAATATTTGAAATTTTCTAAAATATTAATAAACAGCAAATATTTCTTTATTTTATTGTTATTAAATATTATACAATATTAATTTATTTTATTTCATTAATATTATTAAATAAACTTTTATGATTTAATATTTTTTATTATTTCTCTTATGTTCTCAATTTATCATAATATCTCACAAATTCTCTAACTTCCTTCTCCTTTATTATCATTATTTTATTTATCTTTTCATTCCTATTTCCTTAGATTTTTGTAGAGATCTCCATTCTTTATCCATCTCTAATTTCTTATTTCTATCTCTTTTATTTATTTATTTATTCTCTTAATCTCCTTTATATTCTCTCATTTCTTGTTTGTTCATTAAATCATCTCTCTATTAAGATTTTCTTCTTCATTTTTTTCTTATCAACCTATGTTTTATCTCTCTTATATAATCATTACCTCCATCTTTATGATAATTTTTTTTGTCAAATCTATTAGAAATGTTAAAAAAATCACTAATATTTCACAGTTTAATATACAATATTTATGATAAATATATATTTTATTGTTTATTCTTGTCACATAATTTTTTTTTTTTTTTAAAAGAATGATATTAATAAAAATAAAATCTTATTATTAATGTCTTTCTTTTAAAAAATAATAGTTTACATAATTGTTTCTTAATTTTATATAAATTAAATTTTGATACCATATTATATTTTAACATATATAGTAGCATAACGGTTTTATAGTGCGTATAATTGATAGTTTATAAAATTTTAAAAATTGGTTCGTTATATTCAAGACTGTAATCACATAATTATGATTTTCTCTTTTGTAGGCATGTGTAACCACAACAATATTGTGGCATTGGATCTTACTAGAAAACAAAAGTTATGTATGCTTGTGTTAGAGTAGTGCTAAATTGGATGATTAATTTTTTAGTCTTCGTGTTGGATATTTTTTATTAACAAGCATTTCTCTAATGAATGATAATTTATTTTAATAACATGTTATTGTTAAAATATTAAATTATTATAAATTATAGTTTAAAATTACCATTTTATAATTAATTTAAGGCTAGCAATATTATATTTTAGAATTTTCTAAAAATCTAAGGTTACACCATTAAAGTTAAATATTGTTAATATTTATTATTTACATTATATCAAATAAAGATAATATATTAGAATAATTATATTATTAGTTATTTAATTAACATTTTAAATTTTATGTAAGAATAAAATAATTTATATTAAAATTTAAAAAACTTTTTAATGTTTAAAATATTTTAAAATCATAATAAATATAAAATAATTTTTATATTTTATTTTTTTAAATATTATATATGATTCATTTCCTATATTTAATAATATAAGATTAAATTTTTAATTAATTACCAATCTATCTTTTTTATCATTATTTTTATTCTCCCATATTGTCTAACTTTCAACTATCTTAAGTTATCACTATTGTTTGTCTCCTCCTCCAACTTATATTTTTCTTGGCCTCCAACTATCTTTCATTGCTCTTTATTTTTTCATCTCTCTATTTCTCTTATTTATTTATTCCTTTTAGATCTTCTATGTTCTCTTTTTTCCACTTCAGTACATTGTCTATTATCCATCTTTGTCACTATTTTTTTCTATATTCTAATCTTATCAACCATTGACTTTCTCTCTCATATAAAGTAGTAATCTTCGTCTTCAATTTATTTTGTACAAATGATAACATAATGGAAGAAAAACTTATGAACAAATTTTTATATTATTATAAATAATAATTTATATAATTTTTATTAATTTTATATAATTAAAATATTAATATTAATATAAATTATGTCATATATATTAAGCATAAATGTGTCTTAAAAGTGTATATGCTTTATAATTTTTAAAATTTAAGAAATGTTTCTTTATGTTAGCATACTAATCACAAAACGACAACTTTTTAGTTATTGTATGAATGTAGGACAACATGAGCCTTATGAGAGTAGATATCAATAGGACTAGGAAGTTAAGCTTGCTTGGGCCAAACTGGTGTTAGATAGAGTGACCTCTGTAATGCCATCCATTTTGGAAATCTTTTCATATTCTTTTTTTATTGAATAATAATTGATTTTGGTAACATGTTAATGCTTTAAAATCTAGTTATTATAAATGGTTGTTTGTAATTACTATTTTGATAATTAATTGCTAATAATAACTTTATTAAATTATTATCTATTTTAAATAATAATAAATATGGCACATAATGTGACATAACAAAAGAATAACTTTAATATAGTTTAAAATTAAGCAAAATTACATATATTAATTATAATAAATTATAAAACTAATTTATAATTATAATAGTATGTATATGATGTGCCTTGAATTTTTAAAATAAAGTAATATTATGTCATAAGATGTTAGAATTTTAAAATTATATCATTAATGTTAAATATTATTTATATTTTTTATCTATATTATGTCACATAAAGATAATGTAATAGAATAATTATATTATTTTGTTTCCAATAAATTTTTAAAATTTTAAGTTTGAATAAAAATTATAATTTTAATTATGCAGATATTCTTTAAATACTTGAAATATTAAAGATCAAAAGTTACATGTGCATTAGTGAGAGTAGTATGGGGATAGGTTATCCAGTGAAAGTCCTCAAGTCGACTTATTTTTTAATGCATTTTTTTAATGAATCATAATTTATTTTATCATCAAGTTAATGTTAAAAAATTAGATTATCATAAATTTTAATTTATAATTGCAATTTTAGTAATTAACAATTAATAATAAATTTATATAATTATTATAAATTTTATATAATAATAACTATAGCACAAGATATGATAGAATAAAATAATAACTTTAATATAGTTTAACATTAAAAAAACTTAGGTAGATTATAAGAAATTAGAAGTGAGTGATATTGATTGCAGTATATATCTGAAGTGTCCCAAATATCTTAAATTATATCATTGATGTTAAATATTATTTTTATATTTTATCGATATTACATCATCTAAAGCTAATCTATAATAATAATTATATTATTTATTATTTAATTGATATTTAATTAATATATGAATGAAATAATATTTAATTAATACTCAACATTCTTTTTAAATATTCATAATATTCAAATGGTTTTAAAGTTTTCTTCTCATTAAATATTATATATTATTAATGTATTTTTTTTAACAAATATTGCAAGTAAAATTTTTAAAAGTTAATAATTATTTAATTATTTATCTCACTTTCTTCCTTATTCTAATATCACTCATATTTTCTTTAATTTTTTTCTCTCTATTTTATCAATTTTTTTATTCTCTTAATCCCTACTATGTTTCATCTTTTTTTCCTCTTCGTTAAATTGTTTCTTATCTCTTTCTATTGTTATTTTTTCTCTTTTTTTTCACTTATCAAATAAAGTCTTTAAATCTCCCTTAGAGAAAAATTATCTCAATCTCTATTATCTCTTTTTTGACCCATCAATTAATAATATTAAAAGAATCTCTTATGTCATAGTGTTTAATTTATAATACTTATTATAAAGATATATTTTATTTCTTACATTTATTACATAATTTAATTTGTCATTTATAAGATTGATAACATAATAGAAAAAATCCTTATTGTTAATATTTATGTTACAAAAAATAATTGTTTATGTAACCTTTTCTAGATTGTATATAAATAAAATATTGATATTAGTTAACATTATGACATTTGTTAGCATAACATCTTTAAATGCATATACTTGTAATTTAGAAAATTTTAGAAAATAATTCATTATCTTCAAGATAATAATCATGCAACTAAATCATGTGTGCACACATAAGTATTATACCATTAAATTTTATTAGATGCTAAAGTTTAGCATGCTTGGGTTAGAGTAATCTAAGGATAGGTGACTTGAAAGGTCCACATGTTTTGAATTTTTTTATAACAACCTTTTTCTAATGAACACAAATTTCTTTCACTAACTTGTTAATGCTCAAAGACTAAACATTACAAAAGATAGTTTTCAATTAGGATTTTAATAATTAATTGTTAATAATAACTTTTAAGCATTATTTTGAACTTCATATATTACAAAATATGGCATATCATATGCTATAATAAAATGATAACCATAATATAGTTCAATTTTGACAAAAATAACATATATTAGTTTCAATAAATTATAACTAATTTATGTTCATAATAATATATGTTTACAATATATAGAATTTTTTAAATATAGTAATATTATGTTATAGATTATAGCAAATTTAAACTTTTACCATTAACATTAAATATTATTTATATTTATTACTTCCTTATATAAAAATAATATGCTAGGATAATTATATTATTTATTATTTAGTTAATATTAATAGTAAAATATTCCTTTAATATTATAATGTTCTAAAAAAATAAAATTTGAATATTTTTAATATTTTAAAAGCATAAAATAGTATGTATGATTAACAAATTTTTTTAATAAATGTTATAAAATTAATTATCAAGATTTAACTATTATTTAATTATTTCTCTTATTTAATTCTCTTTATCTCAATGTCTATTATAGTCTCTCACTTCCAACTCTCTCATTTTGTGATTCTTGTATTTGTCAAATAATGCTTTATCCTTTTATATTTATTTAGCCTCCTACCCTACTCTATCATTCTTTACTTTATAACATCTCTTTTTTTGATATTTTTATTTATTCTCATTATCTCATTTAAGCTCTCTATTTTTTTCTCATCTTTAAATCATTTGTCATCAATAACTATTTCTATTTTCCTTTGTATTTTAAACTCATCAATGTGTGACATCTTTTCTCTTATAGAATAATTATCTTTATCTCCATTATCACTTTTTAAGCTCACCAATAAATTATATTTTTAGAAATCTCTTATGTTACATAGTTTAATATATAATAGTTACTATAAATACATATTTTATTATTCATATTTTCACATGATTAAATTTTTTATTTATGAAGATTACAATGTAAGAGAAGTATTTTTCACCAATTAATTTTTACATTATACAAAATAATAATTGATGTAATTTTTTAGTAATTTTATATTAATAAAATTTGAATATTATAATAAATTAAGATGTATATGATAAGCATAAAGTTTTTAAAGGAGCATATGCTTGATAATTTTGAAAATTTTGGAAATATTTTTTTAACTCATAGATAATAATAATGCAACTATAATTTCTTTTATCTCTTTGATGCATGTTTGACCACACCAACATTATAACATTAGGTCTTGCTAGAACTTGAAATTAAAGTTTTCTTGGGTGAGCACTATAATGGGGTGACCTCTTGAGAAATCCATGTATTGCACCTATGTTTTCATAACATTATTTTTTCTAATTAAAATAAATTAATTTTAGTGGCATGTTAACGTTAAAAAATAAATTATTATATATAATAATTTATAATTAGGATTTTTGTAGTCATTATATAATAAAAATTTTATAATATTATTATCAGTTTCTTATAATAATAAATATGATAGATTACATGATATAATAAAATAATAACGTTATTTTACTTTAATATTGAGTAAAATAACTAATATCAATTCTATAAAATTAGAAATGATTTATGTTTACAATAGTATATATTTATTGTGTATAAAAGTTATTAAATATTGTAAGATTATGTTATATAATGTTAGGAATAAAAATTATATCACTAATCTTAAGTATTCTTTATATATTTTATGTATTAAATCATATAAAGATAATATATTTGAATAATTGTGTGCCTGTGTGATAATATCCACACAACTATGATTTCTTTCTTGTTATATGCATGTGCAAGCGCACAAGCACTAAGGCACTCGACCTAATTAGAACTTCAAAGTTAAGCTTTCTTTGTCGATAATGGTAATTGGATGGTGACTACTTAAGAAGTCTTCATGTTGCAAATATTTTTTCATATTCCTTTTTTTATTGAACGAACAATTTCAATTAATAACATGTTAATATTTAAAATTTATATTACTATAAATATCAGTTTATAATTGCCATTTTATTAGTTAATTATTTATAATAAATGTTATAAATTATTATAAATTTTATATAGTAGTAAATATGCCACATCATATGATAAAATAAAATAACAATGTCCATATAGTTAAATAGTATAAAAATAACTTATAAAAGTTCTAGTAAATTAGAATTGCAATAAACTTATAATAGTATATCCATGATGTATATAAAACTTTTTATGCATAATAATATTATATTATGAAATATTAGAATTTTAAAATTATATGTTAAATAATATATATATTTATTATTTATATTATAACATATAAATACAATATATCAAAATAAATTTATTAATTTTTCATTATTTAATTTTTTAAATAATTTATGAATAAAATAACATTGAATTATTAGTAAAAATACTTAATAAATATTTATAAGGTTCTAATATAATAATAAACCATAAATTGTATCTTATTTTTTTATTACTAAATTCTCTATATTATTTAAATATAATAATTAATGAATATTGTAAGTATAATTTTTATAATTTAAACTTTTTTAATTATTTTTGTCAATTTTTCTCTTTATCTCAATATTGTTAAGGTTCGAAAACATAACTCACCATCCTATTATCATTCTTTAGTTTGACTATTTATTCTATATCTTGAAATATATTCTTCTTAGCCTCTCTCTCTTATATCATTTTTTTTAATTTCTCCATCTCTTTTACTTATTTATTTTTTTTCTCCTTTGTGTTCCATGTTTTATTTTTCTTTTCATTAAGTTGTCTCATATCCCTTTCTATTTTTTTCTTTATTTTTCTCTTATTAATAGATGTCTTGCCCTCTCATATAAAATGGTTTTCTCAATCTCTATTATCACTTTTTTTATCCATCAAATAATAATATTAAACAAATTTCTCATGTTATATAGTTTAATTTTCAATATTTATGATAAAGATATATTTTATTCTTGACATATGTTACATAATCTAATTTTTTGTTTATAACAAATAGTAGTTTACATATTCTTGCTTAATTATATATAAATGAAACATTGATATAAGGTTGTGTTATGACTTATATATATTAGCATAATTTCTCTTAATGTGCACATGCTTCCTAATTTAGATAATTTTTAGAAAATTCTCATTACTTTAAAAAATGGGGTTATTATAATTTATTTCATAGAATTAAAACATTACTAATTAATTATAAAAAAACTTAATAATATTCTTATAAATTTCATAAAATAATAAATAAGGCACATCATTTGATAAAATAATCACTTTCATATAGTTTAATATTAAGAAAAATAATTTTATTAATTATAATAAATTTAAATTTAATTATTTTCATAATAATTAATATAATGTATATCAACTTTTTTAAATATAGTATTACTATATTATAATTTTTTAAAAAAATAAAAAATTTATCATTAAAGTTAAATATTATCTATTTTTTATTTTCTTGTTTACATCTTATAATGTTAATATAATTGAATAATTATATTTTTTAATTTAATCAACAATTTGCTTTAAGTACAAGTGAAACAATATAATTTTAATATCCAAAAATTAATAAAATATTTATGATATTTTAAATTAATAATAAACCTATTAAATTATTTATTTTTTATTCTTATAAAATATTATAAATTATTAACTTTTTATAGTAAAAAAATTATAAATTAAATTATTAAAAATTAATATATATTTAATTATTTTTCTTATTTTTTCTCTTTATCTCAATATCTCTAATATTCTCTCACTTATTACTCTCTCTTACTATTATCATCTTATTTGTCTCTTCATTCATTATCTTATTTTTTTTCTTGGTCTTCAACTCTCCTCTATTATTCTTTATTTTCTCATTTCCATTTTTTCACTTTTTTCTTTTTTCTATTTATCTTTTCTATGTTTTCTTTTTTCTTATCCTCTTCAGTTAATTTTCTCTCATTAATGTCTATCACAATTTTCCTCTAAAGTTTTTTTATATAGAACTATTTTTTTTTCACTATGTTACTAAATCGTTTTCTTTTTCTCCCTTACCTATTTTTGAGCATATCAATTAAGAATATTTAAGAAATATTTTTGTTATATAATTTAATACATAATGTTTTTATTAAATATATATTTTAATAGGTATTTTTATTATTAAATTTAAATATTGATTTAAAAGCCTTAAAACATAATTGAACATAATCTTATGTATTCATGCTTATGTTATTGAAAAAATATATAATTTAATTTTTTATTTTTTTTCCTTCTATAAAATATTGATATTATAATGTTTTATGACATAAATAATAAACATACATTTTTAATAATTAATATGCTTGATAATTTACAAAATTTAAAAAATGACCCATTATCTTGAACATAACAATCAGAAAATTATGGTATTTTATCTACTTTATGTGTTGTCTCCTAAGCAGTTTTGGTGTTGTAAATTTTTTCATACAAATTTTTATAATAAACAATAATTTATTTTAATAAATATTTAATATTAAATAATTAAATTATTATAAATAAAATTTATAATTACCACTTTAGAAATTAATTATTAATAAAAACTTTACAATATTATTATTAATTTAATTTATTAATAAATAAGAAACATCATATAATATAATAAAATAACAATTTTAATATTGCTTAATATTGAACAAAATAACTTATACTAATTATAATTAATTTTATTTAATTTATATTTATAATAATATGTATATTATGTTTATATAAATTTTTAATACTAAATGTTATTTTTATTTTCTACATATATTTTTCATATAAACATAATATTATATAACTATATTATATATTGTTTAAATATTTTTTTAATAATTTTAAATATCAATAAAATAATATAATATTAATAGTTACAATATACTTTACAAATTTTAAATAATCTAAAATAATAATACAATGAAAATAGTTTTTACATTATATTATTTTTAAATGTTGTATATGAGTAACATGTTAAATTTAATAAATATTGTAAGTTTAATTATCTATAGTTAAAGTTAATTTAATTTTTTCTCATACTTGTTCTCCTTATCTTAATATGTCTCATATTCTTTTTCCTCACTTCTATTAGCATTCTCCTTTTCTATCTTCATTTTTTATATTGGCATACATTTTGCCTCTCCCTCGTCCATCTCTCTATTGTCTCTTAATTCCATCACACTTTAATTTGTTTAATTTTTTTATCTCTATTATATTTTTCTCTTATTTTTCATCTTCATTATATCTTCTCTCAACCTCATCTATTTCTACTTCTATCTGTATGTTGCTCTTATTAATTGTTGTCTCTCACTCTCTCTTGTAGAAAAGTCATTTACATCTCCATCATCTCTATTTTATCCCATCAATTAAAACTATTTATGAAATATCTTATGTTGCAAAGTTTACTATGTAATATTTATAATTAATATATATTTTAGTACTCATAGTTATTAAATAATTAAATTTTTACTTATAAGAATGATAACAAAATGAAAGAAAATCTTATATATTATTGTCTATGATATCAAAAAAGTAGTTTATGTTATTTTCTTTTTAATTTTATATAAATAAAATATTTATATTAAAATATACTATGGCACATTTACTAAGCATAAAATTATTTAAAAGTACTTAATCAAGTGAAATCAGTGTGTGAAACAAACAAAAGTGTGAATTATGATTTTCAAAATGCATTTTAAATTTGTGAAAAATATCTTTTTTAAAAAATTATTTATGAAAATAATTTTATTTTTTAAAAAAACATTGATTGAACAATATAATAATATAGAACTTTTTTAATCCAAATATATGTTCAAATGTAAACTTAAATTTTATGATGGGTTGGTTCAATTTATAACCCAGTCAACCCCAATCAAGGAAAGAAAAAAACTAACCTATTAAAAGAATAGACTTTTTGTTTTTCCCTTGTAGTTTACCTTATATGCGCTAGCTTTAGTAGTTCAACTCTAACCCAAGCCTTTATGAGGCCAATAATAAGTTGGTTTTTATGAGTTTAAACAAAACTCTAGCTTTTGCAAATATCAGGCCATCTAACAAAAAAAAATAACACAAGAAACCCATTTTTTTAAAAAAAAATTATCTTTTTTTATTTATGAATGTGAAAAGCCATAAACATGACAAAATTAACAAAAGGATTAAGAAAGTGAAACATTAAGACAATTAGAATTTGTTTGAAGAATGTGGAATTTCAGTAGCCATAAGTCGTAGTTGTAGCAAGAGGGAATTTGTGCTGGTTGATTATGATGCAATCCTTTCTCTATATATTAAAATCTTGTTCGCATTCATTAGTCATTTCATTCATAATGGTTATGTATTTATTGAAAAAGCTTTTTTATAGTTGTTGGAAAGTGAATGAATAGTTGTTACAAAATCACTTTCTGAATAGCTTTAAAAGATCTTAAAATATTTCAGTGAAATGGCTGATGCAATGACATAATAGCATCTAGCTATATGGTAAGGTTGATTGGAGCCCTTGGATCGACACATAGGAGGAAAAAATAATGTGCTCAAATGCTATAAAGGTGGATGAGTTCTAGGCAGTTGGATCATCCTAGATTTGATCGAGCCTATTTGATCAAGTCATATAGGATCTTGGTCATTTGATTAATCACCAAAAAGATTGGGATTAGATGTGGACTAAATATTTAAAAAATAAAAATCAGAATGCCCACTCAGTGATGTTGGATAAGAAAACATTCATTCAATGGATCGACCGGCTACAACGTATGAAGTAGTAACCATTCAATCATCTTATGAAATGGACGATTGGAGAAATTGAGATCACTACTTAAGTGTGAAGGAGGTCTTCACCATTCGATTGCTAAAATATGGGATCAAACAGTGTTGTTCATAAATAATTTTTGATAGAGACTGTTACAAGGGACATATTCTCATGTTGTAAGTGTGGCAACTTATTTTTTTAATAAGCATTGTATTTGGTGCACCCAACAAGCCTAAAGTAGTGTTGCTACCCATTTGTGCTTTAGAGATGTAGTCACTAGTATGGACTCGTATCTTATGAATTTGTTTGTGTTTGACCCATCCCATACTTATATTTGTTTCAATTTCTTCCTGGGCCAATCCAATTCTTGTCCATATTCCACTTAAGAATTCACCGTGAACTAGAATGGGTCGACCTGACCAAGATCTAATTGTTTTCCCTACCGATGCTCAGTCAACCTTGCACGAGACTTTCACATTTGAGCATAGCTTTGGATGTTTCATCAAAGTTTTTAATTTATTTAATTATTAAAATTTAAATACAATCACTTTTTTGATGTAATCAAAATTAAAAAATTGACCTAAAATTTAATTTGTAACACAAAAGTCTTATGCTTTGGCATAAGTTTAGCCTAAGACTTTTGCACTCATGCACAACTTGGGACATGTCATAATCTTTTAACTTATTTAAAAATGAAAATTTCATAAGTGATTTTTTATATGAACAAAATTTAATAATAAACCTAACATAAAATTTTGCAAATAGAAAAAATAAGATTTATCCAAACAAAAGTTTTTTCAAAAAATGAATTATGTTGAATAAATCAATGATTTAAGTAGGATTTGGACCAAGAAAAGAATTGAGAGATTAAAAATTTAATCTTATTCAATTGTTAAATCAAGGGGATGATTAAACAATTTATATGCATGAATATGTTTTGAAATTGATAACAAAATTGCATGCCTTAAAATTAAAAAACAAACATAGTATTTTATAGCATAATAAAACCTTATCAAAGTTGACACAAATATCCTCAATGTTTGAAACTTTTTGAGCTCTCCAAGGTGCTTTGAAGACTATTGGTTTATTGAGTTACAAATTTATAGCTTGTCATTTACATGTAAACTTGTTTCACTCTACTTATGCCCATTATAATAAAACACCAAACATTTAAGGCTTGACTCATTGAACACAAGTGTGGCCCTATACCTATTTTCTATAATTTAAAAACTTTTAGAAATAGTTCATTATCTTTAAAATAATAATCAAATAACTATGTTTCTTTCTTATTTTTATGAATGTGTGACAACATAAGTATTATAGCACTTGATCTCATTAGAACTCAATAGCTAAGCTTGCTTGTGGGAGAGAAGTATTAGGATTGGTGGTCTTTTGAGAAATTTGAGTTCTCTATAAAATTTTTTGTGGCATTTCTCTTTCTAATGAATGTTGATTAAATTTAATAACAGGTTAATGCACTAAAATTATAGTATGTGCATCCACACTAGTAGTATTGTCCTCGACCTTTTTTCTCAAAAGATAAACATGCTTGTGCTAGAAGTAGTATTATTAAGATGGGTGACCACTCTAGAAGTTAACATATTACACATTTTTCACAACAATCCCTTTTCTAATGAATAATTATTATCTTTAATAACATGTTAATACACTAAAATTAAATATTATAAATGATTGTTTTAATTAGCATTTAAGTAATAAATTATTAATAATTACTATATAATAGTTTTTAATTTCATATAACAATAAAGGTGACATATCATGTGGGATAATAAAATAAGAACTTCAACATTTTTTAACATTGAGGAAAGTAAATAATATTACTAATAATAAATTTTAATTAATTTATGCTCATAATATTTTATATATATATATACTATATATAAAATTTTTTAAATGTAGTAATATTATGTTATCGATTATTTCAAATCTAAAATTTAACATTAATGTTCAATATTATTTATGTTTATTGTCTATATTACGTCACATTTATATGATAGAATTATTAGATTATTATTTTTTAATTTTTGTAAAAGTTTAACTTCATGACCATATTCATGTAAATAAAATTTGTCTTTTTATGCATGCATCAAAACACCAAGATTATAGCACTTGGGTAAGTAGTATTACAGTGGGATGTCTCTTCAGAAATCCTTTTGTGGCACCAATTTTGATATAACATTTCTTTTTTATTTAAATCTAGTTTAATTATGTAACAAGTTAATATTAAAAAAATTAAATTATTATAAATGATAATTTACAATTATAATTTTTTTAATTAATGGTTAATAATAACTTTGTAACATTATTATTGATTTCATATAATAATAAATTTGACACATCATCTGATATAACAAAATAATAATTTTAATTTTTTTTTAATATTAAGGAAAATAACAAATATCTGTTTTACTAAATAAGAATTAATTTATATTTATAATAGTATATATTTATTTTGTATAGAGATTATTAAATATATTAATATTAGATTATGGAATATTAGAAAAAAATATATAATATTAATCTTAAATATTATTTATTTTTATTATTTTTATTAAATCATCATTAGATAATATAATAGAATAATTGTATGCATGTGAGATAATATTGAAACAACAATAATTTTTTTCTATTCTATGCAAATGTGACAACATCACCATTACGACACTAAATATGATTAGCACTCAAAAGTTTAGCTAGCTTGGACAAGATGGTGATGGGTTGGTTACTACATAAGAAATTATCTTGCAAATAATTTTTCATATTCCTTTTTCTAATGAATGATTATTTATTTTAATAATATATTAATATTAAGAAATTAAATTACTACAAATGATTTTATATAACAACCATCTTAGTAATTAGTTGTTAATAATAGATTTATATAATTATTATTAATCTAATATAATAATAAAAAAGGCATATCATATGATAGAATAAAATAATAAATTTAATGTAGTTTAGTGTTAGAAAGTAACCTATATAAATTAAGGAATATTAAAAATTAATTTATATCAATAATAGTATATTTACGATGCATATTGAATTTTTATGATATAGTTATATTATATTATATAATATGAGAAATTTAAGAAAATATATTTAATGATAAAAAATATTTATATTTATTATCTATATTATTTCATATAAAAAAATATATTACAACAATTATATTATTTATTACTTACAAAAATTAATTTTTTAAACATTAAAAATATAATATAATATTAATCGAGAACATATTCCTTTAAATTTTAAATATTCTAACAAACATAGACTTTAAATATTTTTCATATTTTATAATTGTTAAACATTACACTTGATTATCTTATTATATTTGAAAAATATTATATCTTTAATTTTTATTATTTAACTTTTGTTTAATTATTTTTCATACTTTTTCTTATTTATCCTATTGTCTCAAATATTCTATCACTTTCTTCACTCTTCGTTAATCATTTTTTGTCTCCCACTACATTCTTTATCTTCTTATATTTTTCTTGTCCTTTTTGTCTCCTCTATAATTCTTTACTTTCTCATTCTTCTCACTTTAATTTATTTATTAATTTTTCTCTATCCCATCAATTTCTTTATTTTTTATTTCTTTTCAATAAATATTCTCTTGAATTTTTTTTATTACTATTTCATTCATTATGTTGCTATTATAATCTTTGTCTTCTTCTATCCCACTAATAGAATAGTTATCTCTAAGTTTATTATCTGTTTTCAAATAATCAATAAACAATACATTGTAAACAATTTATGTTGCATAGTTTAATAAATAATATTTATAAAAAATATATATTTTATTATTTATGTAATTTAATTTTTTTATATGAATGACAACATAATGGAATAAAATATTATATATTAATGCTTATATATTTAAAAAAATAGTTTATCAAATTTTTTATTTCCTTTATATAAATAAAATATTGGCACAGGAATATGTTTTGTCCAATTAAATGAAATAAGTTTTTTTATTGAAAAAAGTGTGTGTTCCATAAAATACATTGAATTTTATTTTTAAAATATTTTTGCTAAGATCTAGATTTTATTAACTTTCCAAATTTTTTTATAAATAAAGTTTTATTTTTAAAAAGTTTTATTGAGAAGTATAATAACTAATTTTTCTTTTATTGAAAGTAAAAGTTGAAAAGATAAATAAAAATTTTTAGAAGGTTCAATTTAAGCTAAAAACAATATCAACCCCTAATTGAGATATAAAAAAATTGTACTAGTCAAAGAATTACAATGTGATGTTTTTCCATACAATTTACATCTAACATACTAGCTTTTATAAGTTGAACTATAACTCGAGTTTTATGACATCAATATTAACATGTTTTTTCATGAGATCAAACCAAACTTAGGCTTATATAAATTCTATGTTGCCTAACACAAAAGAAAAATACACAATAAAGAAAATATTTTTTATGAAAATGTAACACTTTTCTTATGCTTATTGGTGAATGCAAAAATTCATGAAGAGAACAAACTTAAGAAAAGAATTCAGAAAATGAATGCCTAAGAAACTTATGCTTAATTGGGAGTATTTTTGAATTTAATGTAGTCATAAGCCACAAGTGTTACAAGAGGAAATTTATGGCAGTAGAATATAATGAATCGTTTTATTCACAGTGGTTATGTATTTATAGAAAACTTTTTGTCGCAGCCTTTTGAAAGATGGTGAAATGTTGTCGCAAAAGTAACTTCCAAACTACTTGAAATGATCTTATAACTTTTTTAATAATTACTACTGCAACAACATAATAATTGAGTTATTTAGGTACTATGAGGGATTTATTTGAGTCATTAGATTAGCACAAAGGAGATCTAAACAATCTAATCAAACACTACAAAGGACGATGTTTTGGATTTTTAGAACAAACTAAACTTGATGAGGGCCTTTCCTTCAAGTTAGATAAGATCTAGTTCATTTGATTAATCAGCTATGAACTATAGAATTAAAATGGGATAAGTCAATCTCTATAGATAAAGCATGGAGTTTTTCAAAAAACAAAAATAAAAGTTGAAGTTCGATGATGTTAAGAGGAAGATGAGCTTTGCTCGGTTGGATCAAAAAGATTTGATCAATGTTTTTCCATTAACTTAGATGAGATTTACGTAATTTGATTAATTATCTATTGAATCATTAATAGATTTTGTCTTTAGAATTCAAAAAGGTGAGATCAAGATCAACAAATCCAAGATGGAGATTTTAAAAAAATAAAAAAACAATCTGATGATGTTAGACAAAATATATCGATTACAACAAATGAATCAGTATTTTTTTAATCAACATGTCAAATGGATGATTGGATGAATTAAGATTAGTTTTTATAGTTGGAGGTGATCTCCATCTTGTGATTGAGAAAATGAGTGGTTGTGCGGTATTGAGTGCTGTTTGTTTTGGATGTAGATATCACAAGGGATACCGTCCCATATTACTAGAATGAAAATGTATTTTGTACCTATAAGAATTCACATAGGTGTAACTTACAAACTTAATATTGCATAGCTCCTTATTTGTATTCTTGAAAATTATTCACTTCAGTAGAATCCCACTTATGAGTCTATCTATGTTTCACCAATACCATACCTACATTTTGCTCAAAAATCACCCTGTTTGATCCAATGGATTTTTTTCAACTGATCCAACAGTTCACCATAAACATGAATGGATCGACACGATCTAGATTTGACTATTTTTTCATACATATGCTTGGGTTTAGTCGTGGCTAAAGAAGTTTTTATTCATAGATATTTCATGATATTGCAAAAATTTAAATTCAGTTATTTAAATATAAGGTGTTAATAAAATTTATTTTTTATGTAATCAAGATTTAACAGCCAATGTAATATAAAGTTTAGTAAAAATACAAAAGTTCTAAGCTTAGGCTCATGCTTGGCTTATGACTTTTGCAATAAGGCACTTCTTAGGATGTAGTATAATGTTTTTTAATTTATTTAATAATGAAAATTTTTATAGAATTTATTTGTAATATAATCAAGATTTAATAATCAACCAAACATAGAATTTTTGAATAAAATAAACTTGTATTTAATGGAATAAAGAATTATTAAAAATAGACTAATGTTAAATCAATGAATTGTTTTAGTAGGATTTGAACAACAAAAGAATTGATGGATAGGAAATTGAGTATTATTATTTTACTAAATCAATGACATGATTAAACAATTTAGATGCCTAAATGTGTTTTCAATACTATATGAAATGAATGTACTTAAAAATCAGCAAGATAACATTTTATTTTACAGTAAAATAATTCCTTATCAAAGCTGATGCACTTGACTTTAATGTTTGATTGTTGCTAAATAATGAAAGGTCCATTGAAGACCACTAGTTCACCGTGTTCAAAACATATAGCTTGTTGTTTAAGTGTAAAACTATTTCACCTCAAAAAAGCCCATTAGAATAAAAGGCTAAAAATTAAAGGTTTGAGCCATCAAACATAAAGGTGACTCAACATATATTTTTGATAATCAAAAAAATTTTAGACACAGTTCATTATATTTAAGATAAAAATTACACAGCTTTTATTCGATGTCATTTGTAAGCATCTATGACCACACCAATGTTATAGCTTTGGATCTCTTTAAAACTCCAAAGCTATGCTTGCCTGTGTGATAGTACTATTTAGATAGGTATCTCCATTAGAAGTCATTGTGTGGCTTCTATCTTTCATAGCATTTGTTTTTTGAATGAATAATAATTGATTTATCTAACATGTCAATGTTAAAAAAAATTATTAGAAATGATATTTTATAACTGACATTTAGGAAGTTAATTATTAATAATAAGTTTTCAATATTGTTAAAAATTTCTATAATAGTAGCTATGGAAAATAAATGATATAGGAAGATAAGCTCAATATTGTTTAATGTTAAGAAAAATAACATATATAAGTTATGATGAATTATAATTAATTTATGTTTAAAAATGTAAATATATGCTTTGCATTAATGATATAAAATATAGTAATATTACATTATATGATGTTGATAATCTAAAATTATTTCATTAATGATTGATATTATTTATATGAATTATCCATATTAAATTACATAAAGATTCATAATGATCATATTAGAGTTATTTTAATTAATTTATTAAAAAAAATAATATTAAATTAAATGAAAAAATATTATTTAAATATTACTTTTAATCAAACGTAACTTGTTATATTCAATAAATATTATTATTAAATACTATATTTGATTAACATGTTGTATTAAATAAAAATTAGAAGTTTAATTTTTAGGATTTAAATTTTCTTTAATGTTTTTCTCTCATTAGCTATCACTCGCCTTCTTCTCTTCTATTATCATTTTTTTATTTTTTTCTTTGTTCTCTAACTTCTTATATTCTTCTTGCCCTTTCTCTCTCTATTGTCCATTTTTACTTTCTCATTTCTCCCTTTTTTATTTATTTGTTTATTCTCTCACTCTCTTCTATATTCTCTCCTTTCTTCTTTTCATTAAATTTTCTCTTATTGTTATCTATCACAATTTCCTTCTTTATATTTCTTTTATCAATCCTTGTCTTTCTCTTCCTTATAGAATTGTTATCACTATCTCTATTATTTCTTTTTTAGCCTATCAATTAATATTATTTAACAAATTTAGGATGCTACATTGGTAAATATATAATATTTATGATATGTATATGTTTTATTATTTATATTTGTTTCACAATATTATTTTTTAATTATACGAATAATAACATCAGGAAAAAATCCTCTATATTAATATTTGTGTGACAAAATATAATCTGTTTTTTTTAATTTTTTATTTGTTTTGTATGAATAAAATATAAAAGTTAGAGTATATTATGACTTATATAAATACTATAAATTTTTTTTAAATGTGCATATTTTCATGATAACAAGTGTGTGAATCCTACAACAATGGCTAAATTATGTTTTTTCATTAATTTTACAATTTTGGAGATTGTACATATTTTAAAAAATGGGTTATAAAAAAATTTGATGTAATAATTAATAAATTTTATATTAAAAATAAAAGTTGAAATGATGCATAAAAAATTTTAGGTGGTTAATTCAAAGAAGAAGCTACTACCACACCCAACTAATGTTAAATGGAACTCCACTAGTAAAAAAATTACAACCTGAAATTTTTTCTTATAGTTTACCTATATGCTGCTTGCTTTTTGGGATTCAGCTATAACCTCAGATTTTACCATGTCAACCTCCACTTTTTTATGAGATTAGCGTAAGCATTGGCTTTCATAACTATAGGGGCACCAAATTAAAAAAAATCATTAGAAAGAAAAAAATTTTGACATAAACTTAAAACTTTTCTTATGCTTATCGATTAATGTAAAAAGAAACAAAGTGTTTAAAATTAACGAATTCTAAAAATGGAAGCTTATAAGAATTAGGTTTAGTTGGAAGAATTTTTATCTTCAAATAGTCGTTAGTCATAGGTGCTTGGAGATAAAATTTATGCCAATGGAATGTCATCTAGCCTTTTTTGAGATGTCTAAATCTTATTCACATTCATTAGTCAGTTCATTCCAAAAGAAGCTTCCATATAAGTTAAAAATTTATCAAAATATTCTTCTTAAACAACTTCTATAGTGACACAAAAATAGCTAGTTTTTTACATGTAAGAAGGGATTCACTTGAGCCATTGGTTTAGCACAGAGAAAATCTCAATTGTCTAATGAAATTTTGCAATCTTTGATGAGTTATGGATGGTTGGACCATGATAGATTTGATCAGGGTGTTTCGATCAAGTTAAATGAGATCTAGATTATTAAAATAATCAATTGTAAATTTTTCTTCGAGTTGGACTCTTATATTGAAATGGGAGAGATCTTTGTCACCAGGATGAAACATAAATAATTTCAAACAATTGAAAAAACCATCGAATGGAGACAAACAAGATAAAGTCCATCAGACTGATAAATCAAATACAAAAGATGAATTAAAAACTGTTTGACCAGCTCAACAAATGCACAGTTTGATCGATTAAGCAAATTGCTGAAAGGCAAAGGTGATCTTAGTCGTGTGATCACAAAAATGTGCTATCTAACGATGCTGAGCTTTACCAGTTTCAATGGAGAAGGTCACAAGGGTTATAAACCCATCTTAGAGAAGCAAAAACTTATTTGGTCTTCATAAGAATTTGCTCCGATGTAGCATATGGACATAACATTGGCTGACTCCCCATTTAATCATCTAAGTGGAGTCGTACCTTACAAGTTCATAAGTGCTCAACCAATCCCATACATATGTTTGATTCAATTTATTTCCTTATTTTCTCCAATGCCTTCCTCCATCTGGTTTAAGAATTTATCATGAAATAGAATGGGTAAACTCGATCAAGATATAACTTTTTTCCTTATTGCATTATTGGGCTTATGCTCTACTTGATACTATTGCATACGGGGACAGCTTAGTATGTGGTACAAAAGTTTTTGCATTTATAATTATGAAATTATTAACAAAATTATTTTTTTGAGATAATCAATATTTAACAAAAATTTGTAAGTCCAATGCCAGGGCTTTTGCTTGGCCCAAGACTTTCGTACTCATGCATAGGCTAGGAAAACGACGGAGATGGGTGACCTCTTGAAAAGTCATTGTGTTTAATCTATTTTTTTAAAGCATTCCATCTTCTAATGAATGAATGATAATTTATTTTGATAATAATTTAATTTTAAAAAAAATGAAATTATTATAAAATATATTTGATAATTCCAATTTTACCAATTAATTTTTATTAACAATTTTATAGCATTATTGCGAATTTAATGAAATAATAAAAAAGAAAAAAATCATATACTAAAATAAAATAATAAATTTAATATAGTTTAATATTAAGAATATTAATTTATATTAACTACAAAAATTTTGAATTAATTTATGTTTATAATTGTATATATATGTAATGTAAATATAACTTTTTAAATTTCATTATTATGATATAGAATATTAGAAAACTAAAATTATATTATTAATGCTAAATATTATTTATACAACTTATTTATATCGTAGCATACAAAGATAAAATTGTAGAATGATTATGTTAGTTATTGTTTAATTAACTTTTTTAATTTTAAGATTGAATATATATAAATTAAAGTAATGGTAAAAATATATTTTAAATATTTGTAATATTATAAAATTATAATATGTCACAAATATTTTTTATTCTATTTATATTAAATATTGTATATGATTAATGAGTTATATTTAACAAATCGTATATTTTTAAATATTTAAAATTAGCTTTAATTTAATTGTTTCTCTTCTTTTTTTATCATGATCGAAATGGCTCTTATGTTCTCTCAATTTCTTCTCTCTCTTATTTTTATTCTCTTATTCGTCTCTTCATTCACCATCCTTCTATAATCTTCTCAGCCTCTCTTTCTTATCTATCTTTATCTACTTTCTCATCACTTTGTTTCTTTAACTTATTTTTTTATTTTCTCTATATCCTTTATGTTCTCTCTTTTCTTTCTTCTTTAGTAAATGATCTCTTATATCCCTCTATTGATATTTTTGTCTTTTTTTTTGTCTTATCAATCTTGAGTTTCTCTCTTTTATAAGGTAGTTATCTTTATCTCAATTACCTCTTTTTAAACCTATCAATTAAATATATATTAGAAATCTCTTAAGTTGCAAACTTTAATATATAATATTTATGATATATATTTTTTCTTTCATATCTATTAAATAATTTAAGTTTTTTGTTAGATTGAAAACATAATGGAAGAAAATCTTATGTATTAATAACAACACTATGAAAATATTTTTTTTAATTTTTTTTAATTTTATATAAATAAATTGTTGATATCATAATACAATATGACATTTACAATAAATATGATTTTTTTAAAAATTATATATGCTTCATAACTTAGAAAATTTAAAAAATGGTTCATTATCATGAAGATAACAATCAAATAACTATGATTCCTTTTTCTTTTATATGAATATGTGATCACAACAACATTATAATTGTGGATCTAATTATAGCATAAAAGTTATGAAATGCTTGGGTAGGAGAAATTTAGGAATGCATGACGACTTTAGAAGTCATCATCTTGCACCTATTTTTGATAAAATTTCTTTTTTTACTTAAAAATAGTTGATTTTAATAAAATATTATTTTTTAAAAAATTAAACTATTATATAATTTCTTTTATAAAAGAAATTTTAGTAATTAATTTTTAATAATAAATTTTTTAAATTACTTTCAAATTTATATAATAATAAATTTACCACATCAAATGATATAATAAAATAGTAACTTTAATGTTATTTAATATTTAAAAAAATAAAATATCTTAATTAGAATAAATAAGAATTAATTTACATTTATAATAACATATATGTATAAGTTGTGTATAAAAAGTTTTAATATATTAATAATATATTATAAAATATTACAAATTACAAATTGTTTAATTAATGTTAAATATTATTTATTTTTATTAACATTATATATCATATAAAAAATATATTATAATAATTATATTATTTATTTTTTAATTAACGTTCTTATTTAATATATGTGAATAAAATAAAATTAAGCTAATAATCAAATTATTTAAATATTTGTAATATTCTAAAATAATAATATAAATAAAATATTATTTATTTGTAGTTTTTATTTAATATTATATATGATGAACATATTATATCTAATAAAATAATAAGTTTAATTTTTATTATTTAACTTTCCTTCAATTATTTCTCACTTATTTTATTTATCTCAATATTGCTCTCTTTCTCTAGTTTTCATATCCCTTCTATTGTCATTCTTTTATTTGTCTCTTTATTCTATCATCTTATATTATTCTTAGCCTTTTTGCTTCTCAATTCTTATATAGTTTCTCATCTCACTCTATTATTTATTTATTTATTCTCTCTATCTTCTCTATCTTCTTACCTTTCTTTTTTTCTTCATTAAATCTTCTATCATTTTCATCTATCACTATTTCCTTCTTTGTGGTGCTCCAATCTATTTCCCACAATCTCAATCTTATAAAATACTATCTAAATCTCTAATTACTTTTTTCAACCCATCAACTAATAATATCTATGAAATCTCTGATATTTCATAGATTAATATGTAATATTTATGATAAATATATATTTTTCTATTTATATTTATTACATAACTTAATTTTTTATTTAAAAGCATTATTAGATAAAGGATGAGAATCTTATTTATTAATTTTTATGTTGTCAAAAAAATAGTTTATATAATCTTTTTATTAATTATGCATAAATAAAATATTAATTTTAGAATTTATTATTACTTATATAATTAGTATATTGTTTTTTTAATGTCCATATTAAAGCAAAAATGAGCGTTTGAATCCCACAAAAGGCAGTGAATGATTGTTTTAAATTAATTTTGCGTTGTATTTTTTTTCCAAAAGATTTCCACAAGTAAAAGAAATTATAATATGAGGTATTTCTTTACAATTTACCTCTAGCCTGCTAGCTCTTTTGGGAAAAACTATAACTTGGGCCTTTATAAAGTCAATCTTAACTTTTTTAAAGAGATCACATCGAACTTAGGGTTTTGCAAATATTGAGCCACCCAACCCAAAAGAATTATTAAAATTAAAGCTTAGAAGAATTAGGATTAGATGGAGATGTTTAGAATTTCAAGTAATCAAAAGTCATTGGTGCTACAAGAGGCAGTTAATGCCAGTTGAATTTGATGTAGCCCTTTTTTGAGATGTTAAAATCTTGTTCATGTTGATCTATCATTTGATTCACAATAGTTAACAACATAAACAAAATGTTTTGTCTTTTTCATTAGAAAGTGAATGAAAAGCTGTTACAAAAACAACTTCCATAGAGCTTTAAAAGATCAAAAACTATTCTTCCAATATGCCTACAGGAATCACATAATAATGACGTTCATTAGTCAAGAGTAGAATTGAATGGAGGCATTCGATCAACATAGAGGACATCTCAATCATTTGTTCAAATGCTATAAAGACAGATGGGTTTTGGATTCTTGGATTAAGATGGATTTTATTAGGGCAATTCGATCAAGTTTCATGAGATCTACATCGTTCAATTTATCAAAGGTAAAAGTATGATTAGATATTCACAATAAGCTTAAAATATGAGAGATCTCTTTTATTAGATCAAGGCTTAATTATTCAAAAATGACAAAATACGAATAAATGCCTAATTAAGTTGGACGAGATAATGACCATTAAATGGATCAATTAGTTATAGCAAACTAAGTAGTAACTATCTAATTGGCTTATCAAATTATAGTTGGATAGATTATGATCACTATTCAAAGATAGAGGTGATCACCATAGTGTTATCATGAAAATGTGTGGTAATATAGTAATGAGAACTGACAGCTTTAGATGGAGTTAGCCACATGGGATACAGTCTCATGTTGTAGAAGGGGAAACCTATTTTTTCTTTATCAGCATTCGCCTGAGTGTCACTTGCAAAACCTAATATTGTCAAGCTCCTAATTTGTGCTTAAAGGATTTAATCACCTGACCTTACTTGCACCTTATTGGTTTATATGTGTTTGACCTATCTCATACTTATATTTTCTTTAAATGCTTCTTTGTTTGATTTATTGACATTCCCCCTCAGGTTCAAGAATTCACTATGAACTAGAACTTGTTGAGCCCATCTAGATTCAATAATTTTTCTCCCTAAGTTGAGGCTGAAGCACAACTTCTGACTTTTTAATTTCAAAAAAGATTTGGATGTTGCATAAACTAATTTTATTTATTAAATTATGAAAACATATATTTTTTATTTAATCAAGATTTAGTAATCAACATAATATAGAATTTACTCGAAAATAAAAAATTCTTAAGGTCGGGCTTAAGTTTTGTACAAGAGTTTTGCATTCCTGCACCACTTAGTTTGTGACATAAATTTTTTAAATTAATTAATTATGAAAATTCCGATAAAATTACCTTTTTAATGTAGTGAAGATTAAACAATCAACCTAACATAAAATTTACCAAAAATAGAAAAGTATAGAAAGAAAGAATAATTGAAAAAAAGAATTATGTTAAACCAAAAAATGGTTTAATTATTATTTGAACCAACAAAAATTTTGACAGATTAAAAAAAAGAATCCTACTCATTTTCTAAATCAGTGAGATGCTTAAAAAACTTAGATTCCTTAATATAATTTGAAATTGATAAGAAAATGTAATGTTATAAAGTCAACAAGCTAGCATTCTAATTAATGGAAAAATAAATTCATATAAATAATGATTGGCAAGTCTTAAATCTTTGAAGATTGTTGAACACTACAAGGTACTTTGAAGATTGTTAATTCATTATATTTCAAACTTCACAAGTCCATTAGAATAAAAGTCCAAATATTTAATGCTTGGCTTGTCAAAGATAAGGCTCACCCAAAACATATATTTGATAATCTAGAGAATTTATGAATTTTTACTTTTTCTTCAACACAATCATCACACAAGTGTTATTCTTCAACTTTTGTATGCAAGTGGGACTATGATAGTGTTGTGGCACTAGATCTCATTAGAACTCTAAAGTTAAGCACGCTTTAGTGAGAGAAGTAATTGGATGGGTGACCTATTTGGAAGTCCTCATTTTCAAAAAAAATTTTCATAACATGTGAATATTCAATAATTAAATTATAACAAAAAATAGTTTATAATTACAATTTTAGTAATTAATTATTAATTAAAATTTATAACATTATTCATAATTTTATGTTATAATAAAAATTACACATCAATTGTATAATAAAATAACTATTTTTATGTTGTATAATATCACGAAAAAAAAACTTATATTTTTTATAATTTGCTAGGATGAATTTACGTTTATAATTTTATATATGTAATGCATGTAGAATTTTTTAAATATGGTAATATTAAAATATAAAACCTATGAAATATGAAATTATGTTATTAATATTAAATATTATTTATACTTATTTTATATATTACATCAAATAAACATAAAAAAATATTTATTCATTATTATTAAATGTTATTTATGCTTATTTTTTTTTATTAATTACCTTTATTTTATTTAAATATAAAAAAATAGTATTAAATTAATAGTCAAATATTTTGTAAATATTTATAATATTCCAAAGTTATAACAAATCTCAAATATTTCCTACATTTTATTGTTATTTCATGCTATGAATGAGTAACTATTTATATTTAAAAAAAATTACAAGTTTAATTATTAAAAATTTAATATTTACTTAATTATTTCTCTTTTTTCTCTTTATCTCATTGTCTCTAAAATTCCCTCACTTTTTTCTCTCTCCTAAAATCATATTTTTATTTGTCTCTTGATTCTATTTGTTATTGTATTATTCTTGTCTTCTCACTTGTCTATCCATCTCTACTTTCACATGTATATTTATTCTCTCTATCTTTTATGTTCTCTTTATTATTTATATTTCATTAAATTATGTCTCATCTCCCTTATTATTTTATTTTCTTCTTTGATCATTTCTATCAATGATTATCTTATTATTATACAATATATATTTCTATTTTAATTATTTAATTTTGAGTCTTTCAATTAATAATATTTCAAAAATTTTATATGTTGCATACTTTAATATTTAATATTTATAATAAATTTTTTTCATATCTATATTTTAATTTTTTTATTCTAATAATAACATTTTGGAAGAAAATCATAGTATTGATGTCATAACTACCTAAAGTATTAGTTTAAATAGTTTTTTGTTAATTTGATACAAATGAAATATTGATATTAAAATTTATTATTACATATATAATAAGCCTGATGTTATTAATTTACATATTAAATAATTTAAAAAATTTTACAAATCATTAATTATCATGACAATAATGATAAATTAACTAGGATTTTTTTCTTTTATATCGATATGTGAGCACATCTGTATTATAACACAAGATCTCATTAGTCGTCTAATGTTAAAGATGTTGGCGCAAAAGTAGTATTAGGATGCATTACCCCTGAGAATTCATACTATTTCACCTATTTTTGATAATTTTTTTTTCTTAATGAACAACAATTGATTTTAACAAATGTTATTATTAAAAAATTAATTATAGTAAATGGTAGTTTAAAATAATAATTTTAGCATTTAATTGTTAATTGTAACATTATAATATTGTTATCAAATTCATATAACAAAATATATGGCAAATCATTCGATATAATAAAACAATAACTTTAACATTGTTTAATATTAAGAAAAATATCATATATCAATTACAATAAAATTGACTTTATTTGTTTAAAATAATATATATATATATTGTTCATAAAACATTTTAAATATAATAATATTATATTATGGAATATTTAAAATTGAAAATTATATCATTAATGTTAAATATTATATATTTGTTATCTATATTACATCAAATAAGTTAATATATTAGAAAAAATATATTATTTATTATTTAATTAAATTTTTTATTTAATATATGAATAAAATAATATTAAGTTAGTAATCAAAATATTCTTTAAATATTTATAATATTAAAAAATAACTATAATATTCTTTTTTTAAGTTTAATTTTTAAGATTTAACTTCTATTTGATTATTTCTCTTTTTTGTTTATCTCAATATCGCTCATATTGTCTGACTTCTTTGTCTCTTTATTTATCATTTTTTTATTTATCTTGTCATTCTTTATCTTATATAATTCTTAGCCTTTCTCCCTCAACTATTTTGTACTATCTGATTTCTCCCCCTGTTTTTATTTATTTTTTTAATTTTCTCTATGTCCTTTACATTCTTGCCTTTGTTTTCATCTTTATTAAATATTACATTCTCAGAGGTGCTCTTATAAATTTATCTTTTTGACTCTTGTAGAATCATAATGTTAGTCATTATTAACTCTTTTTAAGCCCAACAACCATCAATGTTTGAGAAATCTCCCATGTTCTATAATTTAATTTAAATAATTTTTATGATAATTTTTTTCTTATTTATAATTATTATATAATTTAATTTTTTCCTAAGAATGACAACATAAGGAAAGAAAATCTTACATATTAATGTCTTTGTTATCAAAAAAGTACTTTTACTAAATTTTTGTTAATTATATATAAACAAAATTTTAATATAAGAAAATATTATGACATGCTATAAGCATAAAGTTTTCTTAAATTTCTCTTAAATGTAGGTATTAAAGTGACAATGAGTGCATGAATCCAACAAAAGTAGTGAATTATGGTTTTAAATTATTCTTGCTAATTTTTTTATTCTAATTATTTTCAAATATTAGTTATAAAAATAGTTTTATTTTTATAAAATCTTTTTATTTATAGATATAATAATTATAAAATTTACAATAAAAAAAAGAGTTAAAATAGGACACCAAAATTTTTAGATGCCTATGTTGAAGCTAGAACATTTACCCACCCCTAGTTCAGGTTAGAAAGTACTTTACAAGTAAAAGAATTATAACTGAAGATTTTTCCTTACTATTTTCCTTTAGCTTATTGCCTTTTATGGGTTAAACTAAAAACTAAGCATTTATAAGGAAATGCCTAACTTTGTTTTTTATTACATCAAACTAAACTCAAGCTTTAACAAGTACTAACCCTTCTAACTAAAAAGAAAAAAAATAATATAATAAGAATCAAATGTTTGATAGATACCTCAATCATTTCTTAAGCTCATTAATGAATGTAAAATGTCTTAAAAAGCTAAAAATTAGGAAAATATTTATGAAAATGAAAGCATAGAAGATTTAGACTTAGAAGAAAGAATTTTGAATTTAATGTAGTCATAAGCCATAATTGTTGCTAAACTAAATTTGGGCGAATGGAATATGATGCAGCCTACTTTTGAGATGTCAAAATCTTGCTCAATTGGTATGTATCTATAAAAAGTATTTGTCAATCATTTGAAAGTAAGTGAAAAGTTGTCATAAAAATATCTTCCAAACTGCTTTAAAACTTATAAAAAAATTCTTCCAAAATGGTTATAATAATAACATAGGAATTATTAGTTAATTAACAATGAGGCAGAATGGACTTCAACCATTGGATTATCATAGAGAAAATCTCAACCATCCATTCAAATGCTGTAAAGTGAGAAGAGTTTTGGAACATTCGATCAAGATGAATTTGATCAAGGGCATTCGATCAATATGGATTATCGAGGATAGCCAAATGAGGTCTACATCATATTATTAATCAACATTAAAATAAAGATTAGATTTGGAACACATGATTCAAATGGGACAGATCTGTGTCATTAGAATATTGGTAGATTATTTAAAAGAGTAGAAATAAGAAGAGTCGTATAATGAAGTTAGGTGAGCTAACGACCATCTGATGAAGGTCGACTGGAGACTTTAGTAATTGGACACTGCTCAGGATATGACATTAAATTGTTTTATTTATTTAATTATAAAAATTTGAATTTAAATTATTTTTCATGCATTCATGATTTAAGAACCAACATAATATTTAATTTTTTTAAAAAATTGAGGTATGAATTAACTAAAGAAGGAATGATACAAAACAAGAATTTTGTTAAATGAATAAATCATTTCAGGAGGTTATAAACCAATAACATAACTTCAAAATTGAAATATTAAATCTTATTTATTTTGCTAAATTGAGGTGATGATTAAAATTGAAATATTAAATCTTATTTATTTTGAAACTAATATGAAAGAAGATTGCCATGAAATCAACAAGCTAACATTCTATTTCATGGAAAAATAAATCCATATAAAAACTCATGTGCATGTCTTCACTATTTAAACTTTGCTAAAAACTACAAGGTGCTTTGAAGATTGCTCGTTGACCATGTTCATAATGTATACATTGTTCTTTACAAGTAAAACTTTTTTGCACTAAACAAGCCTATTAGAATAGAAAGCTAAATGTTTAATACATGAACAATCAAACAAATGAGTGACTTAACACATGTTCAATAATCTAGAAAATTTTAGAAATTATTCATAATTTTTCAAACAATTATCAAGCAACTATGGTTCTGTATCATTTGTATGTGTCACCCCACTAATGTTATAGAACTACAACTGGTTAGAACTTCAATGTTAAGTATGCTGAGTGAGAGAAGCATTTCGATCGATGAACTCTTAGGAAGTTGTCATGTTCAATTAATTTTTTCAAAGCATTTCCTTTTTTAATGAATCATAACAAATTTTAATAACATGTTAATGTTTGATAATTAAGTTATTATAAATTATTGTTCATAATTGTCATTTCACCAATTAATTATTATTAAAAATTAATAACATTATTGTTAATTTTATACCATAATAATAGTTACACATCATATGTTATAATAAAATAATAATTTTAAAATAATTTTGTTTTAAGTAAATTAAGTTTTTTTTGTTATTAGATTCCAAAAGTAATTTTTATTATAATTGTATATATCTAAAGTAAGTATACTTTTTCTAATCTTGTAATGTTATATTATAGAAATTAAGGAATCTAAAACTATCATTAATGATAAATATTATTCATATTTTTTATTTTATTGTATCACATAAAGCTAATATATTTTACTAAATATTTTATTTATAATTTTGTTAACTTTTCAAAACATAAAGATGAACAAAATATTATTAAATTAATATTTTAAATATTTTTAAATATTTGAAATATTTAATAATTATAATAAATAAAAAATATTTTCATATTTTATGATTATTAATTATTATGTATGATTAAACTCTTTTATTTAATAAATGTTATAAGTTTAATTCTTTAAATTTAATATTTATTGAATTCTTACTTTAAACATTTCTCTATATGTCGTTGTCTCTCATATTCTCTCTTTTTCTCTTTATTTGTCTCTTCATTCTCAATCTTACTATATATTCCTCTTCGCATCTCTCTTATGTATCCTTCTCTAACATCTCATCTCTCTCTCTTGCTTTCACTAACTTGTTTATTCTCTCTATCTCCTCTACGTTATCTCGATTCTTTTTGCTTTATTAAATTATCTCTCATCTCCTTCCATTTCATTTTCTCTAAATTTTGCTCATATCATAATTATTATGTCCATTTCAATTATTTTAAAATATAAATAAGCAACATTTAAAAAATCATTCTTCTTACATTCTTTAATAAATAATTTTTATTAAAAATTTTAAATTTTATAATTTAATTCTATTTTGTAATACTATTTTTTATACAAATAAAAAATATTGGAAGAAAATCTTACGTATTAATGTCCCCAATATCAAAAGTTATAGTTACTTTAAGTTTTCATTATTTTCATATAAAAAATTTTTATATTAGAATTTTTTATGACATAAAGCATAAATTGTTTTAAAAATTAAATTTTTTTATATATTAGAAAATTTTGGAAAAATTTTCATGCCTTGAAGACAATAATCACATAACAATAATTTTTTTATATACATGTGCCACCACAATAGCAATATAACATTAGATCCAATTAGAGCTTTAATATTAAACACAGTTTGATGAGAGCAATATTGGGATGGGTGACCCTTGAGAAGTCGTCATGTTGCACATATTCCAATAGCATTTATTTCTAATGAAAAATAATTAATTTTAATAATAAGTTAATGTTAAATAGTTAAGTTATTATAAATTATTGTTTATAACTAGGATTTTAATACTGATTTGATATTAATAGCTTTATAATATTATAATTAATTTAATATAATAATAAATATGTCTTATCATATGATACAGTAAAATAAAAATCTTAATATAGTTTAATGTTCAATAAAATAACATTTAATAATTATAAAAAATTAGAGTTAATTTATGTTTATAATTGTATACAAATGTTTTGTATAGAATTTTTTAAATATAGAAAAATTATACTGTAAAATGTTACAAATCTAAAAGTATATCAATAATGTCAAATATTTTTTTTATTTATTAGCTATATTATATTATATAAAAATGGTATATAAGAATAGTAATGTTATTTATTATTTAATTTACTTTTTAAATATATGTTGAAAAAAATTATATTAAGTTATCTTTGAATTTTTTTACATATTTGTAATGTTTAATAATAATAATTATAAATCTTAAGTGTTTATAAATTTTATTATTATTGAATATTATTTATAGTTAATTCATTATATTTAATAATATTACAAGTTTAATTCATAATATTTATGTTTTATTTAATTTTTTTTCTTTTTCTTTTTATCTCAATATAAGTCATATTCTCATACTTCTTCTCTCTTCTTATCTTTTCTTTTATTTTTCTACTCATTCTCAATCTTTGTTTACTCTTCTTGGTTTCTCTCTCTCCTTTATCTTTTTTTCACTTTCTCATCTCAATCTCTCTCATTTATTTATTCATGTGTATATTCTCCCTTTTTTTCTCATCATTAAATCATCTCTTAGCTCTCTCTATAACGATTTTCTTCTTTATTTTTCTATTATCCATCCAAGACTTTGTCTAACTCTTAAAGAATAATTATCTCTATGTCTATTACTCTTTTTTAACTCATTAATTAATAACATTAAAGTAATAATTTGTGCTTCATAATTTAATATATAATATTTATGAAAATAATATATATTTTTTAATGTTTGCTACATAATTTCATTTTTGATTTATAAGAATTATAAAATAAAAAAACAAGTTTTTTTATTAATTTTTATGTTAAAAAAGGTAATAATTTAGATAATTATTTCTTAATTATATATACATAAAATATCAATATTAGATTATATTATGACATATATATAGTTATATTTTTTTAAAAGTGTATATGCTTCATAATTTAGAAAATTTTAAAAAATGGATCAATATCATAAAGAGTATAATCACACATATGATTTTATCTTTTGTATATATTTTTGACCACACTAGTATTATAACACAAGATCCAGTTAGAGCGAAAAAGTTAAGAATGCTTGTTGTGGAGTTGTATTAAGATAAGTGACCACTTTAGAAGTCCTCATGTTGCACATATTTTTCATAGCATTTCATTTTCTAATAAACACTAATTTATTTTAATTAAAATTTATTATTAAAAATTAAATTATTAGAAATGATAATGAATAATTATAATTTTTTTTATTTAATTATTCATAATATTTTATAAAATAATTATCAGTTTTATATAATTATGTATATGATACATAATATGATATAGAAGCTGATGCACACATCTTCAGTCTTTTAAGCTTGTTGAACACTCAGGTGGTTTTAAGATCACTGGTTCATGACGTTAAAAATTTAAATCTTATTCTTTACATGTAGACCTATTTCACAAAAAATAATCCCTTCAGAATAAAAGAAAAATAATTTAAGTCTTGACCCATCAAACAAAGGGTGATCGAGTACATATGCTTTATATAAATGTGTGAGCATATTGTTATTATGGCATTGGATTTCATTAGAACTACAAAGTTCAGCATGATTTAGTCAGAGTAGTATTAGGATAGGTGACCTCTCTAGAAGGTTTTTTTTTCTTACACGTTTTTTTCATAGTATTCTGTTTTCTAAAGAATGAAAATTGCTATTAAAAAGATTTTAATGTTAAAAAATTTACCTTATTATAATTGATAGTTTATATTAACTATTTGATAAATAAATTATTATTAAAAAATTTTAAAATTATTTTTAGGTTTATAAAATAATAAATGCAACACATCACATGATATAATAAATAAAAATATTATATTATTTAATATTAAGAAAAATAACTTATATTAAATATAATAAACTAAATTTAAATTATTGTCTTAATTTTATATATACAATGTCTGCAGAAGTTTCTAAATTTAATAATATTATATTATAGAAACTTTAAAATTAAAATATAATTAGTTTTTATTTTTTAATTTATTATCTATATTAAATATAAATATAATAAAAAAAGTATGTGTGTTATTTTTATTGAATTTAAATTTCTAATAAAAATACTAATTAAATAATCTTAAATTATTAGTTAAAATATTTCTTAAATATGCATACTTTTACAAAATAATAATAATTAATTATTTTTATATTTTTTAATTGTTAAATATTATATAATATTAACTTATTATATTTAATACATATTATAAGTATAATTTTTAAATTTAATTTTTACTTAATTATTTTTTGCCTTTTTTCTCTTAATCATCATATAGCTCACATTCTCTCACTTCCTTCTCTCTCACATTGTCATTCTTTTATGTGACTCTTTATTCTATATCTCCTTATATTTTTCTTGGCATCTCTCTTGTCTACATCCTTTATTTTGTTATTTTTTTTTTCACCTCTTTTACATTTCTATTTATTCTCTTTATCACCATTATATTATTTCTTTAGTTTTTCTCTTATTTTATTTTCTTCTCATTAACTTATCTATCATCTCTCTTTATTATATTCTTCGTTATTTTTCTCTTATTAATGTTTTTTCTCTCTTATAGAAGATTATCTCCATCTATATTATCTCAATTTTAGACAATCAATTAATAATATTTAAAAAAAGTTGTGATGCTACAAAATTCAATGTATAATATTTATGTTAAATACTCTTTTTATTTTTAATATTTTGTAAATAATTTTATTTTTTTATAAGATTGATAATACAATATGTGAAAATCATATGTATAAAGTTTATTATAAATAATAATAGTTCACATAATTTTTCCTTAATTTTATATAATATAATGTTTATATTAGATTAAATAAAGTCATAACTAAGGATAATATTTCTAAAAGAACCTATGCATGATAATTTAGAAAATTTCATGAAAATGTTTCATCAAGACATTAATCACACAATCATGATTTTATCTTTTCTGTGCATGTTTTACGACACTAGTGTTATAACATCAGGTCTTATTAATACTCCAAAGTTAAGCATGCTTGGGTGAGAGTAATGTTGGAGTGGATGACCATTAGAGAATTCCCTATGTTGCAAAATTTTTGTTTAAACAATTCTTTTTCTAATTAATGATAATTAATTTTGATTACATGTTTATCTTAAAAAATGAAATTATTATAAATGACATTTTATAATTTTTAGTTATTGTATATTAATAGTAACTTTATAATATTATAACAAATTTCATATAATAACAACTATGAACATCAATTGATATAATAAATTTAAAAATTTAATTATATATAATAAATTAAAATTAATTTATATTTATATCTGTTATTTTTAATATACAAAATTTTTAGATATAATAATATTATATTATGGTTTATTAAAAATTTTAAATTATGCCATTAATGTTAAAAATTATTTATTTTTTTATCTATATTACATCATAAAATATATAATAGATTAAAATAATTACATTATTTATTTTAAACTAAAAAGGTTTTTCAATATTTCATTAATATTGAATATTATATATATTTAAATTATTATATTTAATATATATTTTAAGTTTAATTTCAATATTTAACTTATATTTAATTTTGTGTCTCACTTTTCTCTATCTCATTATTACTCACTTTCTCACATCCTCATTAATCTCTTTTTTAGGTTATTTATTTATTCTCTCAATTTGCTTTATATTCTCTCCTTTGTTTACTGCATTAAATCATCTCTCATCACTCTCTATTATTATTTTCAACTTTAGTTTTCTGTCATCAAAATAAATACCTCTATATTGTTATCTTATTTTAGCCCAATATTAACAATGTTAAAGAAATCTCATATGTTAGTTATCTTAATGCATATATTTAAGATAAATATATATTTAATTATTTATAATTGTTACATAATTTAATTTTTTTGTAGGAATGATTACATTATGGAAGAAAATTTTATTTATTAATTTTATGTTATAAAAATAATACTATACATAACTTTTCTTTAATTTATATAAAAATATTGTTGACATTAGACTATGTTATGAGATATATTTAAGAAAACAATATAAAAATTGCATAAGCTTTGTAATTTTGAAATATTTTAGAAATAGTTCATTATCTTTAAGATAATCATACAATTACGATTTTATCTTTTGTATGCATCTGTGACCACCCCAATATTATAGCACTGGAAGTAATTAGAACTCCAAAATTAAGCATACTTGGGTAATAGTGGTGGTGAGACAGGTTACCTCTTGAGAAGTCATCACATTGTTAATAATTACATTAAGCAAAAATAACTTATATTAGTTATAATAAATTAAAATTAATTTATTCACATAATAATAAACATATTATATTAAGAACCTTTCAAATATAGTATTATTATATCAATATTACAAAAAATCTAATACTATATTATTAAAGTAAAATATTATCAATGTTTATTATCAATATAAAGTTCAATAATGAACATTATTATAACATAAGTAATATAAATATTGTTCATATATATATCTATAATATTTAAAAATAATAACAAAGAATTTATATTTTTTTTATTTTATTATTAAAAATACAATATATGACTAGTTAGTCATGTTTAACGAATATTATTAATTTAATTATTAAGGTTTAATTTTTAATTAATTATGTTTTATATTTTTTTCTTTTATCTCAATGTCCCTCAAATTCTCTCACTTCCTATAGTATCATATTTTCATTTTCTTATTTGTGTTTTCATTCTATATTTTATGTTTTGTTCGCCACTAACTCCGATCTATCATTCTTTGCTTTCTCATTTCTCTTTCACTTTTACTTTTTTATTTATTTTCTTTATCTCATTTATATTTTCTCTTTCCTTCAACTCTTCATTAAATCATCACCAATCAAACTTTATATTTTCTTTCCTCTATTTAACACTTATTAATCAGACTTTCTCCCTTAAAAAATAGTTTTCTTCATTTGTATTACATCTTTTTTAGCTCATTAATGAAAAACATATAGGAAAAATTTTATATTTCATAGATTAATATATAATAATTATTATAAATAAATATTTTGTTACTTATGTTTACTAAATAGTTGACTTTTTTTAAAATTATAGCATAAATGAGGAAAATCCCTTGTAGTGTATGTTATCAAAAATAATAGTTTGTGTATTTTTTTAAATATTATGTAAATTAAAATATTAATATTAAAAAATATTATGATATGTGTCAAAGATGATCTATTTGGAAGCTCATATGCCCAATAATTTTGAAACATTTTGAAATATTTTATTATAATAAAGACAAGAATCACAATGACGATAGTTTTATATTGTATCAATGTGCGACCAGTTGAGTGCTATGGCACTAGATCTTATCAGAACTTCAAAGTTAATCTTTCTTGGGAATAATCCAATTTGGATGGATGACCTCTTAAGACTTCCTCATGTTGCAAAATATTTTTAGTTTTTTCTTTTTCAAATAAACAACAATTTATTTTAATAAGCTGTTTGTTTTCAAATATTAAATTATAATAAATTGTAGTTAATAATTATCTATTTGTTAAGTAATTTAAAACATGACTTTAATAAAATTATTGTTAGTTTCATTTAAAAATAAATGTGCATTTTATGTGATATAATAAAATAAAAACTTTATTGTTATTTAATATAAAGTAAATTAACTTATATAAATTATAATAAATTTAAATTAATTTATATTTGTAATGGTATACATTTGATGTATATAGAATTTTTTAAATATAGTAAAACTATATTATAAAATACTACAAAATAAACTTTATATAATTAATTTTAAATATTATTAATATTTATTTTCTATAATACATACTATAAAAATAATATCTTATAATAATTATATTATTTATAAATTAATAAAGAAATAAAATTTATATATTAAAAAATTATATAACATGAGTAGTCAAAATATTCCTTAAATATTTAAGAAATCTTTTCCTTCCAAATGAGACCAGCTAGAAGGGTGGCTTATCTCATTTATATATTTTACTTGTTTCTTCTCAATGTTTGCCCTATCGATTTGTTTCTTTTTTCTCTCCCCTACAGAATAGTTTTCTCTATCTTTATTATTTCTCTTTATCTCATCTATTACAAATATACATTAGATAAGTATTTTATTATTCTTTTGTTACATAATTTAATAGTTTATTTATAACACTAACAACATAATGAAAGAAAATCATTTATATTAACAAATATTATATTAAAAATAATAGTTTATATAATTTTTTATTTTTTTATATAAATAAAATATTTATATTAAAATATATTATAACATATTTAATAGGAATAATGTTTTTAAAAGTGCATATTGAATTTAAAATGATGGGATAATTAATGCCTTTTTTAGGTCAATCCTAACTCAATTTTATACGAGGTAAAACTAAACTCAAGTTTTTCAAATGTTTGGTCATCGCACCAATAAGAAGAACAAAAACACAACACAACATATTTTTGATAAAAATATAAAACCTTTTTAATGCTTGATAATGAACCTAAAAAGTGACAAAGGGGTGAATGATAAGAAAAAAATTAAGAATCTAAAAGCTTAGAAGAGTTTGGACTAGTTAGAAGAATTTGGAATTTTAAGTAATTGTAAGTCGCAAGTGTTACCAGAGGAAACATATGTCAATAGAATATGATGTAGCCTTTTTTGTTAGATTTTAAAATTTTGATCAGAGTTATTAGTAATTTTATTGGTAGAGTTTTGATATTTATTAAAAACTTTTTTTCATAGCTATTGCAAAGGGAATAAATAACTATTGCAAACATAGCTTCTAAATAGCTTATGAATATATCAATATATTCATCCAAAAAGGATGTTGTAATGACACAACAATTATTTATCCGTTAGGCATGATTTTACTAGAGAGGTTGGATTTGCACAAGGAGAACTCAATAGTTTGATTAAATGCTTTTAATGTGGATGAGTTTTAGATGGTTTGATCAAGCTGTAATTTATATGGGCCAATGGATCCAATCATATGAGATCTAGAGCATTTGGTTAATCAATGGTAAATTTTGGATTAGATCTATATTGTAAGATACAAATGAGAGAGATTTGGATCATCAAATCAAAGATGGATTATTTCAAAATATCTAAAAATGTGGTCATCTAATAAAGTCAAACATGATAATTATTGTCAAACAAATAAATCAGTTATAGTAGATGAGGCAAAAACCATCCAGTCAACTTATCAAATAGAGGGTTGGATATATTCAAATCACTATTTAAAGGAGGAGCCGATCACCATCGAACGATTGCAAAAATGTATGGTCAGACAATTCTTAGTGCTACTAATTTTGGATGGAGACTATGAGAAAAATCAAAGTCTTACACTATAAAGGAGGAAATTTATTTTTATTTTATAAGTATTATGCTAAGTAAAACCTATGCACATAATATTTGATGGCTCCCCAAATGTATGCTTGCTATTTATCTTCTGGGAAAACTCATATTTTATTAAAATGCTTCTCGGTTTTAACCAATGCCTTTCCCCATCTTATTTAAGAATTTGTCTTAAACAATAACAAGTTCAATCTAAGTTGTACTTTGTTTTTAACAAAATTATTTTTTAATGTAATTAGGAATTAACAATCTACTTTACATAGATTTTGGCAAAAGCAAAAAGTTCTTTAATGGATCTTTAGCTTAGGATGACACTTTTTCATTCAAGCATAATTATGGATGTGGCATAAATTTTTTTATTTATTTTGCTATGACACTTTCACTATAATTATATTTTTTAATGTAGTCATGATTTAAAAATAACCCAAACTTATAATTTGGTAAATTTAAAAAAGTCTTATGCTCAGGCTTAAGCTGATCGAAGACATTTTTCATTTATGCATATTTTAAGCTATGCCATAAGTTATTGTATTTATTTAATTAAGAAATTAAAAATAGAATTAATTTTTATTTTATTTAAAATATTAAAATTAACAAAATATACAATTTTACAAAAATTATAAAGTATAATGTAACCAAAGAAAGAATAATTCAAAAACATAATTATGTTAAACTAATCAAAAATTTAAGTAGGATTTGAACAAAGAAAATAATTTAGAGATTTGAAAATTGAATCCTAGTTGTTTGGTAAATCAAGTATATGACTAAGCCATTTAGATATTTGAATATGATTTGAAATTGATAGGAAAGGAGAGTGCCATAAAATAAAAAAGCTAACATTATATTTCAATGTAAAATAAAGTATTATCAATGTTGACGCACATGTGTTCAATCTTCAAAGTTTGTTAAATGCTATAAATTGCTTTGAAAACTACTAGTTTATAATCTTCAAAATGTATAGATTGTTCTTTACATATAAATATATTTTATACAAAACCATTCTATTGGAATAAAAGACGAAATATATAAGACTAGATCAATCAAATATAACAGTGACCCAAAACATATGTTTGATAATTTAGAAAATTTTAAAAATTATTCATTATCTTCAAGTCAATGATCACACAACTATGATTCTTTATCATTGTTATACATGTGTAACCATACTAGTATTATAACATTGGATCTTATTAGAACAACAAAGTTAAGAATGCTTGGGTGAGAGTACGATCAGGATGGGTAAGTATTTGAGATGTCGTCGTGTTTTATCAATTTTTTGATAATGTTCTATTTTCTAATGAATGGTAATTAATTTTATTAGGGAATTAATTTTAAAAATTAAATTAAGTGAAATGATAGGTTATGATTACTATTTAGTAATTAACTATTCATAATAATATTATAATATTATTATTTTTATTTTACTAAATAATAAATATGACACATCATTTGATATAAAATAATAATTTTAATATTATTTAATATTTATAAAAATAAGTTATATTAATAATAATAAATAAGATCTAATGTCTTTTGTAATTATATATGTAATGTGTGTAGAATTTTTTATATATAGTAATATTGTAATATAAAATATTATAAATCTAGAATTATGTTGTTTATATTAATTATTATCTATATGTATTATCTTTATTATGTCACATTAAGATTATTTATTATAATAGTTATATTATCAATTTTTTAATATTAAGCATGAAGAAAATAATGTTAAATTAATAGCTAAAATATTCTTTAAATATTTACGATATTCTTAAGTAATAATAAATCACTGATAGGTTTTGTAGTTCATTATTTTAAAATATTGTGTATGATTAACATATTATATTTTAGAAAAATTATGAATTTAATTAATTAAATTTAACTTATATTAAGTGATTTTTCTCATTGTTTTTTATTTATCTCAATGTCTCTCATATTCTCTCACATTTTTCACTCTACTATTATTATTCTTTTATTTGTAGTTTCATTCTCTATCTTATAATATTCTTCTTGGCCTCTCTCATTTATCCTACTCTACTTTCTCATCTCTCTCTATCACTTATTTATCTAATCTCTATATCCCTTCTATATTCTCTCTTTTACTTTTAATTTATTATACCATCTTTCAACTTCCTTTTGTTGTTCTTTTACTCCCTATTTTGCTCTTATTAATTAATTACTTTCTTCCATTTTGTAAAACAGTTATTTGTATCTCTATTATCTCTATTTACAACACATGAATTAACAATATTAAAGAAATTTCTTGTGTTGCATACTTTATTATATAATATTTATAATAAATTTTATTAAATCGTATATATATATTAAATAATTAAATATTTTCATACTAATCAGAACATATTAGAAGAAAATCTTATGTATTAATGTCTCCACTATGAAAAATAATAGTTAGATATATTTAATTAATTTTATATAAAAAAATATTAATATTAGAATTTATTAATAAAAATATAATAAATATAATTTTTTTTAAAATCACATATGGTTGATAATTTAAAACAATTTTGAAATAGTTCATTATCTTCAAAAAGAACATTCACAAAGCTATGATTGTTTTTCCTTTTATATGCATTTATAACAACACCAATATTATGACACTAGATAGAATTAGTACTAAAAAGTTATGGGTACTTGGATAAGTGTATTATTAGCATGGGTGGTCCATTGACAAGTCATCCTATTGTTGCTTTTTTCATAGCATTTCTTTTTTAAATCAATGATAGTTGATTTTAAGAACATATAAGTATTTAAAAAATAAATAATTTTAAATAATATTTTATAATTAGGATTTTATTAGTGAAGTATTAAAAATAATTTTATGATATTATTATCAATTTCATATAACAATAAATATGGAACATCAAATGATATAATAAAATAATTACTTTAATATAATGTAATATTGAAAAAAATAATATATATAATTTATCATAAATATTATTTTTAAATATTTAATTTATTTATCTCTTCTATGTTATCTTTTTTCTTCTAGCTATGAAATCATCAATCATCTCATTCTGTTACTATTTTCTTTTTATTTTTCTCCTATCAATCAATATCTTTCACTCTCTTTTATAGAATAGTTACGTACTCCTCAATTATCTCATTTTAAAAAAATATTATGATCAAAAAATAAATTATTATAAATGAAAGCTTATAATTATTATTTTAGAATTTAATTAATAATAATGACATTATAATAACATTATCGACATCATGCTTCTCTATTAAAAATTTAAATAGAATTTTTAAGCGTAGTAATATTTTATTATAAATAATTATGAAATTCAAATTATATTATTAAAAGTTAATATTATATAAGTTAATTATTTATGTTAAATTTTTAAAGTATTATAATGTTAATATTCCAAATTATTTTTAAATATTTATAATATTCTAATTAAAAAAACCTAAATTTTCTATACATTTTATTATTACCAAATATCTTATATTGTTAAGTTTTTATATTAAATAAATATCATAAGTGTAATTATTATGATTTAACTTTTATTTAATAATTTTTCCTATTTTTTTCTTTATCTCAATGTCTCTCACATTCTCTCAATTCTTTCTATCTCCTACTATCTTTTTCCTCTTTATTAATTCTCTATCTTGTTATATAGTCCTTGGCTTCTCTTGCTTATTTGTCCTTCTTTACTTTCTCATTTTGTTCTCTCTTTTAATTATTTATTAATTGTCTCCTTCTCTTCTATGTTCGTTAATTATTTTCATATCATGAAATCATCTCTTATCTCTCTCTATTACAAAGTTTTCCTTCATTTTGCTATTATTAATCCCAAATTTTCTCTCTCTTATAAAAAATTTATCTTCATTACTATTATCTTTTTTTAATCACCTAACTAATAATAATTAAAAAGAAATCTCTTATATTGTATGTTATAATATATAATATTTATGATAAATATATATTTCATCATTTATATTTCTTATGTAATTTAATTTTTTATTTATAGGAATGGTAATGCAATTATAGAAAATCTTATTTATTGATATCAATATTATCATAAACTAAAGTTTATGTAATTTTTTATTATTATTATACAAATTAAATATTTATATTTGAATATATTATGACATATTTGATAAGCATAGGTTTTATAAAAAGTGAATATATTTGATAATTTAGAAAATTTTAAAAATGATTCATTATCCTTAAAACAATAACCATATCACTCGTTTTTTATTTATATGCATATGTGAGAGCACAAATATTATAACACATGATCTCAATAGAGCTCTAAAGTTAAACTCACATGGGTTGGAGTAGTATTTGGATGGGCGGCCTTTTGGGAAGTTCTTTTGTTACACTAATCTTTCATCGAATTTCTTTATCTAATGAATGAAAATTTAATTTATTAATTCTTAATAGGTGTTGCTTATCATATGATATAAAAATATAATCACTTTAATATAGTCTAATTTTAAGAAAAATAACTTATATAAATTATAATAAATTAGAATTAACTAACAATAAAATATATATATAATGTGTATGAAATTTTTTAAATATATTAATATTATTTTTTAGAATATTAGATATTCAAAATGTTTTTCATTAATGTTAAATATTATCAATATTTATTATTTATATTATAAAATATAAAGATAATATATTAAAATAATTATATTATTTATTATTTAACAATTTTTTGAAATCTTCAAAATGAATAAAAAATATAATATTAATATTTAAAATATTCTTTAAATATTTATAATAATAACTAAATCATAAACTTTTAACATTTTATTATCATTTAATATATATATGATTAACCATTTATATTTAAGAAATATTGTATGTCTTATCATTAATTCTTAAAATTTTTAAATTATTCATCATATTTTTTTTCTTTATCTCAATATCTCTCTTATCCTCTAACTTCTACACTCCACTATTTTTAATATCTATTTGTCCCTTCCATCTAAATATCTCAATATTCTATTTATTTGTTCTCTATGTCACTTTTATATTCTATTTTTTCTTTTGTTGTTCATGAAATCTTTTCTCATCTCTATCTATTATTACTTTCTTTCCTATTTTACTCTTATCATATTAATTTTTTCTTTCTCTATTGTAAAATTGTTTACTCTATCTCCAAAATTTTTTCAGCATATCAAATAAAAATATTTAGAAATCTCTCAATTGCAAAGTTTAAAACGTAATATTTATGATAAATATAAATGTTATTATTCATATTTGTTACATAATTAGATTGTATTATTTAAAAGAATGATAACACAATGTAAAAAACCTTTTATATTAATGTTAACCTAAATGAAATATTGATGATAGAATATATTATGACAAATATAATAACAAAAATTGTATCTAAAAGTACATATTAAAGTTAAATGACTATGTTAATGACACTAATGATTGTGAATTGTTGTTGTAAACTTTATTTTGCTCATTTTAGATTATATTAATTTTCAAAAATTTGTTATAAAAATAAATTTATGTTCGTGAAAAGTTTTGATTTAGAAATATAATAAATATAATTTTTATAATGAAAACAAAACTTGAAAAGTTAAACTAAAATTTTTAAGTGCTTCGGTGAAAATAAGAAACAACATCCAAACTCAACAGTGGTAATAAAACTTTCTTATTAAAAGAATTATAATTTCATATCTTTTGTGATAGCTTACAATTAACAAACTAACATTTGCTAGTTCAACAATAAGATTGGCTTTTATGATCATATATTAATTACTCTTTTTATAATATGAAATCAAACTTAGGTTTTTGTAATTACTAGGCTATCTAACATAAAAAATATAGTAAGAAACCAATATTCAATTAAAACAAAAAAATTTCAAGTACTTGTTGATGAATTTAAAAAAGCATGATCTTAAAATTTAGAAAAGAATTAAGAAATTTAGACCTTATAAGGATTAGGCTTAGCTGAAAGAATTTAAAATTCAAATAGTCTAAGAAGTAGGCTTTGCCATAGGAAATTTATGCCAATAGAACCAGTTACAGCTCTTTTTTGAGATTTTAAAATTTTATTCTTCTACATTGACATTTAATTCACTATGGCCTGGTATTTATTGAAAACATTTTACCATAACCATTAGAAAATTAATACAAAGTTATGACAAAATAGCTTCAAAATAGATTTTGAAAATCTTAAAATAGTCTTCCAAAATAACTACAATAATTGCATGCTAGTTATTAAGTCATTAGGCAAGATTGATTGAATTTTTTAGAACTTCATAGAGGAGATCTCACCATTCGACGAAAAGGTGTATAGATAGAGGAGTTCTAAATTATTAAATAAAGCTGGATTTTGTCATAACCATCAGATAATGTTGATAAAAACTAGATCGTTTGATTAATTATTAATAAAGTTAATATTAGATGTGGATTATAAGATTCAAATAGGAGAGATTTTGGGCATTACATAAAGGATAGATTATTTTAAATAATAGAAAAAATAGTCACTAAATGAAGTCAGACAAGATAATGACCATCAGATGGATCAACAAATTACAATGGATGAAGCAGTAATTGTTTGATTAGCTTATTAAATGAACGATAGGATGAATTAAGATCATTATTTAAAGGTGGAGTTGATCTCCATCGTGCGATTGCAAGAATGTGCGATTAGACAGTGCTGAGCACTACCAATTTTACATACAAACATTCACAAATAACATAGTCCTTGATTATAGGAGAGTAAACTTGTTTGGTGTTTATAAGCATTCGCCAAGGTGTAACCAATGAACATAATTTTCGATGGCTCCCCATTTACATGATCTTGATTTCATCACCTAAGAAAACTTATATCTTATATGTTTATTCATGTTTAACCCATCCAATGCCTATATTTGGTTTGAATGCTTCTCGGTTGGATCCAATTCCTTTCTCCATTTGATTAAATAATTTGTCGTTAACAACAATAGGATGACCATATGATGATCCAACCATTTTTCCTAACTCTATCCTATGGCTTTAGGTAAGCCAAAGTTTTTTGCATTCAGACACAACATGGAATGTGGCATAAAAGTTTATTATTATTTTTTTTGAGTTATGAAAATCTTGATATAATGTATCTTATGTTATCCAAATTTAACAAACAACCTAACATAAAATTTTTTAAAAGTAAAAATTTTGATTTTTCAAAGAAAGAATAATTCAAAAATAAAATTATGTTAAAATAATGAATCGTTTAAATCACATTTAATTGACGAAAAAAAATGAGAGATAAAAAACACTCTATTTCATTAGCTAAATCAATAAAATGATTAAAAAAAATTTTCATAATATCATTCAAAATTGTTACAAAAGCAGAGTCCCTTAAAATCAATAAACTAGTACTCTATTTCATAGTAAAATAAAACCTTATCAAAGCAGATGTAGATGTAGATGTCTTCAGTCTTTGAAGCTTGCTAAACACTCGACAGTTCTATGAAGCTCACTAGTTAAGCATATCCAAAATGTATAACTTGTTCTTTACATGTAAACTTATTTCATTATAAAAAACCCCGTTAGAATAGAAGACTTATTCTTTATAAATTCTTCTATCAAACACAAGGGTGACTCAAAACAAGTGTTATAATTTACGAAATTTTAGCAATGGTTTATTATATAACGCAATGATCACTCAACGATAATTCTTTGTCATTTGCATCTATTTTGGACCATATTAGTATTATACTGTTGGATCATATTAGAACTCAAAAGTTATGCATGCTTGTGTGAGAGTAACAAAGGGATGGGTGAACTCTTGAAAAATGCTCAAGTTGCACCCATTTTTTGTTACATTCCTTTATCAAATGAACAATAGTTGATTTTAATAACATATTAATTTTGAAAAATTTTATAATTACGAGTGATAGTTTAAGCTATTATTTTAGTAATTAAATATTATTAATAATTTTATCACATTACTTTTAATTTTGTAAAATAAAAAGCAAATAAAATTTTGTGGTATTTAAAATAATAACTTTAAAATAACTCTATATTAAGAAAAATAATTTATATTAAAATAATTAAATAGAATTAATTTTTTAATTTAATATTCTTAATATATTTAAAATTTTAAAAAAAATTTAATTTTATATTATGGAATATTTGAAATTTAAAATTATATCACAAATTTTAGGTATTATTTGTATTCATTACTTATATCTTTTCACATCTTGGTAACAAATTAGAAAAGTTTTCTTGCTTATTATTTAATTTAATTTTTACCTAATGTATTAATAAAAATTCTTAAATAAATAGTTAAGATGTTTTATAAAATATTTTCAATGTTATAAAATAATAATAAACCTCAATTATTTCTTATATCTTATGATTATTAAATATTATATAAGAATAATTTATTGTATTTAATAAATATTATAAGTTTAACTTTTAAGATTTAAGTGTTTTAATCATTTCTCATTTTTTCTTTTTATCTAATATCTCTTATATTCCTTCACTTTTTTTCTCTCCTATTGTCATTCTTTTGTTTTACTCTTCAATCTATTTCTCTTAATATTTTTCTTATCTTCACTCTTGCCTTTATATCCTTCTCTACTTTTTCTAATATCTCCCTCTCTTTCACTTGCTTATTTATTCTTTTATCTCTTTTGTGTTGTCTCTTTATTTTATTCTCTTCGTTGAATCATCTGTCATCTCTCTCTATTTCTCCATTATCAATTTGTCTTTCTCTCTGTATAGAATAATTATCTCTCTCTCTATTATCTCTTTTTTAGCCCATAAATTAACAATGTTAGAAATATCTCTTATGTTGCATAATGTAATATATAATATTTGTGATAAATTTATATTTTATTATTTATATTTCTAATATAATTTAATTTTTTATTTATAAGAATGACACATAAATTTTTTTTCTTTATTTGAATGGTAACATAATAAAAGAAAATCATATGTAAAAATATATATGTTATTAAATAAAATTATTTACATAATTTTTCTAAATTATATGTTAATGGAATACAAATATTTAATTATATTATGAAATATGTATAAGCATAATTTTTCATAATCTTAGAAAATGTTTCCAAAATTATTTTTCAAGAAAAAGTATAGATGTTTAACCACATCATTATTCTAGCACTCGATCTTTTTATTTATTCTCTTTATCTCCTCTGTTTTCTCTCTTTCCTTTTTCTATTCATTAAATCATCTCTCATCTCACTCTCTTATTATTTTCTACTTTATTTTTCTCTTATCAATCTATGTCTGTCTCGATGTCTCTCTTATAGAATGATTATCTCCATCTCTATTATCTTTTTCAGCCCATCATTTAATAGTATTAAAAACATCTCTTATGTTGCATTGTTTAATATATAATATTTAAAATAAATATATATCTTGTTATTTACATTGGTAAAATAACATATTTTTTATTCATAAGAATGATAACATAATATAAAAAATTTATTAATGATATTATAAAAAGTAGTAGTTTACCTAATTTTTCTTTTTCATATATTAAAAAAATTTTGATATTATATTATATTATGACATATAAATATGTTGAGCTTTTTAAATAAATGAACATGCTTATAATTAAGAATCTTTTTTAAAATAGTTAACTATATTAAAGACCTTAATCACCCAAGTATATTTTTTTTCTTTTTTTTGTATGTGTGACCACCCAAACATAATAGTACTAAATCATATTATAAGTCAAAAGATAAGCATAATTGGGTAAGAGTAGTATTGAGATGGCTTACCTCTTGAGAAGTCCTCGTATCACTATTTTTATAACGATCCTTTTTCTAATCAATGATAAATGACGTTAATATTTATAAATTCATTATTATAATTAATATGTAATAATTATAATTTTAATATAGAATGAATGGTGATATATTTATAATAATATTATTAATTTTATATAATAATAGATACGAAAAATAATATGTTGTAAAGAAATAATAACTTTCATATAATTTAACATTTAAAAAATAGCTTATATTAATAATAATAAGTTAGAAATTAATTAGTTAAATATAGTAACATTATATTCTAGATTAATAGAATTTTAAAATTACATCATTAAAATTAATTATTACTTATTTTTAGTATCAATTTTATGTCATATAAATATAATATATTGGAATAGTTATATTTTTTTTTTAAATAAATTTCTTAATTTTATGTATTGATAAAATTAAAAAATGTTAATAACAAAAACATTCTTTAGATTTTTATAATATTCTCAAATAATAGAAAACCTCAAAAAATTTTTATAGTTAACTATTATAAAATATTATATATGATTTAATAGTTATGTTTAATAAAAATTATAGCTTTAATTTTTATGATTTAAATTTTATTTAATTATTTCTCATATTTTTTTTATTTCAATGTCTCTTATGTTCTCTAACATCTTATCATTCTCTTATTGGTCTCTACATTCTCCATTTTCTTACATTTTCTTAGCCTTTCAACTCACTTATATGGTTTTTTACATTCTTATTTCTCTTTCGCTTTTTTGTTTATTTATTCTCTTTGTCTCCTTTTTGTTCTTCTTTTTCTTTTACTCTTAATTAAATCATCTCTTCTCAATCATTGCAATTACTTTCTTCTTTATGTTTCTTTTATAAAACAATGACTTTCTCTACCTCTTGTAAAATAGTTATCTGTATTTCCATTATCTCTTTTTTAGCCAATCAATTAGAAACATTTAAGAAATAACTTATCTTACATAGTTTAATACATGGTAATTATGATAAATATATATTTTATTAATTATATTTATTAAGGAATTGAATTTTTTATTTATAAAAGTTATAGCATAATGGAAGAAGATGTTACTGTATTAATGTGTACATTATAAAAAATAAAAGTTTGTGTATTTTTAAAAAGTGCATATGCTCAATAACTTTGAAAATTTTAGAAATATTTTATTTTCTTAAACATAGTAATTAGTGAACTATGAATTGTTGTCTATTATATGGGTGTGTGACCTTACAAGCATTACGATAATATATCTCATAAGAACTTGGAAGTTAGGCTTGCTTGGCAAGAGTGGTATTCAAATGGGTGACCTTTATGGAAGTCCATGTTTTTAAATATTTTTGCATATTAATTTTTATGTTGAATGATAATTTTTTTTATTAACATGTTAGTGTTAAAAAATTAAATTATTACAAATTATTCTTTATAATTTCAAATTAAGCAATTAATTATAAAAATTCAATAACAATATTATCATTAATTTCACAAAATAGTAAATATATCAAATCATATATAATAAAATAACAATTTTAAGATAGTTTAACATTAAGCTATTGAAATTATATGAATTACAAGAAATTATAGTTAATTTATATTTATATTAGTATACATATGTTGTTTATAGAATTTTAAATATATAGTAATATTATATTACAAAATATTATAAATTTTAAATTATATTATTAATGTTAAATATAATTTATATTTATTATTTATATTATGTAATATAAATTAACATATTATAATAATATTTTAATTTTTTATTTAATAATATTTTTAATTATTTATAAAAAAAGAATATAATATTAATAGCCAAAATATTTTTTAATTACTTGAAATATTCTAAAATAATAATAAACCATAAATATCTATTATGTATTATTATTATTAAATACTATATATGATTAAATTTTCATATTTAATAAATATTATAAATTTAATAAGTAAGATTTAACTTTAGTTTAATTATTTCTCTCAATTTTCCCTTTATATCAATGTCTCTTATTTTCTCTTACTTTCTTTTCTCTCTTATTATAATTTTATGCTTGTCTCTCCTTTCTTTTTCTTTTTATTCTTCTCTTGGCCTCTCTTTCTCATCTAACAATTTTTACTATCTCATTTCTATCCCTTATTCCTTTGTTTATTTAATTATTCACTTTATATCTCACATGTTCTTTCTTTTCCTCTTCATTAAATCGTCCCATTTCTTTATTTATTATGATCTCCTTCTCTATGTTCCTCTTATCAATCTATGCCTTTTTCTCTCCATTATGAAATTATTATCTCTATCTCTATAATCTCATTTTTAGCTTACCAATTAATAATTTTTAGGAAATTTACCATGTTATACAGTTTAATCTATAATATGTATGAACAATAAATATTTTTCTTTTTATATATGTAGCAAAAATTATTTTTTTTATTGATACGAATGATAACATAATAAAAGATTATATTAAAGTCTATTGCATCAACATTAATAGTTTATATATGACTTTTTTATTGATTTTATATAAATCAAATATTTGCATTAGAATATATTATGTCTAATATAATAAGAAATTATTTTTTTTAAAAATGCATATTGAAATAAAAAGAGTTTTTGAATCTTATAAAATGGGTTGAACTATGGATTTCAACTACTTTCGTTAATGTTTTGGTTTTATTTATTATTAAAACTTCATTATAAAATTATTTTATGTTTATTAAGAACTTTGATTCATAAATAAATTAATTTCTAATTTTAACTACAATTCTTTTAATAGAGTTTATTTTTTGATTTAAATAAGAATTAATAATATGTGTAACACAAAATTTGGACAAAAAAAATGAAAGACTTATGATCAGACTTAAGCTCAAGTCCAAGACTTATGCATTTAGGCATAGTTTGGGATGTGGCATAAAATTTCTTTATTTATTTAATTAAAAAATTTAAACATAATCATTTATTTGATGTAATAAAAATTTAATAGTCAAGCAAACATAAAAAGTTAGAAAAAAATAAAAAAAGCATATTTTCAAAAAAGAAAGGTTGATTTAAAAATAAAATTATGTTAAATCAATTAAAGTTGTTTTTCTATGATTTGAATAATAAAAAGAATTGTGAGATTAAAAAATTGACTTATTCATTTGCCAAATCAAAGAGATGATTAAACAATTTAGATTCCTAAATATTATTCGAAATTGATACAAAATGGGAGTGTTTCAAAACAAACATGCTAACTTTTTATTTCGTAGTGAAATAAAAACTTATCAACAATGATGCCATACCTTCAACATTTCAAGCTTGCCAAACAATCTATGATCCTTTGAAGACAGCTAGTCGACCAACTTAAATTTGTACCGCATTCTCTTTACATGTAAACAAATTTCACGTTAAGTAATTCTATTAGAACAAAAGGCTAAATACTTAAGGCCTGGCCCATCAAACATAAAGGTCACCAAATAGATATGTTTGATAATTTAGAAAATTTTAGAAATGAATAATTATCTTAATGAAATAATCACACAACTATGGTTTTTTTTCATTTGCATGCATGTGTGATCACACCAGTATTATAACACTATATCTCATTAGAAATAAAAACTTAGCCTTGCTTGGCTAAGAAAGCTTATAGATATATGACCCATTGAGAAGTCATTGTATTGCACTTATTTTCCTTTCCTTCTTTTTCTAAGTAACAATCATTGATTTTAATAATATGATATTGTAAAAAATAAAATTGTTATAAATAATATTTCATAATTAGCATTTTTTTACTTAGTAGTTAAATAATAATATAACATTATCATTAGTTTCATATAACAGAAAATATGACAAAAACTACACTACATATATTTTGTGGTCACAATTTTGAAGATTTATTTTTGTTATATCTAACTAATATAAACATTTTAATTTTAATGATTTATATTTATTTAATTACTTATCTAAATTTTTCTCCTAATCAAAAAATCGCTCACATTTCCTCAGTATTGTCTTTTATTATCATTTTCTTATTTATCTCTCTCTTTCACTTATTCATTTATTCTCTTTATCCCCTCTATATTCTTTCTTTTTTATTTTATCTTCATCAAATAATCTGTCATCATTTTCTATTGGAATTTTCTTCTATATTTTTCCCTTATCATCTGTGTCATTGTCTCTTCCAAAATAGTTATCTCGATCTTTATTATGTCTATTTGCGAGCCACAATTAATGATATTAATAAAATCTCTTTGGTTGCATAGTTTAACATATAATATTTATGATACTTATAAATTTTTTTATTTGTGTTTATAACCTAATTTAATTTTTTATTTATAAGAATGACAACATAGTAAAAGAAACACATGCATTACTATTTATATTATTGAAAATAACTTTTTATGAAATTTTTTCTTAATTCTACATAAATAAAAATATTGAAAATATATTATATTATGACATATATATAAGAATAAATTGTTTTAAAAATTGCAAATGTTTAATAATTTACAAAATTTTAGAAAATTATTTATTATCATTAATATAATTATCATATAACTATGATTTTATCTTTTATATGCTTTTGTGACCACACTAATATTATAGCACATTATCTTATTAAAACTTTAAAGTTAAGCATACCTAGGCAAAACTGGTATTGGGATTGGTGACTTCTTCAAATGTCCTCATGTCACATAAAGTTTTTCATAATAATCCTTTTCTTAATGAAAGACAATTATTTTTTTGACATGTTAATGTAAAAAAATTAAATTATTATAATTGATAGTTTATAATTACCAATTTAGAATTTAATTGTTAATAATAACTTCTTAATAATATCATTAATTTCATGTAATAATTAATCTGACATATCATATGACATAAAGAAGTCATAACTTTAATAAAGTTTAATACTATGAAAAATAACCTGTGTTAATTATAGCTAATTAGAATTAATTCATGTTCATAAAAGAGTATATACAGTATATAACGACTTTTTGAAATATAGTTATATTACATCTTTTTTTATTAAAAATCTAAAATTATATAGTTAATGTTAAATATTATTTCTGTTTATCATCAATATTATGTTATATAAAGATGATATGTTAGAATAAATATAATTTTTATTATTTAACATCTTTTTCTAATTTTATGTATGAATAAAAAATTTAGCATTAATAATAAAAATGTTATTTAAATATTTAAAATACTCCTAAGTGACACTAAAAAATAAAAGAAATTGTTCTATCAAATATTATGTATGATTAACTTATTATATTTACTAAATATTATAAGTTTAGTTATTAATATTTCACTTTTATTTATATATTTCGTTTGCTTTTTTCTCTTTAACTTAATGTGTTTCACATTCCTTCACTTCGAACTCACATTTATTATCATTCTGTTATTTATCTCTTTGTTCTTTATCTTCTTATATTTTTCTTCGCCTTCATGTCACTATCGTTCTTTACTTTCTCATGCTTTCTCATTGACTTTTTAATTTATTATTTTTACTCTTCTATGTTCATTCCTTTTTTCTCTTCATTAAATCATCACTCACCAATCTCTCTTATTATTTTTCTCTTTATTTTGCTCTTATCAATCTATGCCTTCCTCTTTCTCTTAAAAAATTTTGACCTCTCTCCCCATTATCTTTTTTTGGCCCATTAACTAAAAATATTTAAATAATCTCTTATATTTCATAGTTTAATATATAATGACTATGATAAATATATATATATATATATATTACTTTTTATGTAATGAAAGAAAATCTTATGTTTTAATAACTATGTTATCAAAAAAAATAGTTTTTCTATATTAATATTTTTTTTCTACACATAAATATTAGTATTTGAATATACCATGGCATATATAATAAGAATAATTTTTTAAAAAAATACATATGTTTGATAACTTATTTTCTAATAATTTTTGGGACGGGTGAACTCTCAGGAAGTCCATATATTTCAAATATTTTTCATATTCCTTTTTCTAATGAATGATAACTTATTTTAATAACATGTTTTTATAAAAAAGTATTTTGAATGATATTTTATATTTATTATTTTTGTAATTAATTATTAATAATAACTTCTTTAAATATCATATAATACAAAATAATTTTAATATAGTTTAGTATTACGAGAAATAGATTATATCAATTATAAAAAACAATAATTAATATATATATAATGTTATAAAATTTTTAAAATATAGTAATATTATATTATAAAATATTAGCAATTAAAAATTATATCATTAAAGTAAAATACTATTTATATTTATTATCAATATTATATCTTATAAAGAAAATATAATAGAATTATTATATTATTTATTATTTAATAAAATTTCTTCATTTTAGGTGTAAATAAAATAATATAATATTACTAGTCAAATTATTCTTTAAATATTTAAAATATTATAAAATAATAATAAATCTCAAATATGTTTTACATTTTATTATTACTAAGTATTATATGTTATTTATTTAATATTCAATAAATATGATAATTTTAATTATTATGATTTAGCATTTATTTATTTATTTTTCTCAATTGTTTCTCTTGATGTTAATGTCCTCATATTCTCTCACTTTTTTCTCTCTCCTATTATCATTCTTTTATTTATTTCTTCCTTCATTATCTCTTTATATGCTTCTTAGTCTCTCTCTCATCTTTCATTTTCTACTTTCTTATTCCTCTCTTTTTTTCTTATTTATTTATTCTATCTATCTCCTCTATGTTTTCCCTTTTTGCCACTACATTAAATGATCTCTCATCACTATTTATTATCATTTTCTTCTTTATTTTTCTCTTATCAACACATGACTTTTTTCTCTATTGTTGAATAACTATCTCTATCTTAATTATCTCTTTTTTAGCCAATCAATTAGTAATATTTGACAAATCTCTTATATTACATAATTTATTATATAATATTTATGATTAATATATATTTATGATATATATTTTTAATGTGATTTTTTTTATTAAAATTATGTAATAATGGAAGAAAATCTTTTGTTTTAATGCCAACATTACAAAAATAAAAAATTTATATGTTTTTTATTAAATTATAATAATTAAAATATTGTAATTATAATATATTCTTAAATTTATAATAAGCATTAAATTTTTTTAAAAGTGCATATGGTTGATAATTTAGAAAAAATTTTAAATTTTTCATTATTTTCAAGATATAATCACATAATCGTTGCCTTTTTCTTTAATATGCATTAGTGGGAACACTGGCAATATCACAATGAATCTTATTAAAGCTCTATAGGAAAAATTGCTTTCATAATTAGCATTTTAGTGCCTAATTATTAATAATAAATTTATAACATTATCATTATTTTCTTATAATAAATTAAAATATTTAAATTATAATAAACTAACATATATAAATTATGATAAATCAAAATTCATTTATATTTATAATAATATATTTATGTTGAATATAGAATTTTTTAAATATAACAATACTATATTGTAGAATATTATAGATATTAAACTATATGATTTATGTTAAGTATAATTTATATTAATTATTTATATCAGGGCATTTAAAGATAATAAATTAATGTAGTTATATTATTCATTATAGACTAAAATTTTTTAATTATTATAAGAATAAAAAATTAAATTAATGAGAAAATTATTCTAAATAATAATAAACTTCAAAAAAACATTTTTACTTTATTATTGTTAAACATTATATATGTTTAACTTCTTTGACCCATCCCACTCTTACATTTTGTTTGAATGCTTCCTATTTAGGTCCAATATCTTTCACCATCTAGTTTAGGAATTCACTATGAATTACAATGGTTCAATCCCATCTGCATCTGAATGTTTTCTAGACACTATGCTTGGACTTAAGATCGACCCGAGCCTTATTGTATTGAGACGAGTTAGCATGTAGCATAAATTTTTTTTTATTATTTAATTATAAAAATTTTACGAGAATTTTTTTGATGTAATGAAGATTTAATAATTAGACTAACCAAAATTCGTCAAAAATACAATAGTACGACTTATCTAAAGAAACATGATTCAAAAATACAATTATGTTAAATCAATGAGTGGTTCAAAGGGGATTTGAACAAAGAAAAGAATAATGACATTGAAAAATGGAATCTTATTCATTTGTTTGATCATGGAGACGATTAAATCATTTAGATGCCTAAATATGATTTGAAATTTGTACAAGTGGTGAATGCCTTAAAATCAACATGTTATATTCTATTTCAAGTTAAAAAAACATATCAAAGTTGATGTATATGTTTCCAATCTTAAAAGCTTATTGAAGGCAATAAGATGCTTCAATGATGGCAAATTCATCAAGATCAAAATGTGTACCTTATTCTTTACTTGTAAACCAATTTTACACTAAACAATTCTATTAGAATAATAGACTAAAATATTAACAGCTTCACGAATCAAACTCAAAACATACGCAACACATATCTTTCATAATTTAGAAAATTTTAGAAAAAGTTCATTATCTTCAAGGCAATAGTCACACAACAATGATTCATTGACATTTGTATGCATTTGTGACCACACAAAGTGTTATAGCACTTGATATACCAACAACTCCAAAGTTAAATATGCTTGGGTGAGAGTAGTACACGAATGGTTGATATTTTTTTAGTACTCATGCTCAAAAACGTTTTTCATGGCATTCATATTTCTAATAAATGAGAATTGATTTTAATGAGGTGTTAATGTTAAAAAAATAAAATTATGGAAAATAGTAGTATATAATTGACATTCTAGTTACAAATTATTATCAATAAGTTAATAATATTACCATTAATTTTATACAATAATAAGTACAACACATCATATGATATAATAAAATAATAATTTAAAAATAAGTTAATATTAAGAAAAATAACTTTTAGTAATAATAATAAACTAGAATTTATTATTTTTTATAATTACATATATTTAATGTTTGTAAGATTTTTTTAAATGTAATAATATTATATCTTGGAATATTTGAAATCTTAAAAATATCGTTAATATTAAATATTACTTATATTTTTTATCAATTTTACATCATATAAAGATAATATATTAGATTAATTATATTATTTATTATTTAATTATCTTTTTAAAATTTTAAGTATGAATAAAATAATATTAAATTTGTAGTGAAATTTTTATTAAATATTTGTAATATTCTAAAATAAAAATAAACCTTAAATATTTTTTATTACTAAATATTATATATGATTAATTTATTATATTTAATAAATATTATATTTTTAATTATTAATTTTTATTTATTTATTTAATTTCTTTTTTACTTTTTTCTCTTTATCTTAATGTGTCTCACATTCTCTCGCTTTTAACTCTCTCTTTTATCATTCTCTTATCTGTCTTTCAATTTGTTTTGTTCTTATAGGTTTTAGCCCTTTAAATTGCCTATGTTACTTATTAGTTTTATAACACCCTCTCTCTTTTAGTTTTTATTTGTTCTCTTTATCTTCTCTATATTATCTAAGTTATTTCTTCTTCACTAAATCAACCCCCATCAATCTCTATTATTATTTTTGCCTCTATTTTCCTTTAATCAATCTGTGACTTTCTTTTTCACTTATGGAATTATTAACTCTACCTAAATTGCCTTTTATTAGCACATCAATTGATATTATTTAAGAAATCTCTCATGTTTCATAGTTTAACATACAGTATGAATTTTTTTAATGAAAATTATAAAAAATTTAAAGAAAAACATATTGACAAATATCTACATTATAAAACATAAAATTTTTTTGTAATTTTTTATTTATTTTATATAAATAAAATATTAATATCATAATATATTTTACGAAACATTTAAAACAAATCTTTAAAAGTGCATTTTAATATAGTTTAATATTAAGAAAAATAACTTATTCTAATTATAAAAAATATAATTAACTTATTAATTATATATATATCGTATGTGTGCAAAACACTTTAAATGTAATAATATTATACTATAATATATTTGAAGTCTAAACTCGTAATATTCTAAAATAGTGAGAAATTACTAATGTGTTTTTATTATTTTTTATTATTAAATATTATATATCATTTTTATATTTAATAAAAATTATAATTTTAATTATTAAATTTAACTTTAATTTAATTAAGTTTTATAGTTTACATAATTGTTATTTATTTTATGTAAACAAAATATTGATATAAAAATATATTACCACTTATATTATATTATTAACAAGTAATTATAATATGATAAGAATAAATTACGATTGATTATAATTTCATTTTTAAACATTAACATGTATTTAAAATAAATTTTCATTCATTAGGAAAAGTAATATGAAAAAATATTTACAATAAGAGAACAAAAAAGCTCACCCATCCTAATACCGCTCACACAAAAGAAAGCTTATATATTAAGTTGCAATTAGATCTAATGCCAAAATGCTCTTATGGTCGAATATGCATAAAATATACAAAAAATCATAGTTGAGGTGTTATTGTGTTGAGCATAATCAATAATTGCATAAATTTTCAAAATTATCAATGACAACAATTTTTTACAAAAAAAATATTTTCACAAAAGCTTCTAGATTAATGACAAATGGTCAAGAAAACCCTCAAGTTGTAATTGTTTTACTAAGGAGTGCTTTTTACCTTAGTTGTGGGTGGACATATGTTCCGTTTAGAATCCAAGTGCCAAAAAATTTTAATGTACCATTTTAAATTTTTTTGTTATAAAAATTTTGTAAAAAAATTATTGTTACAAAAAATACTTCAAAATGAATTTAATCCAATAATTAAAAAAAATTGTTTTAAATGACAAGTCACCCCCTTTTATTTAATTATTATATATGTCATAAGTCACCCCCTTTTAAGAAAAATTTATTATTATTATAAATGCCAAAATATATTTTAATGTTAATATTAAATTTAGTTAAAATTGATAAGAAATTAAGTAAAATAATTTTTAAGACAACATAGGCATACTTATAAAAGTTTTTCATCGATTATTTTATCGTTCTTATAAATAAAAAAATTACGTAACAAATACTAATTATAAAATAAATATTTATCAAAAATATTATATATTAAACTATGAAAATGACATATTTCTTATATGTTATTAATTGATTTGTTGTAAAATAGATAATAAAGATGGAGATAACTATTTTACAAGAGATAGAATGATATGAATTGTTATGAGCAACACAGAGAACTAATAACTAAATTTGTAATATTAATTAAATATAATAATTGTCAATCATATATAATGTTTAATAATAAAAAATAATGAAAAATAGTAGAAGCTTATTATTATTTTTGAATATATCAAATACTTAAAGTATATTTTTACTATTAGTAATATAAATTCTAATTTATATTTAAAATTAATTATTTTTATGTTATAATAAATAATATAATTGTTCAAATATATTATCTATATATGATGTAATAGAGATAACAAATATAAATAATAGTAAACATTAATGATTTCATTTTAAATTTCTAATATTCTATAATATAATATTAATATATTTAAAAAGTTTTTTGCAAATTATTTATATTTTATAAATATAAATTAAATCTAATTTATTGTAATTACTATAACTTATTTTGGTCAACACAAAATTTTATAAAGTTATTATTTTATTATATTATATGATCCATCATTTTTAATATTAAATAAAATTACTAATAATATTATAAAATTATTTTTTAAAAATAAATGACTAAAATGTTAATTAAGATATTAAATTGATAATAATTTAATTTTTTTAACTTTAACATATTAAAATAAATTCTTGTGGATTAGAAAATTGAATATCAATAATTATTTCTAACATTTGAACTTCTCACAAGGTCAACCAACATAATACCACACTCGCTTAAGTAACTTAACTTTAAAGTCCTAATGAGGACTCTCATCATAATGTCGATATGGTCACACGTGCATACAAAGGACGAAAAAACTATAGTGTGACTATTGTGTTTAAGAAAATTAACCATTTTTAAAATTTTTAAACTTATCAAACATACACACCTTAAAAATTTATGCTTTTCATATATGTCATAATATATTCTGATATCAACATTTTATTTAAGTTAAATTAATTAAAAAATTACATAAATTATTATTTTTATTACATAAACATTAATTAATAAAAAAATTTCTTCTATTATGTTGTTATTTTTATTTCCAAAAATTTAATTACAATATAAATTTAAATAATAAAATATATATTTATCATACATATTATATATTAAACTAAGTAACATTAGAGATTTCTTAAATATTTTTATATCATGGGTTAAAAAGGTGATAATGAATAGGGTGATAACTACTCTATAAGAGAGAGAAAGTCATGGAATAAAAAATAAATAAATAGAAAAATAATAATATAAACTGATGAAAGATAGCTTCATGAAGAAGGGATAAAAGAGAACATTATGGTGATAAAGAGAAAAAAATAAAAAATTGAAAAAGAAAGAGAAATAAGGAAGTAAAGAATAATGAAAGGGAATTTAAGATCGAGAAAAATACAAAAAATTAAAGAATAAAGAGACAAATAAGGGAATGATATTAGGAGTGTGTAAGAAGTAATAGAATATAAGAGATAATGAGAGAAATTTAAAAAGCAACAGAAAAACATAAATAAAATTTAAATGTTAACCCTGAAAACTTTATTACTTGTTCAGTTCAACAATTTAATCATATGCTATATCTTATAATGCTAAAATATAAAAATATTTTTAAGTTTAATTATTATTTTATAAAATTGAAAATATCTAAAGAACAGTTTTATAACTGATATTATATTACTTCAAACTAGTAAAGTTAAAAAAGTTAATTTATTAATATTATATTTTTCTAATATTTGACCTTTTTATGTTGAAATATAGATAATAAACATAAATATATTTATCAATAATAATATAATTTAATATTTCCAACAATCCATAATATAATACTACAATATTTAAGAAATTCTATGTACATTATTTATATGCTATTAGTAGCATGAACTAATTAAAATTTATTATAAAATAAAAGAGAGAGAAAAGCAAAATAGAAAAAAATTGACGAATGAGACAGGCTAAAAAGAATATTAGAAGATTGAGAATAAACAAAAAAATAAAAGAGTAATAATAGGAGAATGTGAGTAAAATTGAGAAAAAGAGAAAAAGTGAGAGAAAAAATTAAATGAAAATTGAATCTTAACAATTAAATTTGTAATATTTCTTAAAAAAAGTTTATCATATATAATATTTAATAATACTAAGTTACAAAAGTAATATGACTATTAGTTTAATATTATTTTTTAAATACCTAATTTAAAATTTTAATGTAATAATAAATAATATAACTATTTTAGTATATTATCTTTATATGTTATAATATAAATAAAAATTTAAAAAATATTTAACATAAATGATATAATTTAATATTTCAAACATTTTGTAATATAATATTACTATATTTAAAAAAATACTAAACACAACATATATATTATTGTAAACATAAATTAATTCTTATTTATTATAATTGATATATGTAATTTTTCTCAATATTAAACTATATTAAAATTATTTTTTTATTATATCATATGCCATGTCATAATTATTATTAGTTGAAATTATAAATAAGTTAATAAGTTATTATTAATAGTTATAAAGTTATTTATAATAATTTATGCTTTAAACATGATCTTTTTATTAAATAAATTTATCATTTATAAGAATAATAAATGTTATCAAAAATAGGTGCAACACAAATACTTAAGTGTCACATATCCTACAACTACTCTTCCCAAAATATGCTTCACTTCAGAGCTTAACTAATTTCTAATATTATAATACTATTATGGTCACACATGTTTATTAAAACTAAAATATCATCGTTATGTGATTATTATCTTGAAGGTAATGAAAAATATCTAAACTTTTTTAAATTGTTAAGCAAATGTACTTTTGAAAAATATTTATGCTTTTTGATAAAATCATAATATATTCCAATATAAATATTTTATTTATATAAAATAAAAAAAATTACATAAACTATTATATAAGAGCCAAAAAGAGAGGAAAATAGAAATAGAGGTAGATGAGAGATAATTTAATAAAGAGAAAAAGTAAAGAGAGAATATAAAGGAATTAGAAATAATAAATAAATAAGTACAACAGAGAAAGAAAAAAGTAAAAAAGGACATAAGAGAGGGAAAGTGGCCAAGAAAATATCAAGAAGAGATACATAATGAAGAGTTAAATTTAGTAATAATAAAAGAGAGAAACAAGTAAGATAATATGAGGGATATTTAAACAATGAGGAAAAAATTGAAAAATAATTAAACAAAAGTTAAATATTAATAAATAAACTTATAAAATTTATTAAATATAAAAATTTAGTCATAAATATTTTTTCATAATAAAAAATAATATAAATATATGAGATTTATTATTATTTTATTAAATTAACAAAATATTTAAAGAATTTTTTGTTATTAAATTAAGTTTATTTTATTAATACTTAAAATTTAAAAAAATTAATAAAGTACTAAATAATATATTTTTATTAATACATCATCATTATACAATATAATATAGATAACAAATATAAACAATATTTAACATTAATAATACTAATGTAGATTTCCAACATTCTATAAGATAATATTACAATATTTTAAAAATTATATGTACTATAAGTATATTATTATATTATAATTGATAAATAATATTTTATAAATATTAAACTATATTAAAATTATTATTTTATTATGCATATGATGTGTCATATTTCATATTACAAGAAATTTACATCAATATTATAAAGTTAATATTAATAATTAATTACTAGAATGTCAATGATAAAGTATCATTTATAAAAATTGAATTTTTAATAGAACCATGTTATTAAAATAAATTATTCTTCATTGGTAAAGGAAATACCATTAAAAAATAAGTGTAACATGAGAACACAATAGGAGCACACATCCAATACAACTCTAACACAAGCATGCTTAACTTTAGAGTTTTCATAAGATCGAATACCATAAGTTGATGTGCTCACACATGCATACAAATTATAAAAATTATAATGTGATAATTGTCTTGAAACTAAGGAACTATTTCTAAAATTCTTTAAATTTTCAAGCACAAAAAGTTTTAAAAACATTTATGCACATTACATATGTTAGTATTATATTTTACTTATATTAAATAAATAAATAAATTACATAAACTATTATTTTTAATTTCATAGTCATTAATACGTAAGAATTTGTTCCATTATGTTATCACTCATATAAATTAAAAGTTAAATTATGTAATAATTATAAATAATAAACTACGTATTTATTATAATTATTATATATTAAACTATTCAACAAGTGAGATTTCTTAAATATTATTAATTGATTCGTTGAAAAAGAGATAATAGAGTTGAAGATAACTACTTTACAAGAGAGAGATTATTTGGATTGATATTAACAAAATAAAGAGAAAAATTTTAATAAAAAGAAGATTTGAGATTTTAGGAAGAGGAAAAGAAAATAGAGAATATAAAAGAGATAAAGAGAATAAATAAATACATTAGAAAGAGAAAAATGAGTAAATAGAGAAGGTTAAATAGAGAAATAGGTAAAAAAAGCATATAAGGAGATCGAGAAAGAAGAGACAATAAGTAAAAGATAATAAGAGAGAGAAGGAAGTGTGAGAATATGAGAGACTTAAAGATAAAGCAATGGTAATAAAAATAATTAAATAAAATTTAACTGTTAACGATTAAGTTTATCATATTTATTAAATATAATATAATAATCATACATTTTGATTACTTAATATAGAATTTAAAAATATTTAAAATATATTATTATTTTAAAATATTCCAAATATTAAAAAAACATTTTAAAAAATTAATTTTTTATTTTTAAAATAGTAAAGTATTGTAATTATTTTAATATTTTATCATTATTTGTTATAATATGTACAACAAATATAAATAATATTTAACATTAATTATATAATTTAAAATTTTTAATTATATAATACATTATTTTATAGCTTAAAAATTCTATATATGTTATATATGTACTAATTGGTACATATATTAGTTAAATTTTGATGTAATTCATTAAAGTTATTTTTTTCATTGTTAGGTTATGTTCAAGTAATCCTTTTATGGTATCATATGATGTGTCAAATTTATTATTATTTTAAAGTTACAATAATGTTATGATGTTATTACGATTAATCAATTTTAAAAATACAAATTATAAACTATTATCTATAATAATTTCTTTGTTTAAGATTAATAAGTTTTTAAAATAAATTATCAATTATTAAAAAAATGCTATGGGAAAATAAGTGCAAATTGAGGACATCTTGATATCTCACCCATCCCAATGCTACTCTCCCCTAGAATGCTTAACTTTTCTATTTTGGGGACATCGAGTAGGTTCATGTTGTTGTAGATGCATAAAAGTGATAAAAAATCATATTTGTGTAAGTATGTTTTTTAAGATAATAAAAAATTTCTTAAAATATGAAAAATATCAAATGTACTTTTAAATTTTTTTTATTTTATATGTTATGATAAATTTTATTAGAAATAGTTTTTTTAATTAACATTAATAAAAGTTTGAATAAATTATTTTTTTTTAATGTTGAGATTAATACAAAAGTCAATTTTATTTATGTTATCATTCATAAAAAATTAAATTATTATTGAATATATATATGTGTGTGTGTGTGTGTAATGCAAGAGATTTTCTAAACATTTTTAATTGATGGGTTGTTAAAGAGATAATGGAGTTAAAGATAATTAATTTGTTGGTGAGAAAGAAAATCATAGATTGATAAGATAAAAATAGTTAGAAAATAATAATAGAGGAAGCTGATAAATGATTTAATCAAGATAAAAAAGAACATATAAGAGATAGAGAAAATAATTAAAAAAAATTAAAAAAGAGCAAAATGAGAAAGTATAGAAGGATACAGCATAGAGAGGTTAAGAAGAATATAAAGAGATAGAAATAAAGAGATAAATAAGAGAATGATAATAAAAGAGAGAAAACAGTGGGAGAATGTTGGGGACATTGAGATTAAAAAAATAAATATGAAAAATAATTAAATAAAAATATTTCTTAATAGTTAAAATTATAATATTTATTAAATATCATAAATTACTCACATGTAACATTTGATAATAAAAAATAAAAAATAATTTAATGTTTATTATTAATTATTTTTGAATTTTACAAAATTAAAGGGAATATTTCGTCTATCAATTTAATACTATCTTATTTCTACTTAAAACTAAAAAAAGGTAATTAGAAAAAATAATATAACTATTTCAATTTATTATGTTCATATGATTTAATATGGACAATAAATATAAATAATATAGAAGATTAATTATAATCTTACATTTCTTGTATTCCATAATATAATATTATTATATTTAAAATATTTTACATGCAACATATATATGATATTTAAATGATGAATTAATTCTCATTTATTATAATTGATATATGTTATTTTCCTTAATATTAAATATTATAGTTCTCA
>JAIUJO010000361.1:404129-451044 GCA_023846275.1 Vanilla planifolia
ATGTTGATGATAATGAGACATTTTTGAATTTTTCTTAATTATCAATCATAAGAACTTATTAAAAACCTATACATATTATATACTTCGTATTATATTCCAATATATATATATGTAAAATAAAAAATTAAATAAACTAACTTCTTATAACATCGATAATAATAGTTAAGATTTTCTTCTATTTTTTAATTATTCTTATAAATAAAAAAAATTATTTAACAAATATAAATAAAAAAATATATATTTTGCCATAAATGTTATATATTAACTATTCATTTTGAGAGATTTTTAAATATTTTTAATTTATGGGCTAAAAAAGACCTAATTGAGAAGGAAATAACTTTTTATAAGAGAGAGAAAACAAACATTTTATTAGAGCAAAATAAATAGGAAGGTAGTAATAGATAGAGATTTATAATTTAATGAAGAGGAAACAAAAAAAATGAGATAAAGGAGATAGAGAGAGAAAATAAATAAATGGAAGTGAGAGAAATAAGAAAGCAAAAAAGATAGAGGAGAGACTCTAATGAAGAAGAATAAAAATGATATAAAGGACAAAAGTTCAAAATAACGGATAATAAGTCATAAAGGAAAATAAGAGATTATGAGAGATATTGAGATAAAAAGAAAACAACAAGAGAATTAATTAAATAAAAATTAAATCTTAATAATTAAACCAATAAGATTTTTTAAACATAATAATTTAATCATATATAATATTTCATAATAATAAAATTAAAAACAGGCTTTAGATATATTGATATATTATAATAAAGTATTATTATAACAAAAAAATTCTATATATAACATATCTATATTGCTAAATACATATATTAATTAAATTTTATTATAATTGATAAAAGTCCTTCTTTTCTTTAATATTAAACAATAATGAAGTTATCATTTTATTGTATTATATGTTATGCCATATTCATAGTTTTCTCAAATTAATAATAATGTTATAAAATTAATATTTTTAATAAATCGCTAAATTGATAAATATAACCTATTGTTTTAATAATTTAATTTTTTAATGTTATCATATTATTAAAATGAATTATCATTCATTAGAAAAAGAAATATTACAAGAAAATATATGCAACAGGAAGCCTTGTCAATAAGACACCCATCAAAATGTTTGTCTTAGTTAAGCATCCCCAACTTTGGAGTTTTCATGAAATCTAGTGCCATAATCCTAGTGTGGTCACACATTCATACAATAGATAAAGAACCATAGTTGTGTGAATGTTGTCTTAAATATATAATGAATCGTTTGCAAAATTTTTAAAACTATCAAGCATATACACTTTAAAAAAGATATGCTTTCTATATATGCATAATATATATTAACATTTTAATTTATGTAAAATTAGTAAAAATATTGATATAAACTATAATTTTTTATAATCTAAACCTTAAGACATAAGATTTTCTCCCATTATGGTTTGGTACTTATAAATAAAAAAAATTAAGTTATGTAAGAAATATAAAATATCTATATATATCATAAATCTAGTACAATACACTATGCTGCATGAGATATATCCTATCTATTATTAATTAATGGAATAAAAATCTAATAATAGTGATAAACATAGTTATTTTGTGAGAGAGAAAGGAAGTTTGAGATTAGTGAGATCAAAATAAAAAGGAAAATTGTAATAAAGAGAGATATGAGATGATTTAATGGAGAGAAAAATAAAAAATAAGCATAGATGAGATCAAGAGAATAGTAAAATAAGTTATAGAGAGAGAAATGAGAAAGTAGAGAAGGAAAGAGGCAATAGAGAGGCCAAGAATAATATAAAGAGATAAATAAGAAAATGATAATTAGAGAGAAAACAAAGTGATTGAATATAGGAGATATTAACCTAAGGGGAAAAAAGTAAAAAAATAACTAAAATAAGGAAATCTTAATAATTAAACCTATAATATTAACTAAATATAATTATTTAATCATATACAATATTTACTAAAAATAAAATTAAAACTATTTAAGTTTTCTATTATTTTAGAATATTAATAAAATTTAAAGAATATTTTTAACTTTTAATTTAATATGATTTTATTCATACATAAAATTAAAAAGAAAAATAATTAAATAATAAATTAAAAATTATTTTGATGTATTCACCCTTTAAGATATGATATTGATAATAAATATAAAGGTTATTTAACATTAATTATAACTTTAGATTTTTAATACTCTATAATGTAATATTATTATATTAAATGAAAAAGTTAATTCAAGTTTATTATAATTGATATGAGTTTTTTCTTTATATTAAATTATATTCAAGTTATTATTTTATTTTGTCATATGATGTCCCATATTTATTACTATATTAAATTGATAAAAATGTTATAAAAAAATATTATTAATTATTAATTTCTAATTTTTTTAAAAACTATCATTTATAATAATTTTATTATTTTTAATATTAACATGTTAAAATAAATTATCGTTCATTAGAAAAGAAATCTATGAAACAATATGTGCAACATATGGACTTCTTAATGGTCATCCATCCTAGGAATGCTCTCGCTTAAGAATTTTTAACTTTTGAGCTATAATGATAATCAATGATATAATGCTGGTGAACTCACATAATCATAGGAAAGACAAAAATCGTAATACTAGGATTATCGTCTTGAATATAAGGTATTGTTTCTAAAATTTTCTAAATTATTAATGATAAGGACATTTAAAAAATATATTGTATATTTTATATTACATTCTAATATTAATATTTTATTTTTATAAAATTCATTAAGAAAACAAATAAAACAATATTTTATATAATATAGACACTAATAGATCAAAATTTTCACCATTATGTTGCAATTCATATGAAAAATTTTATTAGTTCGCAAATCTAAATAATAAAAAATATAAATTATCATAAATATTAAATATCAAGAAAATTATTTTTTAATGGAGAGACAAAGTCATGAATTGATAAGAATAAAATATAAAGAAAAATAGTAAAAGAGAGAGATGAGAGATGATTTTATGAAGATGGAAAGAAAAGAGAGAAAAATGTGAAAGGCATTGAGATGAAGTGAAGCAATTTAAGGAAATAATTAAAAAAAATTTAAGTCCTAATAATTAAATTGATAGTATTTATTAAATATAAACATTATTCATATGTAATATTTAGCCATAATAAAATATAAAAATATGAGATATATTATTATTTCAAAGTAATATAAATATTTAAAGAATGTTAATATTATTAATTTAATTTCATTTTCTTCATATCAAAAATTTATTAAATAATATAATTATTTTTTGAATTTTTTTATATGACATATTATTGAAAATAAATATAAAAAATATTCAATATTAAAGATATTATTTTAGATTTCCAATATTCTATAAATAAAGCTTATAATATTTAAAAAATTTTATATGTAAGATATATGTACTATTATAAATATCAATTAAATAAGTGAAAGAGATAGTCAGAATATGTAAATAAGTGAAAGGGATAGAGAAATGTCAAAATTTAGTAGGATGCAGGAGAGAGAGGCCAAAAAGAATATAAAGAGATGGTAAATAAACATACAAATATCTAAATGATAATAAGAAAGAGAAAAAAGTTAGAATATGAGACACTGAGATAAAGAAAGAAAAATGAATAAAATAATTCATTAAAAGTTAAATCTTAATAATTAAACTTAAAAAATTTATGAGATATAATAACTTAATATTATATAACATATAAAAATATTTAAATTTTAAAAATAGTTTAATCTTTTTATTATTTTCAAATATTACAAATATCAAAGAAATATTTTAATTAATAATTTAATAGTGTTTTACTCATACTTAAATTTAAAAAACTAATTAAATAAAAAAATTATTATTCTAAATACAACATAAACAAAAAAATTCTAAAAAATTATTAAGATTTTTAAAAAATTGTTTACACAACATATATATACTACTATAAACATAAATTTATTCTAACTTCTTGTAATTGATATAAGTTATTTTGCTTAACTTTAAAACATATTAGAGTTATTATTTTATGATAACAAATAATGGATCATATTCGTTATTATATTAACTTGATAATATTGTTATGATGTTGTTATTTATAATGAAATACTAAAATATTAATTATAAACTTTCACTTATAGTATTTTTATTTAGTACCACTAACATGTTTTTAAAATAAAATATCATTCAATAGGAAAAGAAATGCTATGACAAAAATAGATGAAAAATAAAGATATTGATGGTGGTCTCTTGTCCCAACACTACTATAATGCAAGCATGCTTAACTTTGGAATTTTAATAAGTTTGAGTGCTATAATGATTGTGTCATCACACATTGATACAAGAGATCAAAAATCATAATTGCATAGCAACGTTTTCAAGATAATGAATTATTTCTTAAATTTTCTAAAATATTAAAAATAAGCACTTTTAAAAAACATATACACATTTTATATATGTTAGTATATTTGAATAATATTATATTATTAATATAAATTTAATTTAAATTTACATAAACTATTATTTTTTATAACAAAGAAATTAATACATAATATTTTTTCTATTATGGTATCATTCTTAAAAATAAAAGAAATTAAATTATGTAATAAATAAAAATAATAAAATAAATATTTCATATAAATATTATATATTAAACCATGCCAATGGGGAGGTATTTTAAATGTTGTTCTTTAATGGGCTAAAAAAAGAGATATTGCAGATAAAGACAACTATTCTCTATGGGAGAGAAAAAGCTAACGATTGATAAGAGAAAGATATGGAGAAAAAAATAATAGAGAGATGATAGATGATTTAATGAAGAGAAAAAGAGAAAACAAATGCAGATAAGACAAAGAGAATAAATAAATACAAAAAAGAGAGTGAGAAATGAGAATGGAGAGAAGGATTAAGGAGATACAATGGACAAGAAGAGTATAAGGAGATAGATAATGAAGTGTCAAATAAGTAAAAGATAATAGAAGAGAGTAAGAAAAAAGAGAAAGTGAGATAAATTGAGATAAAATGATAAAAAGTGAGAGTAATAAATAAATAAAAGTAAATTCTTATAAATTATAAACTTTAATATTTATTAAATATAATAAGTTAATCATCTATAGTATTTAATAATAATTAAAAAATATACAAAATTTCTTATTTTTTTTTAATATTACATAAATTTATCAAATAATTTGGTAATTAATTTAGTATACTTTATTAATATTTCAAAATTTTAATATTAATTAAATAATAAATAATATAATTATTCTAACATATTATCTTTAAATGGTATAATATATATTATAACTACAAATAATATTTAACATTAATGATGTAATTTTCAATTTATAATATTCTAAACTAAAACATTACAATATTTAGTAATTTTTGTATGCTACATATATATACTATTAAATACACACAATAATTAAAATTTACATAAGTTATTTTTCTAAATGCTAAATAGTATTAAAGTCATTATTTTGTCTTATCATATTATGTTTCAAATTTATCATTATATAAAATTGATAATAACGATATAAAATTAATTTTTAAAAATTCATTGCTAAAATAGAAACAATAAATTATTATTTATAATAATTTAAATTTTTATGATAAGATGTTAATAAAATAAATTATTTCAATAACAAAGGAAAATACATTAAAAAGAAGGCACAAAAAGGGAACTCTTGAGAGGTCTCCTAACTCAATACTACTCTTATTAAAACATTCTTCACTTTTGAGTTCTAATGAGATCCAATGTTATTATACTGGCATTGTAACATGCAAAGGATAAAAAATTATGGTTGTCTAATGATTGCCCTAAACATAATTTACAATTCGTAAAATTTTCTCAATGATCAACCGTAAGTGTTTTTCAACAAAATTATGTTCATTATAAATGTCATAACATATTTTAATACCAATATTTTATTTACATAAAATTAATAAAAAAATTTATCAACTATTATTTTTTAAAACGTTGAACATATGAAATTTCACAAATATAGTTAACTCATGGGCTAAAAAAGGAGATAATGGAGTTGAAGATAATTATTTTACATAGGAAAGAGAAATTAAATTACTAATGAGTAAAATAAAGACTTAAACAGTAAAAAGAGTGATGAGCGATAGTTTAATTAAGTGGTAAAGAAAAGAGAGAATATAATGAAAATAATAAGAATAAATAAAAAAGTGAAAGAGAAGGAAAAATGAGAAAATAAGGAAGGATAGATGAGATAATGGTGATAGCAAGAATATAAAAAGATAGGAAATGAATAAAAAACATAAGAGAATGATTATCTGAGGGAAAAGGAAGTAAGAGAATAAAGAGACATTGAGATCAAGAGAAAAATAATAAATAAAGTATGAATCATAATAATAAAAATTATAACATTTTATTGAATAAAATAGAATAATAAAAGAAAATATTTGACAACAGGAAAAAAATTATTTGATTTTTATTGTTAATTTTGAATATTATATGTTTTTAAGGAATCTTTTGATTATTAATTTACTATTATTTTATTCATATTCAAAATCACTAAAGTTAATTAGATAATAAAAACGAATAATTTAAAACATTAACGAAATAAGTTTAGATTTTTAATATTTTAAAATAAAATATTAACACATTTAATAAATTTCCATAAACAACATATATACTATAAAAAACTTATATTAATTAAAAAATATTTTTATTTAAATATTAAAGAATATTAAATTAATTAATATTTTATCATATGAACTGTCAAATTTATTAATATATTAAAGTGATAAAAATGTTGTCAAGTTATTATTAATAATTAATTACTAAAACATTAATTATAAATATTCATTTATAATAATTTTATTTCTTGAGCTTAAAAAGAAAAAATGTTTATTATATACGTCATAATATATTCCAATATCATTATTATATTTATATAAACTTTAAAAAATTACAAAAAAACTATTATTTTTATAACATAGGCATCAATATATATGATTTTCTAACATATTGTTATCGTTTTTATAAAGAAAAAAATTAAATTACCTAAAAATGTTAATAATAAAATTTATATTTATCATAAATATTATATATTAAACTACAAAACATAAGAGATCTCTTAAATATTATTAAATCATGAGCTAAAAATAAGAGATAATAGAATTGTAGTTAACTATTCTAATGGTGTGAGAGAATGTCATGGATTGATAAGAGAAATATATAAAAGAAAATTAAATAGAGAATGATGAGATATGATTTAACAAAGTAGAATGTAAAGATAAAACATAAAATATATTTTGAGAATAAATAAATAAGTGTAAAAGAAAGAGAATTGAAAAAATATGAAAGAATGGTGGGAAAGAGAGGCCAAGAAGAACATAAAGAAATAGAAAATGAATAGATAAATAAGAAAATGATAATAATATAGAGAAGGAAGTGAGAGAATATAAGAGATTGAGATAAAGAGAAAAATATAAGGATAATAATTTAACTGAGGTTAAATATTAATAATTAAATTTGTAACATTTATTAATTATTAAACCTTGAACATCTTAAATATTTAATAATAAAATTATTTAAAATATTTCAGGATTATTATTATTTAAAAATATTAAAAATATTTAAAGAATGTTTTTTAATTTAATAATAACTTTATTATATGATAAATTTAAAAGATAGTTAAATGATAAATAATATAATTATTCTAATATATTACCTTTATAATATTATTTGAGGTTTTTAATATTTTATAATAAAAAATCATTATGTTTAAGAATTTGTAGATACAACATATATATATATATATATCATTATAAATAATTTAATTATAATTTATTATTGTTGCTATAAGTTTTTTCCTTCATTATGAAACTATAATAAAACTATTATTTTATTATATCATATGAATAATCAAATGTTTTATTATATGAAACTAAAAAAATTTCATAATCTTATTATCAATAATTAATTTCTAATTCATTAATTAAATTCTATCAATTATTATACTATAATTATTTATTAGAAAAATTTTGATAAAATAAATTCTCATTAATTATTAAAATAAAAGCTATAAAAAAAATATGTGTAAGATGACAACTATAATACTACTCTTACACAAGCATACTTATCTTTTTAGTTCTAATAAAATCTCTTTGATAATAGTGTGGTCACACATTTACAAAATAAAAAAATACTATTATGATATATTCTAATATTAATATAATATTTATATTAAAATAATTTAAAATTTACAAAAATATTATTTTTAATAGCATTGATATTAATACACTAGATTTTCTTGTATTATGTTATCATTCTTTTAAAAAATTAAATTACATAACAAATATAAAAAATAATATAGTTTTATCATAAATGTTATATATAAAAGAATACAACATTAGATGTTTCTTAAATATTTAATGATAATTAAATAACAAAATATTTGAGTTTTATGATTATTTTATAATATTACAAATATTTAAAGAGAATTTTCAAAATTAATTTAGTATTTTTTATTGATATCTAAAAAGAACTTGTTATTTAAATAATAAATAGTATCATAATTCTAATATATTATCTTAATATGATATAATATACATAACAAATATAAACAATATAAATACAAAAAATAAAAAATTGAAATTATCTAATGATAGTATTGAAGTAAATATAAGAATTATAAAGTCTTCTAAATACTTATGAATTTGTACTTTTAAAAAAATATACCAATTATATATGTCATAATATATTTTTATCTCATTATTTAATTTTTAAAAATTATTAAAAAGTTATAAAGGCTATTATTTTTTATAACATAGATGTTAATATATAAGATTTCTTCTTTTATGTTATCAATCTTATAAAAAGGTTAAATAACATAAAAATATAAATAATAAAATATATACTTATTATAAATATTATATATAAAATTACGCAATATGAGAGTTTTTTAAAATATTATTTATTATTGCGTTAAAATAAAAAAGATAATTGGAATGGAGATATGTATTTTACAAGAGAGAAAATCCTGGAGTGATAACAAATAAAGAGAAAATAATAATAGAAAATGACGATATATGATTTAATCATGACGAAAACAAAAAAGAGAACATAAAAAAATTATGATAATAAATAAATAAGTGTAAGTGTGATAAAAACAAGAAAATTGAGAAGGATAATGGAGGGAGAGAGAGATAAATGTATGGAAATAGAGACTGAATAACAAAATAAGACGATGATAATAAGAGTGAGTAGGAAGCAAAAGGATATCAGAAACATTAGGATAAAAAGTTAAGATATGAGACAAAAATAAAATAAAATTCAAATAATAATAATTAAATTTAGCATATTTATTAAATATTATAAACAAAAAATAAAAAATGTTTTTGATAATAAAAAAATATACTAAATGTTTATTTATTATTATTTTTAAAAATAAAATACATTTAAATAACAATTAGTTTATTAATTTAATATTATTTTCATTATTCTAAAAATCACTAATTTTAATTAAATAATAAATAATATTATTATTCTAATATATTATCTTTATACTATTTAATATTAATTTTAAAAAGAACAAATATTTAATATTAATGATATATTTTTAGATTTCTAATATTTCACAATATGCTATAACAATATTTAAAAATTTGTATATAGCCCACTTATATATTATGATAAATATAAATTATTTATAATTTATCATAATTCTTATAATATATATAATTTATTTTCTCTTTTTAAACTAGATTAAATTTATTATTTTATAATATCATATGACTTTCAATATTTATTTTTATAAGAAATGAATAGATAACATTATAAAGTTTTTATAAACAAATAATTTCTAAAATGGTAATTATAGACTATTATTTATAATAGTTTAATTTTATAATATTAAAATCTTTTTAAAATCAATTGACATTCATTAGATAAAGAAATGCTATGGAAAAATAATTATAACATGGAGCATCTTAAAAGGATGCCCATCCCAATACTACTCTCACCCAAACATTTTTAATAGTGGTGCTCTAATAAAATCCAATGCCACAATAATGGTGTCATCACACATGCATATAAAATAAAAAAGTTCATATTATGATTATTATCATGAAGTTAGTGAACAATTTCTAAAAGTTTCTAAATTATCAAGTATTAGTAGTTTCAAAAAACATTAATGCATATTATATACATAATAATATTTTCTAATGTTAATGTTTTACATTTATTAAGTTAATAAACTTATATTTTTTAATAGCATAAACGTTATTAAATAAGATTCTTTTCTATCTTGAAATCAATGTTAGAAATAAAAACAAAACTTATATAAAAAATATAAACAATAAGATATACATTTATCATATCTATTATATAATATTACATGCCACATAAGGTGTTTCTTAAATATTATTTTTTTTATTGGCCTAAAAAGTTATAATAGAGATGGAGGTATCTATTCTATAAAAGAAGAGAGAAAGTCAAGAAATTACAATAGCAAAATCGAAAGAAAAAGTAATAATTGAGTGACTTGAGAGATAAAGGGAAAATAAAAAAGAGAATTTAAAACAGATAGAGTAAATAAATAAGTGAAGGAGATATATGAGAAAGTTGAGAAGAATAGAATAGAAGAGACCAAGAAGAATATAAGGAGAGAGAGAATAATTAAATAATAGCCAATGATAATAGAAGAGATTGAAATGAAAGAAAGTGACAAACATTGAGATACAGAGAAAAATCTATGGGAAGTAATTACATAAAAATTAAATCATAAATCTTAAATTTATAATATTTATCAAACATAAGAAATTAATAATACAAAATGCAAATTAAAATAATATATAAATATAGTTTTTTAATTATTTTCCTTAAATTAAAAAATATTTAAATAATATTTTATCTAATAATTTAATATTATTTTATTAATTCTTACAATGAAAAACTTAAATAAATAAAAAAGTAATATAATTTTCCTAATAGATTCTCTTTATTATTTCTTTTTAATGATATAAGTTTAGATTTTTTAATTTTCTATAACATAATATTACTACATTTATAATATTGTATGCACGACATATATGCACAACAATAAACATATATTAATTCTAACTTATTATTATTTTTATAAGGCTTTTATTCAATGTTCAGCTATTCTTAATGTATTATTTTATTATATCAAATTTGATATATTTTTTATTATATGAAATTAATGATAATATTATAAATTTATTATTAAAAATTAGTTATTAAAAATTATAATGATAAAATATCATTTATAATAATTTAATTCTTTAATATTAACTTGCTGTTAAAATAATTTCTCATTCAATAAAAATGTAAAAGCTCTTCAAAAATCGATGTAACATTAAGACCTTTTAAGAGGTCACTAATTCCAATTCCATTGTCACCAAGCATGCTTGACTTCTGAGGTTTAACGAGATCTAATGTTATAATGGTGGTGTGGTCGCAAATACTTATAAAAAAGCTAAGTTAAGTGGTTATTGCCTTGGAGATAATGAGACATTTAAAAAAATTTTAAGATTATCAAGCTTATGCACTCTTAAAAAATCTTTCTTTATTATATATTTCATAATATGTTCAAATATAAATATGTTATTTATATAAAATAAGCAAATAATTAAATAAAATATTATTTTTGTAATGTAGATAGTAATACAAAAAATTTTCTCTCATCATGCAATCATTCACATAAATTAAAAAATTAAAAATTATGAGAAATATAATTGATCAAATATTAAATTATCATGAATAATATGTAATAACGTATGCAATATAATGGATTTCTTAAATGTTATTTATTGATAAGTTAAAAAAGTGATAGTAGAGATAAAGATAAGTATTTTAAATAAGAGATAAAATTATAGAATCATAAGATTAAAGCAGAGACAAAAATAATAATATAAAAAGATGAGAAAAGATTAAATGAAGGCAAAAAAAGAGAACATAGAATTAATAGAGAGAATAAATAGAAAAGGAAAAAAGAGGGTAAAATAAGAAAGTAGAGATATATAGATAAAAATGAGAGGCTTAGAATAATATAAGAAAAAAAAGAATGAAGATGGAAATAATAGAAAAGATAATACGCAAGCGAAAAAAGTGAGAGAACCTTAGAGAAATTGAGTTATATGGAAAAAAGAGAGAAATAATTAAATGAAAATTAAATCTTAATAATTAAATTTATAATATTTATTAAATATGAGATGTTAATTATATATAATATTAAATAATAATAAAAATATTAAAATATTTAAGATTTATTATTATTTTAAAATTATATAATTAGTTGAACAATATTTTGATTATTAATTTAATATTATTTTATTGATTTTTATAATTAAAAAGGCTTATTAAATAAAATATAATATAATTTTTTATAAAATATGATCTTTATATGAACAAATATAGATAAAAAAAGTAAATACTATTTAATATTAATTATATTATTTAATATTTTTAATATTTTATAATATGTTACTACTCAATTAAAATTATTCTATACATTTTATACACGTACAATTAAAAATATAACTTATTTCTAATTTGTTATAATCAATATAAATTATTATTCCAAATATTAAAATATATTAGAGTTATATTTTTTATTACATCATAAGTTGCAACATATTTATTATTTCTTTAACTTTATAAAAATGTTATAAAGACATTAATTTTAATTATTATATGAAATTTGAAATAATTTTTTTAAATTTATTATTTATAATCAATTAATAAAATTCTATTTGTAAACTATCATTTACAATAATTTAATTTTTTGATAGTAACATATTCCTAAAATCAATTAACATTCATTAAAAAAAGTAATACTACGAAATAATAGGTGCAACATCAGGAGTTCCTAATAACACCCATTTCTATAATACTCATGTGCTTTCATAAGAATACAAATAACAAAAAAAAGTTGTTATATAATATTTGTGTGTGTGATTATTGTCTCAAAGATAATGAACCATTTAGAAAATTTTTGAAATCATAAAGCATAAAAAGTTTTACAAAAAGCATCACAAGTTATATATGTCATAACATATTAAAATATGAATATTTAATTATATAAATAAAAAAATAAAAATTAATATATATATAATAAAAATTATAAATTAAAAGATGATATATAAGGTATTTTTTAAATAATCTTAATGGATGGGTTGAAAAAAAAGATGAAGATAAAGATAACTATTCCATAAGAGACAGAAAGTCAGAGATTGGTAAGAGCAAATAGAGAGAAAAATAATAATAGAGAGAGATTTGAGATGATTTAATGAAGTGGAAAAAAATAAATTATAAAAGACATAAAGAGAATAAATAAATTAGTGAAAGATAGAGAAAGAAAAGGTCAGGTAATGAAGGATAGACAAGGGAGAGTGATGACAAGAAGAATATAAAGAAGATATAGAATAAAGAGTCAAATAACGAAAAAATAATAAGAAATAGAATAAAGTGAGAGAATATATAAGACATTTAGATATTGAGAAAAAAATGAAAACATACTTTTATTATAATATTATTTTATAATATTACAAGTATTTAAAAAAAGTTTGACTTTTAATTTAATATAATTTTTTCATACTTCAAATTAAGCAAATATTTTACATAATAAATAATTTAATTATTCTAATATATTATCTTTATATGATATAATATAGATAACAAAATATATTTAATATTTAGCATTAGTGCTATAATTTTAAATGTTAATAATCTATAATATAATATTGTCCTTATTTTTAAAATATTTGACATAATATTTATATATACAATATTAAATACATAAATCAATTCAAATTTATTATAACAAATATAAGTTTTTTTAAAAAAAACTATATTAAATTAACTATTTTATCTTATCATATTATCCACCATATTTATTACTATATGAAAGTAACAATAATGTAATAAAGTTATTATTAATAATTAATTACAAGAAAGCTAATTTCAAGCTATCATTTATAATAATTTTATTTTTTATGATCAAGATGTTTGGAAAATATTTCGATATTTATAAGAAAACAATTCTATGAAAAAATGAGCAACATGAGAACTTCTTAAGAGGTCACTAATTCTAATACTACCCTCATTTGAGCAAGCTTAATTCTCAAGTTCTAATAAAATCTAGTGCCATAAAGTGAGTGCACTTACAAATGCTTTCCAAAGAAAAAATATTGATGTAATTTCACTATTATCTATATATAATGTACCATTTCCAAAATTTCGAAATTATAAATAATAGTGACAATATTAAAAATTACTTATTATATATGTCATAATATATTATATTATAAATATATTATTTTATACAAAATTAATAAAAAAACATACTTGAAATAATCCTTTTGGTAACATAAAAATTAATATATAAGATTTTCTTCTATTATGTTTCCATTCTTATAATTAAAAAATTAATTTACTTAATAAACATAAATAAATATATATACATATATATAGATATCATGAATATTATATATTAAATAATGAAACACGAGAGATTCAGAAAACAATTTAGTTGATGTGTTTATAAAAAGAGATAATAGAGATTAAGATAATAATTCAATAAAAAAGGAAGAAAATCACTGATTGATAAAAGAAAAATAGAGAAAAATAATGATAAAGAGATGTGAGCTAATTTAATGCAATGAAAAGAAAAGAAAAAACATACAATAGATAAAAATAACAAACAAATGAGTGAAAGAGTTAAAAATTTGATAAAACAAAGAAGCATAGAGGAGAGAGAAAACATGAAGACTATAAAGAGAGAGAATGAAGGGAAAAATAAGAGAATAACAATAAAAGAAAAAGAGAAGTGAGAGAATGTGAGGCATTGACATAAAAAATATAAGTGACACAATATTTTTAGTTTTTTTATTATTTTTTAAATTAGCAAAAATTTTAAAAATAATTTGACTATTAATTTAATATAATTTTTTCAAAAATAATTATTAAAAAAAATTTTAATAAATAATGTTGTAAAACTATTATATCAACTTTATATGATGTAATATAAATAATAAATATAAAAATACTAAACAGTAATGATATAATTTTAGATTTCTAATATTCTACATTATTCTATTACTATACTGAAAAAATTTAGTATAAAACATACTTATATCATAACAAACTTAAATTCGTTATATTTTAATTTAATTGATATTTTTATTTATGTTTATATTAAACTATATTATAGTTATTATTTTGTTATATGATATGATGTATCATATTTATTATTATATTAATTTGATAATAATAAAATAAAGGTATTATTAACAAATAATTAATAAAATAGTTAATATAAATTTTTATTCATAGTAATTTAATTTTTTAACATTGACATGTTATTAAAATACTACTCTCACCTAAACATGCTGAACTTCAGAGTTCTAATAGGATTTAATGCTATAACAATGTTGTTAAAAATGCTACAAAACATAATCATAATTATGCAATTATTATCTTAAAGAAGAGAACATTCTCTAACCCTTTTGTAAATATTAAAGGATAAGAACTTTAAAAAAAATTATTCATATTATATGTGAAATAATATAGTCTAATTTCATATTTTATTTATAAAAATTTAAAAAAAGTATATAAACTAATATTTTAATATTATTATGAACTTATATAAAATTTTTAAACAAATTATCAAAATTATTGTTTCTTATAAAAGACACTTTAAAACATAAAATGTTTACATGTTATGTTATTATTCTTATAAATGAAAAATTAAATTACATATAAAATAACTAACAAAATATATATTTTAAAATAAATAATATAAACTAAATAGTATAATATGTGTTTTTTATTAAATAATGTTAGTTGATGGGTTAAAAATTTAATGAAGTTAGAGATAACTATTTTGTAGGAGAGACAGAAAGTTAGAGATTCATAAAACTAAAATGGAGAGAAAAATAGTAAAACAAAGAGACTAAAAATGATTTAGCCAAAAAGAAAAGAAAAAGAGAGAGAAATGAGAAAGTAGAGAAGGATAGAAGAGAGAGAAGATAAGAAGAATATAATAGAAATAGATAATGAAGAATGAAATATGTAAATGATGATAAGAGAAAAAAGTGTGTGAGTGAGATTTAGATAAAGGTAAAACAAGTGAAAGAAATAATTAAATAAAGTTTGAATCTTAATAATTAAACTTTTGATATTTATTAAATATAATATTTTAATAATGTATAATATTTTGTAATAATAAAACTTAAGGACAAGTGTTTTATTATTTTTTTACAATATTATAAGTAATTTAAATTTTGTACTTTAGTTTGATATTAAGATTTTCATAATTGAAATTAAAAACATTTATTAACGAATAAATAAAGTAATTATTTTAATATATTATATTTATATAATATAATATAAATAACGAATATATGTAATATTTAACATTAATGATCTAATTTTAAATGTCTAATAATCTATAATAGAATATTATTACAATAAAAAAATTAATGCAATATATATATACATATATATTATAAAATTTAGAAATTAATTCACATTTATTGTAATGTATATGAGTTATTTTTCTTAATAATAAACCATATGGAATTTATTATTTCATTATATTATATTTTGTAACATATTAATTAGTATATGAAGTTGAAAATAATGTAAAAATGTATTTTAAGAATAACATGTTCAAATAAAATTTTGTAATTAAAAAATGCTACGTAAATATAGAGTAAAATAAGAACTTCTCAATGGGTAACCCACTCCAATACTACTCTTATTTGAATAAGTTTTAGCATCTTCAATATAAACTACAATTCTAATATTCTCTAAATTATCAACATTATTGATGTTTAAAAAAATTATGCTTGTTATATATCTCAAAATATATTATAATGGAAATGTTTGTTTAATAAAATTAATAAGATATTAAATAACATATTATTTTTTATAACCTTAATATTGCTACATAAGATTTTTTTCTATTATGTTATCATTTTTATAAATTAGAAATTAATTTACTTAATAAATATAAATATATATATATATATATCATAAAGTATAGAGGGAAAGTTGTGGGTTCATAAGAGTAAAATAGAGAGAAGAATAATGATAGAGAGAGATAAGACCCGATTTAATGAAAAGGGAAAGAAAAGAGAACATAGAGGGGATAAAAAATGAGCGATAGAGAGATGAGAAATTAGAAAACTATAGAGAAGAGAAAAAGGTCAAGATAATATATAGAGATAGAAAATGATAATAAGAGAATGAAGGAAATAAGAGAATGTGACAAACTTTAAGATAAAAATATAAAAAAGTGAGAGAAATAATTTAAAAATTTTAAGTATTCATTATTTTATAATATTATAAGTATTTTAAAATGTAATGCTACTATTAATTTAATATTTTTTATTAATACCTAAACTTAAAAAAATTAATAAAAATATAAAAAAGAAATATAAATAATTTTTAACATTAATGATATAATTTTTTATTTTTAATATTCTATATTATAGTATTATTATGTTTAAAAAATTTTCACAAAACATATAAGTATTACTATAAACATAAATTAATTGTAATTTTTATAATTGATATAATTTGTTTCACTTTATATCGAATTGTAATAGAGTTATTATTTTGTTATATCTTACAATATACCACATTCATTATTATAACGAAATTAAAAGTAATTTTGTAAAGTAAATATTAACAATTAATTAATAAAATACTAAATATAAACTATCATTTATAATAATTTTTTTAAACATCAACATATTATTAAATTAAATTATTTTTCTTTTAAAAATATTACAAAAATAATTGTGCAACATGGGAATTTCTAAAGAGGTCACACGCCCTCACACTACTCACATCCAAACAAGTTAAACTTTGTTATTTTAGCAAGATCTAGGGCTATAATAATGTTTTGTCAGGCATGCATATAGTAGAAAAACAATCACAGCTGCATGATTGTTATCTTGCAGATAATGAATATTTTTTAAAATTTTATAAATTTTTAGGAATAAGAGATTTAAAAAAATTACTTATACGACATAGTCTATTCCAATATCAATGTTGTATTTATGTCAAATAATTAAACAATTACTTAAACTATTATTTTTTATAACATATACATTAATATGTAAGATTTTCTTCCAATATTTTATTATTCTTAGAAATAAAAAAATAAGTTATGCAAAAAAAACTAATAAAATATATATTTAACCAAAAAATTTTTTAATTAAACTATACAACATGAAAGATTTGTTATATATTATTAATTATTGTGCTAAAAACAAACAATAGAGATGAAGAAAACTATTCTATTAGAGAAAGTAAGTCATTGGTTGATAATAGTGAAATAGAGAAAAATATTAACTTGGAGATGTGAGAGTTGATTTAATGGAAAAAAAGAAAGAACAAAGAAGAGATAAAGAAAATGAATAAATACATAAAAAAAGAGAAATATGAAAGTAGAGAAGGATAGAGAGAAGCCAAGATGATATAAAGTGAGAGAAAGAAGAGACAAAATGTAAGTCATAATAGAAGAGAAAAAAGAGAAATAATTAAATTTAAGTTAAATCGTAATAATTAAATTTATAATATTTATTAAATATAATAAGCTCAGCATATATAATTTTTAATAATAAAAAAATATAAAATATTTTAGTTCTTTATTAATTTAGAATATTACAATATTTAAAAAAATTTTAAATAATAGTTTTTTATTGTTTTATTCATAATTGTAGTTACAAAGGTTAATTGATAAAACTTATTTTTATTACTGTTAAAAATTAGTAAAATTATTTCTCTATTACATCATATCATTGGTCATATTTTTTATTATATCAAATTGTTAATAATGTTATAATTTTAATATTAATAATTAATTAATAAAATGACATTAAACTAGAATTTTTAATAATTTATTTTTTTAATAGTAACATGTTACTAAAATCAATTATTATTAATTAGAAAAAGAAATGCTATAAAATAATGTACAACATAAGAAATTCTCAAAAGATCACCCATCTTAATATTACCCTTACCAAAGTGTTGCTAATGTTGTAGTTCAAATAAGATCGAGTTCTTCAATACTCACATGGTCAAGCATGCGTTCAAAATAAAACAAATCATAACTTGATTATATTCTTCAAAATAATGAACAATATTTGAAATTATCTAAATTATTAGGAATAAGTTCTTTTAAAAATTATGCATATTATATATGTAATAACACATTCTATTATTAAATTTTTAAATTATATAAAATAAATAAATGAATTATATTAACAATTATTTTTTATAAATTTAGCTTAGTACATAATATTTTCTTTAATTTTTTATCATTTTTGTTAAAAAAATAAAGAAAGTAATAATAATAAATAATAAATTAATAATTTATTATTAATATTATTATATATTAAAATATAACATAAGAAAGCTTTATTGAATATTATTAATTAATTATCCAAAATAGACATAATGGAGATGGAGATAACTATTTTGTAAGAAAGACAAAAAGTACTTCTTTTAGTGCCTTAATACAAGTGTGGTCGCACATACATACAATAGAAAATAAATTATACTTGTGTGATTATTTTTTTAAGGCAAAATAGCATTTCTAAAATTTTAAAAATTATCAATCACATGCACTTTTAAAAGAATATTTATTCTTATTATATATATCATATTTTATTTTAATATCAAAATTTTATTTATGTAAAGCATAAACATGTAATATTTAAGATTTTCTTCCATTATTTATAATTCTTATAAATTAAAACTTAAATTAAGTGATAAAATCAATAACAAATATATATTTGTCATAAATGTTATGTATTGAACTATGTAACATAAGTTATCTCTCTAATACTATTAATTAGTAGGAAAAAAAATGTGATAATGGAGATGCATAATGCTGTTTTGTAGGATAAAAAGAATTTTTAGGATTAGTAACAGTAAAATAAAAAGAAAAATAAAAAAAGAGAGACATTAGAGATGATTTAATGAAAGAAAAATATAAATATAGCGGAGATAATGAGAATAAACAAATAAGTGAGACAAAAAAATGAGAAATAAGGCATGGATGGAGGACAAATGCCAAGAATATTATAAGATTAAGAATAAAAAAATAAGAGAATGATAATAGGAGAAAAAAGTGAGAGAATAAGAAACATTAGGATAAGGAGAAAAATGCGAAAGAAATAATTAAAAAAATATTAAATCTTAATAATAAAACTTATGATACTTATTAAACATAATAACTTAATAATATATAGTATTTAATGATAATAAAAGTAAAAATTAATTTGTAGTTTGTAATTATTTTTTAATATTACAAAAAATTTAAAAATATTTTAACTTTTAATTTAATATTTTTTTATTCATATTCAAAATAAATAAATATTAAATATCAAATAATATAATTCTTCAAATATATTATTACCTTTAGATTATATAATATATATAATAAATATAAGTAATATTTAACATTAGCTATTAATTTTAAATTTCTAATATTATATAAAAAATATTATTATATTTAAAACATTCTACATAATATATGTAATATTAAATGCCTAAATTTATTCAAATTTATCATAATTCATATTTATTATTTTTCTTTACAATAAACTATATTTAAGTAATTGTTTTATTATATCATATAATGGCCAAAATTTATTACTATTTGAAATTGATAATAATAATATAAAGTTATTATTAATTATTAATTAGTGAAATTCCTATTATAAACTATCACTTATTGTAATTTAATTTGTTTCCATGAACTTATTATTAAAATATATTATCATTTACTAAAAAAAGAAATACTATGAAAAAAAGTGCAACATGAGAACTTCTTAAGAGGTTGCCCATTTGTGCAGAACTTCACCTAAACTTTTTGAACTTTGGAGTTCTAATCACAATCAATGATATAATGCTGGTGAGCCCACACATGAATACAAAACCTAAAGTCATTATTGAGTGATTATTAGCTTTAATGTAATCTATCATTTTTGAAATTTTCTTAACAAACAAGCATATGAATATTTAAAAAATTATGCTTTATATATGTCAAGTATAGACAAATATCAATATTATAGTTTTATAGAATTAAAAAGAAAATATAGAAACAATTTTTTTATGATATAGACATTAATATAACAACTTTTTCAAAATTTTGTTATAAGTCATATAAACAAAAAGTTCAATTAGTTAAGAAATATAAATAATACAATATTTATTTATCATAAATATTACATATTAAACTATCAAAAAATAGATATTTCTTAAAATTTATTAGTTGATATCTTCAAAAAAGGATATAATAGAAATGGAGATAAGTACTCAACAAGAGAGAGAGACAAAGTTAGGATTTGATAAGAGAAAAATAGTAGTAGTTGAAGATGAGAAATGATTTTATGAAGTTGAAAACAAAAGGGAAAATGTGGGAGCCATTGAGATAAAGTGAAAAAATGAAAAGAAATAATTAAACAAAAGTTAATTATTATTAAATATGCCATGTTAATCATATATAATATTTAACAATAACAAAATATAAAAATATTTGAGGTTAATATTTATTTTAGAGTATTACAAATATTTGTGAATATCATGAGTATTTACTTAATATTATTTTTTCATACTTAAAATTAACAAAATTTAATAAATGATAAATAATATAATTATTTTAATATTTTATCTTTATATGACATATTGTTGATAATAAGTATAAATAATATTTATCATTAATGGTATAATTTTGGATTTCTAATATCTTATAATACTATAATACATTATTTAAAATATTTTATGAGTTATATATATGCACTATTAGAAATATTAATTAATCCTAATTTATTAAAATTGATATAATATTTTAATGTTAAAATATATTAATATTAATATTTTATTATATCATATGATAGTTTGTTTTTTTTATTTTAATGAATATCTAATAATGTTATAATATTAATAATATTATTTATTAGTTAAAAATTAATTATAAAAATCATTTATAATAATTTCATTTTGTAACATTAGTATGTCATTAAAAACAACTGTCATTTATTAAAAAAAGGAATATGAAAAAATTTTGCAAAATAACTAATTATCAAGATGTCACCCGTTCGAGTTGACCTTACCCAAGCGTTCCTGACTTTCGAGTTTTGATGAAATGTCATACCATAAAGCTAATGTACTCATTATGTGATTATTGTTTTGAAAATAATAAACCATTTCTAAAATTATCAAAATTATCAAGAATATGTGCTTAAAAAAATATATATTTTTCTTATACATGTCATAAAATATTATAACACAAATATTTTTTATTAATATAAAAAAAGTAAAAAATTATATAAACTATTTTTTTTATAACATAGAAATTAATACATAAGATTTTCCTCTATTATGTAATAATCAGGGTTACAAAAATTTAAATTATGTAACAAATAAAAATAATAAATTAAATATTTATCATTAATATTATAAATTAAATTATGCAACATAAAAGATCTCTTAAGTATTTACTAGTTGGTTGGTTTAAAAAGAGATAATGGACATTAAGATAGCTATTTTATTAGAGAGAAAGAAATTCACCAATTAATGAGAGAAAACTAGAGAAAAGATAACTAATACAGAAAAATTATAATAGGAGAGAGAAGTAATTGAGATAATGTCAACCATTAACATAACCAGAAAAAGTAGAAATAATTCAGTAAAATATAAACATTAATAATTAAAACATATAACACTTATTAAATATAATAAATTAATAATATATAATAATTAATAATGGTAAACTGTTATAATTATTTGAGGTTTTTTTTAGTTTACATTATTATAAATATTTAAAGAATATTTTTTCCTTTTAATTTAATATTATTTTATGCATATTTAATTTTGAAAGGTTAATTAAATAAAAAACATAATTATTTTATTATATTAATTTTATGTGATGTAATACAATGAATAAATATAAATAATTGTTGACATTGATGATATAATTTTGAAAGTCTAATATTCTATAATAAAATATTACTATATTTAAAAATTCTACACACAAAATATAGTTATTATAAAGATATATTAACCAATTATTAGAATTAGTATATGTTATTTTACAGAACATTAAATCTTATTAGAGATATTATTTTATTATAACATATAATGTGTCACAATTAAAACTAATATGCAAATTATAAACTATCATTTATAATAAATTACTTTTTTAGGATTAACTTGTTTTTAAAATCAATTATAATTCATTGGAAAAGGAAATTCTAATAAAAATTAGGTGCAAAAAAATTTTCAATAAATGTCAACTATCGTAATACTATGCTATACAGTTACAATGCTTATGTTGTCACGTATGCATTCAAAACATCAAAAATCATATTTTTGTAGTTATTGTTTTAAAGAAAATGAAGCACTTCAAAATTTTCTAAATTAAAAGATGTGAGCACATTTAGAAAGAATTATGCTTATTATATATATTATAATATATTCTAATATCATTATATTTTTTATATTAAATTAATAATAAAAATATTTAAACTATTATTTTTATGACAAAGGAATTAATACATAACATTTTCTTATATTATAATATCATTTTATAAATAAAAAATAAAATTTTGTGATAGATATAAATAATAAAATATATGTTTCACGTAAATATTTTGTATAGAATTATGCAAGAGGAGGGATTTTTTAAATATTGTTCATTATGGGCTAAAAAAGAAGTAATGGAGATAGAGACTACCTTCTTTTTAGGTGAGAAAGAGTAAAGGAATGATATGAGAAACATATTGAGGAAAATGCATTAGAGAGAGATGAGAGATCATTTAATGAAGTCAAATGGAGGAAAGTGAACATAGGTAAAATAGAAAGACTAAATAAATGAGGGAAAGAAAGTGAGAAATGAGATAGTGGAGAAGGATTAAAGACAGACACAAAGGACAAGAATAATAAAAGGACATTGAGAATAAAGATTCAAAAAAGAAATTGATAATAAGAGAGATAAAAGAGTAAGAGAATATGAGGGCCAATGAGGTAAAGTGAAAAATTTTCTATATTATCTTTATAATTAATGATGTTATTTGTGATTTTTAATATTCAATAAAATAATATCACTATATTTAAAAACATCTATATGCAAAATATATGTACTATTAAATACATATACTAATTTGAATTTATAATAATTTATATAAGTTATTTTCCATAATATTGAACTATATTAAATTTTTTTGTTATATCAAGTGATGTTTTATTTATTATTAAATAAATTTGAAAATATTGATGATAAAGTATTTAATAAAAATTAAATAATAAAACAAAAATTATTAATTATTTTTTATAATAATATAATTTTTAAGATTAACATGTTATTAAAATAAATTATTATTCATTACAAAAATAGATGCTATAGAAAAATTTGTGTAATAAGAGCACTTTTAATCAGATCACCCATCCAAATACATCCCTTGCATAAGCACACTTTACTTTAGGAAAAAAAAATATTTTTATGTGATTATTTCATTGAGTATAATGTTCCATTCTTAACATTTCCTATACTATCAAGCATATGCATTTTTTAAATAAATCATGGCTCTTATATATGTCATTATATATTGTACTATCAATATTTTATTTTAATAAAATTAATAAAAAATAATCATAAAATATAATTTAAATATTAATACTAATATATAATATTTTCATTAATTATGTTAGCATTCTTATAAAAAAAATTAAATTACATTAAAAAACATAAACAGTAAAATATTTAGTTATCATAAATATTATATGAAAAATGTTGGATTTCTCAAATATGATTAATTGATGGACTAAAAAAATAGAATAAGTGTAGATTAAAGAAAAAAATAGTAATAGAGTGATGGGAGATTGTTTAATAAAGAGAAAAAGAAATGGGAGAAAGTAAAAGAGATAGTGAGAATAAATAAATAAATAAAAGAGAAATAGAAATAAGAAAGTATAAAAGAATAGAAAACATAAGAGCCAAGAAGAATATAACAAGATAGAGAATGAATCATTAATTAATGAAATATAATAGGAGAGAAATAGAAGTAAGAGAATATGAGACATCGAGATAAGAGAAAAACAAGAAGAAAATAATTAAATAAAAGTTAAATCTTAAGAATTAAAACTATAATATGTATTAATTACATCAAAATAATCTAAGTTTTATTATTATTTTAGAATAATAAAAATATTTAAAAGACCTTTTAATTATTAATTAAATATTATTTCTTTCAAATTTAAAATTTTTGAAAGTAAATTAAATAATAAATAATATAATTACTCTAATATAATATCTTCATACCATATAACATACATAATAAATAATAATAATATTACACAATAATCATGTAATTTGAGATTTGTAATATTTTATAATATAATATTTTTAAATTTAAAAACATTTATACACAACATATATAAACTACTAAATATATATATTTATTGAAATTTATTTATCTTATATAAGATATTTTTGTCAATACTAAACTATATTGAAGTTATTATTTTATTATATCATACAACTTATAAAATATTTTCCTAGATGAAATTGAAAATAATGTTATAAAGTTATTATTAATAATTAGTTAATAAAATATTATTCATAAATAATCATTTATAATAATTTTTCTAGATTAACATGTTAATAAAATCAATTGAATTTCATTTAAAAAGAAAATGCCATAAAACAAATTAGTGCAACATAAGGACTTCTAAAGAGATCACCCATTCAAATACTACTTTCATTTAAGTAGTCTTAACTTTAGAATTTTGATGAGATTCATTGCTCTAATGTTTGTGTGGTAACACATACATACAAAAGATAAAAAATTCAAGTTGTGTGATGACTATCTTAAAGTAAATGTACAATTTATTAAATTTTCTAAATATTCAAGCTTATGCACTTTTAAGAATATTAGGCTTATTATATATGCCACAATAAATTCTAATATCAATATTGTATTTGTATAAAATTAATAAAAAATTACAAAAAATTATTGTTTTTATAACATCGATATTGATACATAAGATTTTCTTCTATTATATTATCATTCTTAACATGAGAGATTTATTTAATATTGTTTGCTCATTAGTTGAAAGAAAAAAGATAATTATGATAGAGATAACTATTCTATAAGAGAGAGAAAGTCATGATTTGATAGGAGCAAAATAAAGAGAAAAATAGTAATAAAGAATGATGAGAGATGATTTAATTATTAGGAAAAAAGGAAACATCCAAGTGATTGTGATAATAATTCAATAAATATAGAAGAGAGAAATGATAAATAGTGAAGAAAGAAAATTGGAGAGGAAAAGAATGATACAAGGAGATACTGAATAAATAGATAAATAAGAGAACGATAATAAGTCAAAAAGATGTGAAAGAATATGAGTCACATTGATATAAAGAAAAAATATGAAGAAATATATAAATAAAAGATAAATATTAGTAGTTAAACTAATAATATTTATTAAATATAACATATTAATCATATTAAATATTTAATAATAATAAAATACAAATTTTGTTATTATTATTATTTCAAAATATTAAAAATATTTAAGCAATTCTTGTTTTATTAATTTAATGTTGTTCAAATAATAGTTAAAATAAAAAATTAACTAAATAACAAATAATATAATTATTTTTATATCTTTATATTTTTTAATATTATTTTTAAAAAATAATATTATATTAATATTAATGATATCAATTTATATTTCTAATATTCTATTATATAATATTAATTTATTTAAGAAAATATATACACAACATATATATACTTATATAAATATAAATTAATTATCATTTATTATAATTATTATAATTTTTTTTCTCCTTATTAATATATACTAAAATTGTTATTTTATTATATCATATAATTAGTTGTATTTATTGTTATACAAAATTCATAACAATGTTTTAAATTTATTATTTTATACTAATTACTGAAATGAAGATTGTAAATCTTTTTTATGTTAATTTAATTTTTTAAATAGCAAAATTTTTTAAGAATCAATTTATATTCTTTAGAAGAAGAAATGCTAAGAAAAAAATTTTGTCACATGAGAACTTCTCAAGAGGTAATCGACCTCAGTATTAATATCACTGGAGCATTTTTAACATTGGTGTTCTAATAAAATACATTGCTATAATGATGGTGTGATAACACATGCATACAAAATAAAAAAAAATCTTTATCCTATTATTTAAGGTAATTAATAATTTTTAATAATTTTTAATGTATCAAGTATAAGTAATACTCAAAGAATAAGGCATATTATACATGTAATAATATACCATAATATTAATGTTTAAATTATATGAAATTAATAAAAAACTATGTAAAATATTATTTTTGATAGCATAGATACTAATACATGAGATTTTGTTCTATTATATTATCACTCTTATAACCAAAAAAATAATCTCATTATAAATAGAAATAATAAAATATGTACTTATATCAAATAATACTATGCAATAAACTATGCAAGATATTATTTATTAAAACAAAAATTATAAAAACTATCATTTTTATAGCATAGATATTATTAAATAAGATCTACTTCTATTATCTTGACATTAATATTAAAAAAACTAACTAAAGAAAAAATTTCAATAACAAAATATGTATTTATGATACATATTATATATTAAAATATGAACATAATATTTTTATTAAATACTATTTATTGGTTGGTTAAAAAGACATAATAAGAACAAACATAATTATTCTATCAAAAAGAGAGAAAGGCAAGGTCTAATAATAGTAAAATAAAGGGAAAAATTACAATAGAGACAAATATAAGATGTTTTAATAAAGAGGAAAAAAGAAAGAACATACAGTAGATAGAATAAATAAATTAGAGAAAGAGAGAGAGCAATAACAAAATTAAAAAGGATAGCATGAACTGATAATGAAGAGATAATATGTAAAAGATAATAGGAGGGAAAAGGAAATGATAAAATACATGACACATTGAAATAAACAAAAAATGTCGAGGAAATAATAAAATAAAATTTAAATTTCAATAATTATACTTATAATATTTGTTAAATATAAGAAATTAATTATACAAAATTTTTAATAATAATAAAATATAAAAAAGTTAAAGTTTATTCTTATTTTATAATAGTATAAGTATTTAATGATTATTTTGATGATTAATTTATTATTTTTAATTCATTCTTAAAATTAGAATAACTTAAATAATAAATAATATGATTACTCTTATTGATTATCCTTATATCATTTAATATAGACAATAAGTTTAAATAATATTTAATATTAATCATATAATGTTTTATTTGTAATAGTCAATAATGTAATATTTATATATTTTTAATTTTATATACACCACATATATATAATATTATGAACATCAATTAATGCTAATTTTTTATTATTAATATTGATTATTTTAATCAATATTAAGTTTATTATATCATTTAGTGCGTCATATTTTTAATTATGTGAATTTAATAATAATGTTATAAAGTTACAATAAAAAATTAATTATTAAAAATGATAATTACAAATTATCATTTATAATAATTTAATTATTTAATACTAATAATTTGTTAAAATCAATTATTGTTTACAAGAAAAGGAAAAGCTATCAATAAAAAAGGTGGAACATGAAGGCTTCTAAAGAGGCCCCAAATCCCAATACTACTCTGGCCCAAACATGTTTAACTTTTGAGCTCTATAAAATCAAATGTTATAATGCTAGTGTGGTTACAAATATATATAAAATAAAAAATAATCATAGCTATGTTAATATTGTCTTGAAGCTAATGAACCATTTCAAAACATTTCTTAATTATGAAGCATATGCACAATTAAAAAAACTAGCCCTATTATATTTATCATTATATATATTAATATCAACATTTTGTTTATATTAATATAAAAAATTTCATAGAGATAATTCTTTTCATCATGCAATGCTTTCTCATATTCCTCTTGGCCTCTCTCTCATCTACCCTTTACTTTCTCATTTGTCTCTCTATTTCTATTACTTGTTCATTCTCTCTTTCTCCTGTATATTTTCTCCTTTTTTCTACTTCATTATTTTAACTCTCATCTCTCTTTATTATGATTTTTCTCTTGTAAATAAATGACTTTTTCTCTCTTATGAAAATTTATCTCTATTTCCATTATCTCCTTTTCAACCCATCAATTAATAACATTTTACGAAATCTCTTAAGTTAATTACTTTAATATATAATATTTATGGAAAATTATATATGTTATCATTTGTACCTATTATTTTATTTAATTTTTTTATATATAGAATGACAACAAAATGAATGAAAAGTTTGCATATTTAAAAATAATTAATTTTTTTTCTCTTCATTAAATCTTCTTTGGCCAATGTTTATTACTATTTCATTCTCTACATTGTTTTTATCACTTCATGTCTTTATCTCTCTAATGTAGAACATTTATCTCCATCTCTATTATCTCTTTTTGATCTTATAAACTAACAATATTCAAAAAATCTGTCATGTTGCATAGTTTAGTATATAATATTAATCGTAATTGTATATTTTATTATCTATATTTATTATATTGTTTAATTTTTTATTTATAAGAATGATAGTTTATGTATTTTTGTTAATTTTATATAAATAAAATATTCATACTATATTATATTATGACATATATAATAAGCATAATTTTTTTTAAACTACATATTTTGTAGAAAATGACACTATGAATCTCATAAAAAAAGCGTTAAATTATTGTTTTGAATTTTTTTTGACAATTTTTTTATTGTATTTATTTTAAAAAAAATTTATTAAAATAATTTGATGTTTATAGGAATCTATAATTTTCAAATACAATAAATTATAACTTCTGTAATGAAAATAAAAGTTTAAATTATACACCAAAATATTTAGGTGGCTCAATGCAAACTAGAACTTACATATGCAACCAACCATGGTTGCATATAAACCCCACTAGTAATAGAACTACAACTTGAGGTTTTTTCTCACGATTTACTTGGAACACATTAGCTTTTATAGGTTCAACAATAACTTGGGCTTCTATGAGGTAAACCATTATTTATTTTTTTTAAGATTAAAACAAACTTATGCTTTAATAATAATAAATTTTTTTTATTAATATTCAATATTACTTATATTTATAATCTATATTAAATTACAAATATATATATAATATGAAAATAACTAAAAATATAATATTAAAAAAATATGAAACTAAAAATAATTAAAAAAAAGAAATAAATTTTATATTTTATTTTTTTTAAATAGTATATATGAAAAACAATTATATTTAAATATTATTATATGTTTAATTTTTATTATATAACTTTTATTTAATTTTTTCTCTTACTTTTATGTCTTTATCTCAATATCATTAAAATTCACCAACTTTCTTCTCCCTCCTATTATCTTTTTTTTATTTTCTCTCTACTCATTATCTCTTTATATTTCTTATGGTCTCTCTCACCTTTATTATTCTCTATATTTTTATTTTTTCTCTTTTACTTATTTATTTATTATCTCTATCTCTTCTATATTCTATCTTGTCTTTCAACTTCTTTAAACAGTCCATATTTCTTTTCAAAACTATTGTTTCTAAATTTTCGTCTTATTAAACTTTGACTTTCTGTATTTCATTTATAGATTAGTTATCACTTTCTCTTTTATCTCTTTCCTAGCCTATGAATTAATAATATTTAAGAAATCTCTTATTTTGTAAAGTTTAATATATAACATTTATTTTAAATATATAATTAATAATAAATACTTTTAACGTAATTTATTTTTTAAAAGAATAAAAATGTAAAAGAAAATTATCTCATGTATTTATTTGTTCTTTATTTAAAAATAATAATTTTGTCCTTTTTTTTATTTTCAATAAAAATAAAATATTAATATTAGAAAATATTATGACAAATATAACAAGACTAAATTTCATTCTACAATGTATACTCTTAAGTATTAGGAAAATTTCAAAATTGTTCATTATGTTGGAAACAAAAATCCCAAAACTATAATGTTTTTTACTTTTATGCACATGGAAGCACCCAACCATTATGTGGCTAGATCTCATTAGAACACCAAAGTTAAGCTTGCTTGTTTTATAGCATTTCATTTTCTGATGAATAATAATTAATTTTTTACATGTTAATGTTAAAAAAGAAATTCTTACAAATGAATTTTTATATATAAAATTTTTGTAATTAATTTTAAATAATAATTTCATATGATTATTATCTTTATATAATAATAATAAATATGACAAACCAAATAATATAATACAATAATCATTTTAATTTTTTTCAATATTAAGCATAATAACTTGTGTGAATTATCATAAATAAGAATTACTAGTGTATTTATTCTTTGTACTAAATTTTTTAAAATATAGAAATATAATATTATAAAATATTAGAAATCTAAAAGTATATTATAAATATTAAATATTATTTTTCTTTACTATATATAATACATAAGAGAAATTTTTAATACTAAAATAATTACATTATTTTTATTTTAATAAAAACTTTTAATTTTAATGTGAATAATGCAATATGAAACAAAAAGTCAAAATAATATTTAAATATTTGTAATTTCAAAAAGTAATAATTAAAAAAACTATTTTCAATTTTTATTAAATAATTTAAATGATTGATTTATTATATTTAACAAATATAATGAGTTTAATTATTAAGATTTAATTTTTATTCAATCTTATTTTTATCTCAATATCTATTGTATTATCTATCTTTCTTCTCTCATCATCATTCTCTTTTTTATCTCTTCACTCTCTATCTTCTCACATTTTCCATAGACTCTCTCATTTACTCTTTATTTTCTTACTTTTCTATCATTTACTTATTTATTTATTCTCTCTATCACCTTTATGTTTACTTTTTTCTATTTGTCTTTATTGAATCATCTCCCATCTCTTTTTATAAATAATTGTTTTCTCTACTTCGCTTTAATTAATCTTTCATTCTCACTCTCTATTGTAGATTAGTTATCACTATCTCTATTATCTTTTTTCTAAGTCATGAATTAGTAATATTTAAAAATCTCTTATTTTATAATGTTTATTATGTAATATTTATGCTAAATATATAGCTTTTTGTTAATAATTATTACATAATTTTATTTTTCATTTATAAGAATGATAGCATATTGGAAAAAAATCTCATGTATTATTGATTACTTAATTAAAAAGGATACCTTCTATTTTGTTATTAATTGTTTATAAATAAAATATATATATATATATGCATAAATTTTATTTCAAAGCATGTGAGCATGAAAATTTACAAAATTTTTTAATTGGTTCATTATATTTACAATAATAATCACATAGCTATCATATTTTATCTTTTATATGCCTGCTCTACCATACCAGTATTATAGCATTTGATCTGATTAAAACTCTAAATTTTTGCATACTTGAGCAAGAGTAGTATTGGGATGGGTGATCTCTTCAGAAGTCATTATGTTGCACATTTTTTTCATAACATTTCTTCTTCATGTTAATTTTAGAAAAATAAATAATTATTTTTACATAGATTTTAATAAAAATATTTAATAAATAATTTATAATATTATTATTAATTTCACATAATCATAATTATGGCATATGATATGTGATATAATAAATAATAACTGTAATTTAGTTTAATATTGAGTAAAATATCTTATATAAATTTTAATGAACAATATCTAATTTATGACTACAAAGGTACGTATATACTATGTATAAAATTTTTTAAATATAGTAACTCTATGTTATTGGAAATTTATAATCTCAAATTATACCATTAAAGTTAAATATTATTTATATATATCATTTTTTATAACAAATGAAGATAATATATAAGAATAATTATAATATTTTTTATTTATTTAAATTTTTAATTTAATGTTAAAAAAAATTTAAATTAATAGTCAAAATAATCTCTTAATATTTTTAATATATAAAAATAATAATGAACTTGATATAATTTATATTTTTTATTATTATTATATATTATATATGATTTACTTATTATATTTAATTAATATTATAAGTTTAATAATTAAATTTTAGCTGTCTTAATTAAATGATTTTCCTTACTTTTTTTTCTTTATCATAATGTCACTCATATTATCTCTCTTTCTTGTTTCTTATTTTTATTTTTTATCTACTTGTATTCTTCTTAGTCTCTTTGTTCGCACTATTCTTCTCTATTTTATTTTTTCTCTCTTTTACTTATTTATTTACTCTCTCTATCTCTTCGATGTTGTATATTTTATTTTTTCCTTCATTAAATAATCTCTCATATTTCTACATTATTATTTTCTCCTTTATTTTGCTATTACAAATTTGTGCCTTTCTCTCTCTTAAATAATATATATATCTATCCTCATCATCTCTTTTTTAATACATAAATTAATAATATTTAATAAATCTCTCATGTTACATAGTTTAATATATAATATTTTCTATCCATATTTATTTTATATTTAAATTTATTAAGTAATTTAATTTCCTATTTATAGGAGTGAGAATGTAATGTAAGAAAGTCTTATATAGCAATATCTACGTTTAAAAAAGTAGCAGTCTATATAATTTTTTTAATTATATACAAATAAAATATAGTTACTATAAAATATTTTAACATATATAATAAACATAAAAGTCATTTTAAAAAGTGAATATATTAGATAATTAAGAATAGTTTTGAAATTGCTCGTTACTTAAAAGATGACAATCGAAGTTTGATTTTTATCTTATGCTTGCATGTGCAACCATACTACTATTATGGTATTACGCCTCATTAAAACTCCAAAGTTAACCATGCTTGGGTGATGGTAGCATTTGGATGGGGGACCTCTTAGGATGTCCTTGTGTTGTAAATATTTTTAGTAACATTCCATTTTTTAATGAATGATAATTACCTTTTTATAACATATTAATATTCAAAAAATAAATTCTTATAAATGATTGTTTGTAATTATCATTTTTATAATTAATTATTAGTTATAATATTCTAAAATTATTATCAATTTTATGTAATGATAAATATGACACATCATGTGATATAAAATAAAATATTAACTTAAATTTATTTCAATATTGAGCAAAGTTAATTAGATTAATTATCAATAATTAAAATTAATTTATGTTTAACGTAGTAAAAATATGATATGCATTTAATTTTTTAAATATTGAAATATTATATTATGGAATATTACAAATCAAAAATTATAACATTAATATTAAATATTTTTTATATTTATTATCTATATTATATCATATAAATAAAACATAATAGAATAATTATATTAATTTAAATATTATTAATTTTTTAATTTTAATATGACTAATATAATATTAAGTGAATAGTAAAATTTCTCTAAATATCTATAATATTTTCAAATAATAATAAAATTAAAATATTTTTCGTATTTCATTTTTATTAAATAATTTGCATGATTAACAATTTTATATTATTATAGTTTAACTTTTCATTAATTATTTCTTTCACTTCTTTCTTTTTATCTTAATTTGGTTCAATATTAAGCATAATAACTTGTATGAATTATCAAAAATTAGAATTACTAGTATATTTATTCTTTGTACTAAATTTTTTAAAATATAGAAATATAATATTATAAAATATTAGAAATCTAAAAGTATATTATTAATGTTAAATATTATTTTTATTTATTATTTATAATACATCATAGAAATTTAAAATGCTAAAATAATTGCATTATTTTAAATTTAATAAATTCTTTTAATTTTAATGTGAATAATGCAATATGAAATTAAAAGTAAAAATAATCTTTAAATACTTGTAATTTTCAAAAGTAATAATTAAAAAAACTATATTTAATTTTTATTAAATATTTTAAATGACTAATTTATTATATTTGACAAATATAATGAGTTTAATTATTAAGATTTAATTTTTTTTTAATTATCACCCTCACTATTTTTTGTCTCAATATCTATTGTATTATCTCACTTTCTTCTCTCTCATTATCATTCTCATATTTCTCTATTCTCTCACTATCTTCTTATATTTTTCGCAGACTATCTCTCCTTTATTCTTTAGTTTCTTACTTTTCTATCATTTACTTATTTATTTATTTTCTCTATCTTTTTTATTTTTTTCTATTTTTTTTACTGAATCATCTCTCATCACTCTTTATAATTATCTTTTTCTCTATTTTTTTTAATTAATCTTTCATTTTCTTACTCTATATTGTAGATTAGTTATCATTATCTCTATTATTTCTTTTTAAGTTATGAATTAATAATATTTACAAATCTCTCATTTTGTAATATTTAGTATATAATATTTATGCTAAATATATACCTATTTTTTTACATTTATTACATAATTTAATTTTTTAATTTACAAGAATGATAGCATAATTTAAAAAAATCACATGTACTATTGATTACTTGATTAAAAAGGATACCTTGTCATTTGTTATTAATTGTTTATAAATAAAATATTGATATTAACATGTATATATGCATAAATTTTATTCAAAAGTATATGTGCATGAAAATGTAATAAAGTTTTTAAATGGTTCGATATATTTAAAATAATAATCACACAGCTATCATATTTTATCTTTTATATGCGTGCTCTACCACCCAAGTATTATAGCATTTGATCTCATTAGAACTCCAAAGTTTAGTATACATAAGCAAGAGAAGCATCGAGATGGATGATATCTTACGAAGTCCTTATGTTGAGCATATTTTTTTCTTAACAGTCCTTTTTTATGTTAATTTTAAAAAAATAAATTAATATTTTTGTTAGATAGAATTTAAAAAAAATATTTAATAAATGATTAATAATATTATTATTATTTTATATAATCTTAAATATGGCATATGTTATGTGACATAATAAAATAATAACTTTAATTTAGTTTAATATTGAGTGAAATAACTTATATTAATTATAATAATAAGAACTAATTTATAACTATAATGGTGTATATATACTATGTATAGAATTTTTTAAATATAATAACTCTTTGTTATTGGTATTTTATAATCTAAAATTATACCATTAAAGTTAATTATTAATTATATGTATTATTTTTTATGACATATGAAGATAATATATAAGAATAATTATTAAATATTTTATTTACTTAAATTATTTAATTTAATGTTGATAAAATAAAATTAAATTAATAGTTAAAAAAATCTCTTAATATTTTTAATATAGAAAAATAATAATGAACTTGATATAATTTATATTTTTTATTTTTTAAAATATTATATATGATTTACTTATTATATTTAATTAATATTATAAGTTTAATAATTAAAACTTATTAGTCATAATTAAATGATTTTCCTTACTTTTTTCTCTACATCATAATGTCACTCATATTATCTCTCTTTCTTCTCTCTTATTTTCATTATTTTATTTATATTTTAATTTTTTATCTCTTTATATTCTTCTTGGTCTCTCTCTTCTCACTGCTCTTCTCCATTTTATTATTTCTCTCTCTTTTACTTATTTATTTACTCTATCTAACTCTTTTATGTTGTATATTTTCTTTTTGCCTTCATTAAATAATTTATCATCATTCTCCATTATTAATTTCCCCTTTATTTTGCTATTACCAATTTGCATCTTTCTCTCTCTTAAATAATATATTTCTTCTATCCCCATCATCTTTTTTTTAACACATAAATTAATAATATTTAATAAATCTCTCATGTTACAAAATTTAGTATATAATATTTTCTATCAATACATATTTTTATATTTACATTTATTAAGTAATTTAATTTCCTATTTATAAGAGTGATAATATTATGTAAGAAAGTCTGAAGTAGTAATGTGTATGTTAAAAAAAGTGGCAGTCTATATAATTATTTTAATTATATATAACTAAAATATAGTTATGATAAAATATTTTAACATATATAATAAGCATAAAAGTCTCTTAGAAAGTGAATATATTAGATCATTAAGAATTGTTTAGAAATTTGATTTTTTTTCTTATACTTTCATGTGCAACCCCACTAGTATTATGGTATTAGATCTCATTAAAACTCCAATGTCAACCATGCTTGGGTGGCAATAGCATTTGGATGGGGGACCTCTTAGGATGTCCTCATGTTGTATATATTTTTTTATAACATTCTATTTTTTAATGAATGATAATTACCTTTTTATCACATATTATTATTCAAAAAAATAAATTCTTATAAATGTTTATTTGTAATTACCATTTTTGTAATTAATTTTTAGTTATAACATTATAAAATTATTATCAATTTTATATAATAATAAATATGACACATCATGTAATATAAAATAAAATAATAACATAAGTTTAGTTCAATATTGAGCAAAGTTACTTAGATTAATTATCTTTAATTAAAATAAATTATTGTTTAATGTAGTTTACATATGATGTGCACTAAATTTTTTTAAATATTGAAATATTATATTATGTAATACTAGAAATCAAAAATTATAATATTATTATTATTAAATATTATTCATATTTATTATCTATATTATATCATATAAATATAACATAATTGAATAATTATATTAATTTAATTTAATTACTTTTTTTAATTTTAATATGACGAATATAATTTTAAAAGAATAGAAATTTTTTTAAATATCTATAATATTTAAAATAATAATAAAATTAAAATATATTTCATATTTTATTTTTATTAATTAGTTTATCAGATTAACTATTTTATATTATTATGTTTTAAGTTTTTTAATTATTTCTCTCACTTCTTTCTTTATATCTTAATCTATAACTTTCTTCTATTTTATTATAATTTTCTTATTTCTCTTTTTGTACAATATGTCCTTATATTTTTTATGGCCTCTCTCTCTCCTTTATCCCTCTCTATTTTCTTATTTCTCTCTCTTTTACTCATTTACTTATTCTATCTATCTCCCTAATATTCTCTCTTTTGTTTTCTTCTTGTTAAATAATCTCTCATGTTTCCCTATTATTATTTTTCTCTATATTTTACTATTATAAATTTGTGACATTCATTCTTTAAAGATTAGTTATCTTTATCTCCATCATCTTTTTTTAAACACATGAATTAATCATAAATAAGAAATCTCTATTATTGGATAGTTTATTATGTAATGTTTTTTACAAATGTATATATTTCTTGTTATATATTTATTAACTAATTTAATTTTTTATTTACTCATGAAGTCTTATATATTAATATCTATGCTAAATAAATAATTGTCTATATAATTTTTTATTAACTATAAATAAATAAAATATTTAAACTATAAAATATTATTATATTTATAATAACCACAAAATGTTTTTTAAAAGTACTTATATTAGATAGTTTTGAAAATTTTAGAAATTGTTAATTATCTTAAAATCTAATAATATAATTTTGAGTTCTTGTCTTATGCATGCATATGCGACCACACTAACATTATAGTAATAGATCTCACTAGAACTCCAAAGTCAGACATCCTTAGGCGAGACTAGAATTATAATGGGTGGCATCTTGAGAAGTTCTTGTGTTGTACATAATTTTTCATAAAATTCCTTTTTTAATAAATGATAATTAATTTTAAATTTTACTTTTAAGAAATAAATTATATTCAAATTTATTTCTTAATAATTACTTTATAACATTATGTTTAATTTCATATAATAATAAATGTGGCACTCAACATAATATAATAAACTAATATTTATTAAAATAATTTTAACTAATTATAACACATTATAAATAAGTTTTTTATCATAGTATACATATATCAGCTTTATATTAGTATACATATATCAGCTTTAGATTAATATACATATATCAGCTTTATAAAACTATATCAGCTTTATAAAATTTTATTTATTTTTATTATCTATATTACATCGATAAATATATTATATTAGAATTAATATAACAAAATATTTATTAATCATTTTTTAATTAAATATATGTAAGAAAATAATATGATATCAATAATAAAACTATTTTATTAAAATTTTCAATAATTTTAAAAAATAATATACCAAAAATTGTTTTTATATTTTATTATTGCTAAATATTATTTAGATTTACATATCATTGTTAATAAGCATTTTATGTCTAATTATTAAAATTTAATTTTTATTAAGTGGTTTTCCTCACTTTTTCTCTCTCTCATAATATCTCCCAAATTCTCTCTTTTTTCCTACTATTATTAATCACTCTTTTACATTTTACTTTATTATTTATCTCTTATTCTTTTTGGCAACACTCTCCCTCTATCGTCCTCTATTTTCTCATTTTTCTCTCCTTTCTACTTTTTTACTTCATGTTTCTTTAAAATTGTAATGCATTATATAATTTTGAAAATTATAAAGATTTTTTAATTATCTTAAATTTTAATTAACACAACTTTGATTTTTTTTCGTTTGCATTTATGTGCAACCACCCTAGTATTATGGCATAACATATAATTAGAACTCCAAAAGTTAAGCATGCTCAGGTGATAGTATGATTGTGACTGGTGACCTCTTAAAAAGTCCTTATGTTACACATATTTTTTTAGTAGTATTCCATTTTTAAAGGAATGATAATAAAGTTTTACAAGACATTAAAGTAAAACAAAGTTTAATAGTTATTGTTAACAATTATCATTTTTTAAATTAACTTTTAATAATAACTTTAATTTAGTTTAATATTAATAAAAATAACTTATATGAATTATAATAAATTAAAAAAAATATGTTTAAAATGGTGCATAAATGCTATGTAATAAAAAATTTTAAATGTTAAAATATTATACTATTAATTACTATAATAAAAAATTATGTTATTAATGTTAAATATTATTAATATTTATTATCTATAATATATTGTATAAATATAATATATATATAATTATTAGATTTTAAAATTAAATTTTTTTTAAAAATTTTCATATGAATAATATACTATTAAATTAATATTCAAAATATTCCTTAAATATTAGTAAAATTCAAAAAAGATAATACAAATTAAATATTTTCTATATTTTATTTTTATTAAATATTATATATGACTAACTTATTATATTTAGTCAATATTATTAAGATTAATTATTAAGATTTAACTTTTATTTAATTATTTTTATATTTCTCTATTTATCTTAATTTCTCTAATAGTCTCTCACTTTTTACTTATTTGTTATTTATATCTTCTATATGTTCTCTTTTTTCTTCTCTTTATTATTAAATTATCTCTAATTACTCTATATAACTTTTTTTTTCTAATTAACTCTTATTAATCTTTAACTTTTCTCTCTTTTTTAGATTACATATCTCTGTCTCTATTTTTTTGTTTTAATACCAATCAATTATGAATATTTAGGAAATATCTTATTTTATTAATTATATTATTTAATAATTAAAATAAATATATATCATATTATTTATATTTATTTCATAATTTAATTTTATAATTATATGAATGATAACATAATATATAAAAACTAATGTATTAATGTCAACTTTATTAGAAATAATTATTTATGACATTTTTCATTATTTTAAATAAACAAAATTTTTATATTAGAAGATATTATGACATATATAATAAGTTAAAAAAATTTTCAAAAGTATATATGCTTGATAATTTAGAAACAATTACAAATGGTTCATTACATTTAAAAAAGAATCACATAACCAGGATACTTTATCTTCTGCATGCATATCCGAACAAACTGGCATTATAACATTGGATCTCATTAAAATTCCAAATTTAAGTATACTTGGACAAGAATAGTATTATTTTGTGTGACATCTTCAAAGGTCCATATGTTACATATATTTTCTGATAAAATTGTTTTCCTAATGAATGATAATAAATTTTTACATTTTAGTTTAAAAATAATGATTATAAATAATTATTAGTAATTAAGATTCTATTAATTAATTTTTTATCCTTAATTTATAACATTATTATTAATTTTATATAATAAAAAATATGGTATGTCTTATTATTTAATAACATAATATCTTTCATTTATTTTAATATTGAAAAAAATAAGTTATATATTTATAATAACTTATAATAAATTTATTTTTATAATAATATATATGCTATGCATATAACTTTTTAAATATGATAAAATTATTTTATACAAAATTAAAAAATCTAAAATTATATTGTTAAAATTAAATATCATTTATATTTATTAAATATGTTACATCATATTATGACAATATATTAGAATAATTATAATGTTTTTAAATTATCTTTTTTATTTTAATTTTGAATAAATTAATATAAAAATAATTGTAAAAATATTTGTTAAATTATTTTTAATATTTTCAAATAATTAAAAACCTTAAAAGTTTTAATATTTAATTTTTACTAAATATTATATATGATTTACTTGAAATATTTAGTAATTATCATAATTTTTATTATTAAAATTTAATATTTATTAAATTTTTTTATCATAATGACTATCATATCTCTTTATTTCTTATCACTCTTATTTTTATTCTTTTATTTGTCTCTTTAGTTTTTATCTTCTTATACTCTTTTTGTCTTTTTCTCTCCTTTTATCATTCTCAACATTCTTATATCTCTCTCGTTTTTACTTTTTTATTTATTCTCTCTGTCTATTTTATGTTCTTACTTTTTTCCTCTTTATTTAAATAGTTTCTTATGCAATTTAATTTCTTATTTATAAGAATGATAATATAAGGCAACAAAATGTTATGTTCTAATATTTATGTTATAAAAGAGAATAGCCTGTATAGATTTTTATCATTTATCCAATAATAGAATATTAATAAAATGAAATATTATGATATATTAATATGTATAATTTTTTTTAAAAGTGCATATTAGATCATTTAGAAAATTGAAGAAAAAGTTGATTGCCTTAATGTCTAACAACACAACTTCAACTTTTTGTTTTGTGCATGCTTATGCACCAACACCAACGTCATGCACTTGATCTCATTAGAACTCTAAAATTAAGCATGCTTGGGTAAGAGTAGTATTGCAATGGGTGACCTCTTGAGAATTTGTCATGTTGCACTAATGCTTTCATAGCATTTCATTTTCTAATGAATCGGAATTAATTTTTAAATGTTAATGTTAAAAAAACATTCTTATAAATAATTATTTATAATTAATATTTTTTAATTATTTTTAGTAATAACTTTATAAAATTATTTTCAAGTTTTATCATAATAAATATGAAACTATAAATTATATAAAAAATAATAGCTTTAATTTAGTTCAATGTTAAATAAAATAACTTATATCAATTATCATAAATTAGAATTATTTTATGTTTATAGTAGTATATAAATGGTAGGTACAAATATTTTAAATATTAAAAATTATATTTCACAATATTAAAATAAAAAAATAATACATGTGTTAAATAATATTTATATTTATTAGCTATGTTACATGATATAAATATAATATATAACAGTAATTAAAATATCTTTAATTTGATTAACGTTTTTTAAAAATTTTAGTATGACAAATATAACATTAAATTAATAGTTAAAATATTTTTAAAATATTATTAATATTCAAAAATAATAATTAAAAAAAATTATATTTTTTTTGAAATATATTATATCTGACAAAAGTGTTATATTAAAGAAATATTATATTTTTATTTATTAAAATATATTTTATTTAATTATTTTCATCACTTTACTTTTTATCTTAATATCTGTCACACTCTCTCTTCTCTCTCTCTCCTATTATCATTTTTTATTTCTTTCTTCACTCACTATCTCATATTTTTCTTGGCCTCTCTTTTATCCTTTTTATTTTCTTAATTTTTGAAACTCTTTTGCTTTTGCATATTACTTATCTCTTTCTTAATTATCTCTCTTTTAGCCTATCAATTAATTATCTTTAAGAAATCTCTTATTTTTATAAAGTTTAATATGCAATATTTATTATTTATATATATTTTATTATTTATATTTATTACATAATTTTTAATTTTTTTAATTATAATAATGATAACATAATAGAAAAAAATCTAATTTATTAATGTCTACTTCATTTAAAAAAATAGCTTATGTTATTATTTATTATTTTTAAATAAATACAGTATTGATATTGAAAAAATATTATGACATATATAACGAACATAAATTTTATTCAAAAGTATATGTGCTTGATAATTCAAAAAATTGTAGAAATGGTTAATAACATTTAAAAAAATTATCACATAACTACGATAGTTTGTCTATTGTATGCATGTGTGACAGTACCAGAGTTATAGCACTGGATCACACTAGAATTCCAAAGATAGGAATACTTCACCTCGGGTAGTATTGAGATGGGTAATCTCTTAAGAAGTCCATGTGTTGTAGATATTTTTTCACAACATTCTTTTTTCTAATAATTGATAATTTATTTTTACAACATTTATAATGTTGTTTTTCTTAATAATAAAATAATAATTTTGTTAATAACTCCATATAATAATAAATATTGTACATCAATTGATCTAATGAAATATTATCTTTAATTTAGTTTAATATTAAGAAAAAAACATATAATAATTTTAATAAATTAAAATTAATTTTTTTTAATAATAATATATGCTATGTATAGAATTTTTTAAATATAATATAATTATATTATTTAATATTAAAATTAAAAATTTTATCATTAATATTAAATGATATTTGCATTTATTATCTACGTTATATCATATAAAGATAATATACAGGAATAATATATAATATTTAGCTATCTTTTTAAATTTTAGTTATGAAAACTAAATATTAAATTAATAGCCAAAATATTGTGTAACTATTTTAAATATTTTAAAATAATAATAAATCTCTAATATTTTTTTTATATTTTATTATTGTTAAATATTACATAAGTTTTACAAATTAAATTTAATAAATATTATAAGTTTAATAGCTAAAATTTAACTTTTATTAAATTATTTTTCTTACTTTTTCTTTATCATAATTTCTCTCTTCCTTTTGCCTCTTTATCTTCTTATTTATCTTTCTTTTAATTATTTATTTTTTTATCTTTTTTATGTTCTCTCTTTTATTATTTTCATTAAATTATATGTTAGCTCTTTCTATAACTATTTTTTCTCAATTTCATTCTTAGTCGTCTTTGACTTTTCCTCTTTTGTATAATAGTTATCTCTTTCACTATTATCTCTTTTCTATCTATCTTTTAATATATAATATTTATAATAATTTAGCACTTAAATTAATATATATAAATAAAATTTTGATATTTGGAAAATATTATGATATATATAATAAGCATAAGATTTATTCAAAAGTGTATATGCTTGATAATTTAGAAAATTTTATGAATCGTTCATTATATTTAAAAAAGAATCACAAAACTATCATATTTTTCTTTTCTATGCATTTCCAACCACATGATAATTATGGCACTAAATATCATTAGAACTCTATATTGAGTTGGGCAACCTGTTGAGAAGTCCTCGTGTTGTACATAAGTTCTTATAGCATTCATTTTTCTAATGAATAATAATTAATTTTTACATGCTACTCTTAAAAAAAATAAATTATCATAAATGACTATTTGTCATTAAAATTTTTGTAGTTAATTTTTAATGAATACTTTTTGAGATTATTATTAATTTCTTAAAATAATAAATATCTAATAAAGTGATATAATAAAATAATAACTTTAATTTAGCTTAATAATGACTAAAATAACTTATTTTAATTATAAAAAATTATAATTAATTTAGCTTTATTATAGTATATATATATATTATATATATATATATATATATATATATATATAATATATATATATATATGTGTGTGTGTGTATATTAAGTATAGTTATCACTATCTTCATCGTCACTTTTTTAGTAAATAAATTAAAAATATTTAAAAAATCACTATTAGTGCATAGTTCAAGAATAATATTTTTATAATTATTTAATTTTATTTATATTTATTAATTTATTTAATTTCTTATTTATAGGAATGATAAGATAATGTAAAAAAACTCTTAAATATTAATATCTACATTATAAAAAAATAATAATCTCTATAATTTTTAATTAATTATATATAAATAAAACATTGATACTATAAAATTTTATGACATATGTAATATGGATGAAATGTTATTAAATAGTATATATATAAGTTAATTTAAAAAAACTTAAGAAAATGTTCATTATCATAAAGTCTAACAACACAACTACCTTTTTTGTCTCATGGCATGCCTGCATGAATGAGATAAAAAAAGGTAGTTGTGTTGTTAGTCTCATGCATTCATGTATGACCGCACCAACATCATGTCTTTGGTCTTATTAAAATTCTAAATTTAAGTGTGCTTGGGCAAGTATAGTACTGAGATAGGTGACCTCTAGAGAAGTCTTTATATTGCACATATTTTTTCTCATAGCTCTCCATTCTCTAATGAATGACATTTAATTTTTTACAACTTAATGTTCTAAAAAAAATTCTTATAAGGGATTATTTATAATTATAGTTTTGTAATTAAGTTTAAATAATAATTATTTAATATTATGTTACTTTTATATAGTTATAAATATGAAACATCATATGATATAATAAAATAATAACTTTAACTTTTTTAATATTTAACAAAATAACCCATATGAATTACAATAAATAAAAATTTATTTATATTAATAATAGTATCTATATACATGACATAGAATGTTTTATATATAGAAATACTATGTATAAATATTAGAAATCTAAAATTATATTTTATAAATGATAAATACTATTTATATTTATTATCTACATTAAATCATATAAATATAATACATTATAAAAATTATAATATTTATTACTTTAATAACTTTTAATATTTTAAATACAAATAAGTAAATATAAAATTAATAGTCATAATATCTCTAACTATATTAATTACCTTCCCATTTTTATTATCATTTTTTGTATCTTTTTTTTATCTCTTTTTATTCTTCTTGTCCTGTCTCTACTTTATCCTTCTCTATTTAGTTTTTTCACTCTCTTTTATTTTTCTATTTGTTCTCTCTATTTTTTCTATATTCACTCTATTATTTTCTTCTTTTTAAATCATTTATCATCTTTCCCTATCATTAACATTTTTCTCTATTTTTTTATTATCAATTTATGACTTTATCTTTCTTAAAGAATTATTATCTCTATCTCCATCACTTTATTTCAATACATAAATTAATAATACTTAAGAAATCTCTCATCTTATAAAATTTAATATATAATATTTTGATAAATATATATATTTTTATTTATATTTATTAAGAAATTTAATTTCTTATTTAAATGATTGATAATATAATGTAAGAAATCTTAAGTATTAATTTTTTACAATATAAAAAATAACATTTTAAATAAATTTTTATTTATTATATATAAACAAAATGTTAATATTATAAAGTATTATGATTTATATAACAAGCATAAAATGTTTTTAAAAAGCGCATATGTTAGAAAATTTAGAAAAATTTAAAATTTTATCATTATATTAAAAGCTAAATACACAACTTTGATATTTTTTATAAATGCATGTGTGACCATGCCAATATTGTGGTAGTTGATCTTAGTAGACTCCAAACATAAGCATGCTTGTGTGAGAGTAATATCAGGATGGTGACCACTTGAGAATTTTTCATCTTAGGTAGATGTTTTCATAGAATTCTATTTTCTAATGAGTGATAATTAATTTTTTACATGTTAATGTTAAAAAAATAAATTTTTATAAATGATTACTTAAAATTACAATTTTTGTAATTTATTTTGAATATTAACTTAATATCACAATTATAATTTTCATCTAATAACCATTACGACACATCATATGATATAATAAAACAACTACCATAATCAAGTT
>JAIUJO010000362.1:0-5000 GCA_023846275.1 Vanilla planifolia
TTTTCCGCTTCTTCTTCTTCTTTCTTCTTCTTCCTCTTCTACTTCCTCTTCTTATTCCCCTTCTTGTTCTTCCTCTTCTTCCTCTTCTTCTTCTTCTTCTATTACTACTACTACTTCTTCCTCTTTTATTTCTTCTTCTTCTTCTTCTTCTTCTTCTCTTATTTCTTCTACTTCTTCTTCCTCCTCTTTTTCTTCTTCTTCTTATTTATCTTCATCCTTTTCTTCTTCTCTTCTTCTTGTTCTTCTTCTTTTGCCTCCTCATCATCCATTTCTTCTTCTTCTTTAACTTTCTACTCCTCATCCTCCTCTACTTCTTCTTCTTCTTCTTCTTAGACTACTTCACCTTCATCTTATACTTCTTCTTCTTCTTCTTCTTCTTCTTCATCTTCTTCTTCTTCTTCTTCGTCCTCCTCCTCTTCTTTTTGCTTTTCTTCTTCTTCTTCTTCTACCTTATTTTCTTCTTCATCTGCTTTCTCATCTTCCTCTTCTTTTTTTTCTTCTTGTTCTTCTTTTTCTTTGTCTGCTTCTTGTTATTATACTTTTTCTTCCTTTTCTTCTTCTTCTTCTTCTTCATCTTCTTCTACTTCTTATTGTTTTTCTTCTTATTCCTCTTCATCTTCTTCTTCTTCTTCATCTTCTTCGTAATTCTCAATCTCTATTCCCTTATCCCTACTCCTTCATCCCTCACTCCTTAATCTCTTATACTAAAATTTATAATGCCTTATCCATCCCTCCCAAATCTTTAATCTATAATCATTAATCCCTAATCTCTAATCCTTAATTCCTAATCCCTAGTCTATTCTTAATCCATAATCATTAATCCTTAATCTCTAATTCCTAATCTTTAATCCATAACCTATAATTCCTAATATGAAATCTCTTATCCCTCATTTTTAATCACTAATACCTAATTCCTAATCCCTAATCCCTAATCCTTAATCCATAATCCTAAATCCTTAACACCAAATCTCTAATCCCTCCCTCCTTATCCTCAATCCATAATCCATCACTTGATCCTCTTCTCTTCTTCTTCTTCCATTTCTTCTTCTGCTTCTTCTTCTTCTTTTTATTCCTCTTCTTCTTCTTCTTCTTCCTCATTTTCCTCTTCTTCTTCTTCTTCTTCTTCCCCTTCTTCCTCATCTTTCTCTTCTTTTTTTTCTTCATCTTCTTCTTCCTCTTCTTTTTTTTCTTCTTCTTCTTCCTTTTCTGCTTCTTCTTATTCTTCTTCATTATCTTCTTCTTCTTTTTCCTCTTCTTCCTCTCCTTCTCTTCTTCTCCTCCTTCTTCTTCTTTTCTTGTTCTTCCTCTTCCTCTTCTTCTTATTCTTCTTCTTCTTCTTTCTTTTTTCCTTCTTCTTTTTCTCCTCCTCCTTCTTCTACTTCTGGTCATTCTCCTGCTCAATTTTCTTACCCTTCTCTTCACTTTATCCTACTCATTCTCCTTCTTTTTCTGCTTCTCCAACTCTGTCACCTTCTCCATCCCCTCTCCTTCTCTTGCTCCTCATCCTTCTTCTCATCCTCCATTTCCTTTTCTCTCTCCATCATCTTCTTCTTCTACCTTCTTTTTTTCTTCTTCCTTCTTTCTTCTTTCTTCTTTCTTCTTTCTGCTTTCATCTGTCTTCTTTCTTCTTCATTCTTCCTTCTTCCTTCTTCTAACCTCCTTCCTCTTTCCTTCTTGCATCTTTCTTCTTCTTTCTACTTTCTTCTTTATTCTTCCTCTTATTCTTCCTCTTCTTCTTCTTCTTCTATCTTCCACCTTCCTTCTTCCTTCTTCCTTCTCCCTTCTTCTTTCTTCCTTCTTCTTCTTCTTCTATCTTCTTTCTTCTTCCTTCTTCCTATTCCCTATTCCTTAATCTCTAATCCAATAGTAATCTATAATCCTTAATCTTTAGTCTTTAACCTTTAATCACTAATCCCTAATCTAGAATCAATAATCCCTAATCCTTAATCACAAATCTTTAATCACCAAACCCTAATCCCTAGTCTTTAATCCTAATCATAATCCTTTAATGTCTAATCCTTAATCCTAAATCTCTAATCCTAAAGTCTATATTCCTAATCACTAATCCCTAAGCCTAATGTCTATTTCTTAATCCCTAATCACTAATCTTAAATCCTTAATCTCTAATCCCTAATCTATAAAAACTAATCCCTTAATTGTTAATCTTTAATCTCTAATCTCTAATCATTACTCCCTTAATCACCAATCCCTAATCCATAATCTCTAATCATTAATCCTTAATCCTAAATCTCTTTTACTTATTCCCTAATCCATACTCCCTAATCCCTAATCCTTAATCTCTAATTTCTAACCCATAAACCCTAATCTCTAATTACTAACTCTCAAATACCTTATTCTTAATCTCTAATACCTAATCTCTAATCCTTTCCTCCAAAATCTTTAATCCATATTCCTTTATTTTTAATCTCTAACACTTCGTTCTTTAATCCAGAATCCTTCCTTCCTTAATCCTTAATATTTAATCCCTAATCCATAATCCATAATCCTAATCCAACTCTTCAATCTCTTCTTCATATCTTCCTCTTCTTCTTCTTCTTCTTCATTATCTTCTTGTTGTTATCCTTCTTCATCATCTTCTTCTTCTCTATCTACTTAGGAATCCTAAATTCCTAATCCCTGCTCCTTAATCCCTCCCTCCCTAATCTCTCATCCCAAAGTCTACAATGCCTTATCCATCCCTCCAAAATCCTTAATCCCCATTCTTTAATCCTTAATTCCTAATCCTTAATCAATCCTTAGTCCATAATCCTTAATATCTAATCTATAATCCTTAACCTCTAATCCATAAACTATAAACCCTAATACATAATCTATTATCCCTAAATTTTAATCCCTAATTCCTAATCCCTAATCCTTAATCTCTAATCCTTAATCCATAATCCTTAATCCCTAGCATCTAATCTCTAACCCCTCCCTCCTTTATCCATGTTTCTTAAACCTTAGCCCCTAATCCCTAATCCATCTATTTGTTCTTTTCTTCTTCTTCTTCTTTCATTTTTTCTTCCTCTTTTTCTTTTACTTTTTATTTCTTTTCTTTATCTTCTTATTCTTCCTCATTTTCTTCATCTTATTCTTCTTCTTCCTCTTCTTCCTTATCTTTCTCTTCCTTTTCTTCTTCTTCTTCTTCTTGTTCTTCTTCTTCTTCTTCTTCTTCTTCCTTTTCTTCTTTTTCCTCTTTTTCTTCTTTTTCTTCTTCTTCTTCTTCTTCTTCCTCCTCCTCTTCTTCTTCTTCTTGTTCTTCTTCTTCTTCTTTTGTTGTTCATCTTCTTCCTTTTCTTGTTCCTCTCCTTCTTCTTCTTCTTCTTCTTCTTCTATTTCTTCTTTCTTTTCCTCATCTTCTTCTTCATCTTCTTTTTTTCTTTCTTCTTCTTCTCCTCCTCCTCGTTCTCCTTCTTCTTTTTCCTCTCCTTGTCCTGGGCTTTATCCTTAACCTTCTCCTTCTCATTCTCTTATTCGTTCTCCTTCTCCTCCTCCTCCTCTGTCTCCTTCACTTTCTCCTTCTCCTTCTCCTTCTCCTCATCCTCCTCTTTTTTATTTTCCTTCTTCTTCTTCATGCTTCTTTATTCTTCCTTCTTCTATCTCACTAATCCATAACCTCTAATCCATCCCTAATTTATAATCCTTAATCTTTAATTCCTAACCTCTAATACCTAATTTATAATCCTTAAAATCTAATCTCTAATACCTAATCCCTAATCCCTATTCTTTAACCTCTAATCCCTAACCACTAATCCCTAATCGCTAATCTTTAATCCCTATTCTTTAATCCTTAATCACTAATCCATAATCCCCAAATCCAAATCCCTAGTCTCTAATCTTAATCCTAATCTCTTAATCATTAATCCCTAATCTTTAATCTCTAATCCCTACTCCTTAATATTTATTCCCTAATTCCTAATCTCTAATTTTAAATCCCTAATCTCTAATCCTTAATCCTTAAAAATTAATCCCTTAATTCTTAATCTTTGGTCTCTAATATCTAATCATTAATCCCTTCATCTCTAATTATTAATCCATAATCCTTAATCACTAATCCTTAACCCTAAATCCCTTTTACTTATTCATTTATCCCTACTCCCCAATCCTTAATCATTAATCTCTAACTGCTAATCCATAAACCCCAAATCCCTAATTACTAACTCTAAAATATGTAATTACAAATCTCTAATACCTAATCCCAATTCCTTCTCTCTCAGATATTTAACCCATATTCCTTTATCTCTAAACCCTAATACATCCTTCTTTAATCCTGAATCCTTCCATCCTTAATCCTTGATCCTTAATCCATCTCTTCTTTCTCATCTTCCTCTTCATTTTCTTCTTCTTCTTCTTCTTCTTCTTCTTCTTCTTCATCATCATCTTCTTCTTGTTCTTATTCTTTTTCTACGTTTTTCTTCTTCTTCTTCTTCCTCTTCTCCTTGTTCTTCAACTTATTCATCATCTTCTTCTTCTTCTCCATCTTCTTCATAATCCTTAATCCCTATTCCCTCATCCCTACCACTTAATCCCTACCTTCCTCATCTTTTATCCCAAAATCTATAATGCCGTATCCATCCCTTCCAAATCCCTAATACCCAATCCATTATCCTTAATCCCTACTCCCTAATCCGTAATCCATAATCCTTAATTCCTAACACCTAATCTCAAATCCCTCCCTCCTTAATCCTTAATCCCTAATCCTTAACCCTTAATCCTTAATCAAATCTATTCATCCTCTTCTTCTTCTTCTTCTTTCATTTCATCATCATCATCTTCTTCTTCTTCTTTTTATTCCTCTTCTTCACCTTCTTTTTCTTCCTCATTTTCTTCATCCTATTCTTCTTCATCTTCCTCATCTTTCTCTTTCTTTTCTTCTTCTTGTTCTTGTTTTTCTTCTTCTTCTTCTTCATTTTCTTCTTCTTCTCCTTTTTCTTATTCTTTTACTTCTTTTTCCTCTTCTTCTTCTTCCTCTTCTTCTTCTTCTTCTTCTTCTCCTTCTT
>JAIUJO010000362.1:10000-152500 GCA_023846275.1 Vanilla planifolia
TCTTCTGTCTTTTATTGTTTTCCTCTTATTCTTCTTCTCCTTCGATTTCCTCTTCTTCTTCTTATATTTCCTCTTCTTCTTCTTCTTCTATTTCTTCTTCTTCTTCTTCTTCTTCTTCATCTGCTTCTCCTTCTTCATCTCCTTGTTCTGGCCTTTATCCCTTTCCTTCTCCTTCTCCTTCTCCTACTCCTTCTCCTTCTCCTTCTCCTTCACCTTCTCCTTCTCCTTCTCCTTCTCTTTCTCCTCCTTCTCCTTCACCTTCTCCTTCTCCTTCTCCTTCTCGTTCTCTTTCTCCTTCTACTTCTCCTCCTTCTTCTCCTCAACCTCCTCCTTTTCCTTCACCTTCTTCTTCTTCTTCTTCTTCCTTCTTTCTTCTTTCTTCTTTTTTTCTACTTTCTTCTTTCTTCTTTCTTCTTCCTTGTTCCCTCTTCCTTCTTCTTACCTCTTACATTCTTCTTCCTTCTTTGCTCTTCCTTCTTTCTTCCTTATGCCTCAACTTCTTCTTCCACCTCTTTTCTTTGTTCTTTTTTCTCTTCTTCTTCCTCTTCCTTTTCTTCTTCATTCTTCCTTCTTCCTTCTTCTTTCTTCCTTCTTCTTAGTCTTCCTTCTTCCTTTTTCCTTCTTCTTTCTCCCTAATCCTTAATCCCTAATCTTTAATCCCTAATCCATCACTAAATTTTTAACCCCTACCATTTAATCCTTAATCTCTAGTCCTCCTTAAACTATAATATCTAACATCTAATATCAAATATCTAATTCCTAATTCCAAATCATTAATCTCTAATCCCTAATCCTTAATCTCAAATCTGTAATAACTAATCTTTGATCTCTAATCCCTATTCCTTAATTCGTAATCCCTAATCTTTAATATTAATCCTTTAATCTTTAATCTAAAATCCATAATCCTAAATCATTAATTCCTTTATGCCTAATCTTAAATCCTTAATCATTAATCCCTAATTCCAATTACTTATTCCCTAATCTCTACTCCCTAATATGCAATCCTTTATCCCTTAACCCTAATCCAGAATCCTTGTTGCCTAATACTGAATCCATCCTTCCCTATCCCCAAATCTTTAATCTAGAATCAGTAATACCAAATCTTTAATCCCTAATCCATCCCTCTCAAATCCATAATCCTTATTCCAAATCCTTAATCCCTAATCTCTTTCTCCTTAATCCTTAACTCTTAATCCTTAATCAATCCCTTTTTCCTCTTCCTCTTCTTCTTCCTCTTCTTATTCTTCTTCTTCTTCCATTGCTTCTTCTTCTTCCTTATTTTCTTCTTGTTTTTCTTCTTCCTCTTCTTCCTCATCTTCTTCTCTTCTTCTTCTTCTTCTTCCTCTTCTTCTTCTTCTTCTTCTTTAACTTTTTTTTCTTCTTCTTCTTCCTCCTCTTCTTCATTATCTTCCACTTCCACTTCTTCTTCTTCTTCTACCACTTCTTCTTCCTCTTCAACTTCCTCTTCTTCTCCCTCTTCTCCTTTTCTTGTTCTTCTCACTCTTCTTCTTCTTCTTCTTCTTCTTCTTCTTCTTCTCCTCCTCCTCCTTCTTCTACTTCTTCTTCTTCTATTTCTTGTTCTTCTTCTTCTTCTTCTTCTTCTTCTTCTTCTCCTTCTTCTACTTTGCCTTCTCTTTGTCTTTCTCCTTCTCCTTCTTCTTCTCTTTCTCCTTCTCCTTCTCCTTCTCCTACTCCTAGTCCTCACCTTTTCCTTCTCCATCGCCTTCTCCTTCTCCTTCTCCTCCACTTTTTCCATCTCCTCGTTCTGCTCGTCCTTCATCTCCTTCTCCTTCTCCTTGTTCTTCTTCTTTTTCTTCTTCTTCTTCTTCTTCTTCTTTCTTCTTTCTTCTTTCTTCTTTCATGTTTATTCTTTCTTCTTTTTTCTTCCTTCTTTCTATCTTCTTCCTTCCACTTTTCTTCTTCTATCTTCCTTCTTCCTTTTACTTCCTTCTTCCTTCCTTCTTCCTTCTTCATTCTTCCTTCTTTTATATTCATCCTCTTCTTCTTCCTCCTCTTCTTTTTTTGCATCTTCTTCTTCTTCTTCTTCTTCCCTTCTTCTTTCTTCCCTCTTCCTTCTCCCTTCTTCCTTCATCCTTCTTCCTTATCCCTAATCTCTAATCCTTAATCCTTAATCCTTAATCCATAATCCTTAATCCCTAATCACTAGTCCATCCTTAATCGCTGATCCTTAATCTTCAATTCCTAGTCCCTAATCTTAAATCCTTAAACTTTAATCCCAAATACCTAATCCTTCATCTCTAATCAATAATCCATAATCCCAAATCTCTAATCTCAAATCCCTAATCCTTAATAGCTACCCATTAATCACAAATCCATAATCCATAATATCTAATCTCTAAGATATAATCCTAAATCCCACATCCCTAATCACTAATCTCAAATGTTTAATCACAAATCCCTAATTTATTAATCTTCAAACCATGATCACTAATATCTAATCTTAAATCCTCTGTCCCTAACTACTAATCTCTAATCCTTAATCCCTAATCTTAAATTTTTAATCCTTTATGATTAATCCCTTAATTCTTAATTTCTAATTTCTAATCCCTATTCTATAATCTCTAATCCCTAATCTTAATCTTTAATCTCTAATCAATAATCTCTAATCCTTAATCACTATTTGTTAATATGTAATCATTAATCATAAATTCCTAATCTTTAATGATTAATTCCTTAATCCTTAATCCCTAATCAATAATCCTTAATCATTAATCTCTTCATCCTTAATCCCTAATCCTTAACCCTTAATTCCAAATCCCTATTGTTTATTTCCTAATCCCTACTCCTTAATCCATAATACCTAACACCTAAGCCCTAATCCTTAATTGCTAATCCATAATCCTTAACCCTTAATCTCTATTTCCTAATACCCAATCCCTCCCACCCTAATCCCAAATCCCTAATCCCTCATATCTAATCTCTATTCCAAAATCCATCCCACCTAGTTTGTAATACATATCTCCTAACCCATAATCCCTCCCTCCTTAATCTCTTTTCCCTAATCCCTAATTCCTAATCCCCAATCCATCTCTTCTTCCTCTTTGCTTTCATTTTCTTCTTATTCTTCTTCCTCGTCTTCTTCCTCTTCATCATTCTCCTCTTCTTCTTTTTCTTCTTCTTCTTCTTTTACTTCTTCTTCTTTCTCTTCTTCTTCTTCTTCTTCCACTTCTTTTCTTGTTCTTCTTATTCCTTTTCTTCATCCTCTTCTTCCTCTTCTTCTTCTTGTTCTTCTACTACTTCATCTGTCTTTTTCTTCTTTTTCTTCTTCTTCAGCTTCTCCTTCTTCTCCTTGTCCTTCTCTTTGTCTTTCTCCTTCTCCTTCTCCTTCTCCTTTTCCAACTCTTCCTTCTCCTTCTCCTTCTCCTTCTCCTTCTCCATCTCCTTCTCCTTCTCATATTCCTTCTCTTCGTCCTCCTCCTTCCCTTCATCCTTCTTCTCCTTTTAGTTCTTCTTGTTCTTCTTATTCTTCTTCTTCTTTCTTCTTTCTTCTTTTTTTCTTTCTTCTTGCTTCATCCTTCTTCCTTCCTCCTTCCTTCTTCCTTCCTTCTTCCTTCCTTCTTCCATCATTCTGTTTCCTTCCTCCTACCTTCTTCCTTCCATCTTTTTCTTCCTTCTTCCTTCTTCTTTATTACTTCTCTTCTTCTTCCTCTTCTTATTCTTCTTCTTTTTCTTCTTCCCCTTCTTTTTCCTTCACTTCTTCTTCTTTTTTCTTCTTTCTTCTTCCTTCTTCCTTCCTCCTAATCCTTAGTCTTTAATACCTAATCCTTACTCCTTAATCCCTAATCACAAATCAAACCTTAATATCTAATCCTTGATCTTTAATCCTTGACCATTAATCCTTAATCTCTAATCCCTAAACTCTAAACTTTAATATCTAATCCTAATCCATAATCTCTAATCTATAACCCATAATACTTAGTCTTTAATCTCTAATTAGTAATTCTTAAACATCACTAATCCCAAATCCTTAATCCCTAATCTCTATACTCTAATGCAAATTCTAATACCTTTATCTCTAATATCTAATGTCTAATCTCTAATCTTTAATCTTGCATCCTTAATCTCAAATCTCTAATCCCAAAACTTTAATCCTTATTCCTTAAACCCTAACCCCTTATCCCCTATCCTAAATCACTAATCTTTAATCCCAAATCCTTAAAAATTAATCTATTAATTATTAATCATTAATATCCAATTCTTAATCATTAATCCCTTCATCTGTATTCCTTAATCCTTAATCCTTAATCCCAAATCCTTAATCCTTATTACTTATCCCTAATCCCTACTCTTTAATCCTTAATATCTAATCCTTAAACCCTAATCTCTAATTACTAACACCCAAATCCCTAATTCCCCAATCCCTAATCTTTAATCTATATTTCCTGACACCTAATTCTTAACCCTTCATTCCATAATCCTTAATCCCAAATCTCTAACCATCTATCCTTATTCTGTCTCGTCTTTTTCTCTTCTTCTACTTCTTCTTCTTCTTCTTCTTCTTCTTCTACTTCTTCTTCCCCTTCTTCTTTTGCATCCTTATCTGTGTCTTCTTCTTCCTCTTCTTCCTCATCTTCCTCTTCTTCTTCTTCTTCCTCATCCTCTTCTTCTTCTTCTTCTAATTCTCTAATCTCTAATCTCAAATCCCTAATCCTTAATAGATAACCATAATTACAAATCCATATTCCATAATATCTAATCTCTAAGATATAATCCTGAATACTTTATCCCTAATCACTAATCTCAAATCTTTAATCACAAATCCTTAATCTATTAATCTTTAACTACTGATCATTAATAACTAATCTTAAATCCTACATCCTTAAACACTAATCTCTAATCCTTATCCCTAATCTTAAATTTTTTTAATCCTTCAAGATTAATCCATTAATTCTTAATCACTAATTTCTAATCTCTAATCTATAATCTCTAATCTATAATCTCTAATCAATATCTTTATCTTGAATCTCTAATCATTAATCTCTAATCTTTAATCATTATTTGCTAATCTGTAATCATTAATCCTAAATTCCTAATCTTTATTGATTAATTCCTAATAGATAATCCTTAATCATTAATTGCTTCATCCCTAATCTATAATCCTTAACCCTTAATTCCAAATTCCTATTATTTATTCCTTAATCCCTGCTCCTTAATCCATAATCCTTAATACCTAAGCCCTAATCCCTAATAGCTAATCCATAATCCTTAATCCTTAATCCCTATTTCCTAATATGCAATCCCTCCCACCCTAATCCCAAATACCAAAGCACTCATACCTAATCTCTATTCCCCAATCCATCCCTCTTAGTCTGTAATACATATTGACTAATCCCTAATACTCCCTCCTTAATCCCTCATCCTTAATCCCCAATCCATCTCTTCTTCCCCTTCCACTTCATTTTCTTCCAATTCTTCTTCCTTGTCTTCTTTTTCTTCCTCATCATTCTTTCTTCTTCTTTTTGTTTAACTTCTTCTTCCTATTCTTTCTCTTCTTCTTCTTTTTTCCTCCTCTTCTTCTTCTTCAACTTCTTTTTATTCTTCATTTTCCTCTTCTCTTTCTTTTTTTAGTCTGTCTTCTTCTTCTTCTTCTTCCTCTACTTCTTATTCCTCTTCTTCTTCTCCTTCTTTTCTTGTTCTTCTTATTCCTCTTCTTCTTCTTCTTCTTCACTTCTTCTTCTTCTTCTTCTTCTTCTTCTTTTTCTACTTCTTCGTCTGTCTTTTTCTTCCTCTTCTCCTTCAGCTTCTCCTTCTTCTCCTTGTCCTTCTCTTTGTCTTTCTCCTTCTCCTTCTCCAACTCCTCCTTCTCCTTCTCTTTCTCCTTCTCAATCTCCTTCTCCTTCTCCTACTCCTCTTCCTCCTCCTTCTCTTCATCCTTCTTGTCCTTCTCATTGTTCTTCATCTTCTTCTTCTTCTTCTTCTTTCTTCTTTCTTCTTTCTCCTTTCTTCTTGCTTCTTCCTTCTTCGTTCCTCCTTCCTTCTTCGATCTTCCTCTTTCCTTCCTCCTTCCTTCTTTTGTCTTCCTCCTTCCTTCCTCCTTCCTTCTTCCTTCCATCTTTTTCTTCCTACTTCATTCTTCTTTATTCTTTCTCTTCTTCTTCCTCTTCTTGTTCTTCTTCTTTCTTCTTCCTCTTCCTTCCCCTACTTCTTCTTCTTTCTTCCTTCTTCTTTCTTTCTTCTTTCTTCTTTCTTCTTCCTTCTTCCTTCTTCTTAATCCCTAGTCCTTAATCCCTAATCCCAACTCCTTAATCCCTAATCACTAATCCAATCCTAATCTCTAATCCTTGATCTTTAATCCATAACCATTAATCCTTAATTGCTATCTCCTAAACTCTAAACTCTAATACATAATCCATAACCTATAATCCATAATACTTAATCTTTAATCTCTAATTCTTAATTCCTAAACATTAATCACTAATCCTAAATCCTTAATCTCAAATCTCTAGACTCTAATGCAAATTATAATACCTTTATCTCTAATACCTAATGTCTAAACACTAATCATTAATCTTTCATCCTTAATCTCTAATCTCTAATCCCTAATCTTTAATCCCTATTCCCTAAACCCTAACCCCTTGTCCTTAATCCTAAATTACTAATATTTAATCGCAAATCCTTAAAAATTAATCTATTAATTATTAATCCTTAATATCTAATCTTTAATCATTAATCCCTTCATCTATAATCCCTAACCTTATTACTTATTCCCTAATCCCTACTCTCTAATCCCTAATCTCTAAACCTTAAACATTAATCGCAATTACTAACTACCAAATCCCTAATCCCTCAATCCCTAATCTTTAATCAATATTTCCTGACACCAAATTCTTAATCCTTCTTTCCTTAATCCTTAATCTCTAACCATTTATCCTTAATCTGTCTCTTCTTTTTCCCTTCTTCTACTACTTCTTCTTCTTTTTCTTCTACTTCTTCTTCCTCTTCTTCTTCTTCTTCCTCATCATTGTCTTCTTCTTCCTCTTCTTTCTCATCTTCTACTTCTTCTTCTTCTTCCTCTTCTTCTTCTTCTTCTTCCTCTAATTCTTCTTCTTCTTCTTCTTCTATTACTTCTTCTTCTATGTCTTCTTCTTCTTGTCTTCTTCTTTTTCCTCTTCTTCTTCTTCTTCTTCTTCTTCCTCTTCTTCTTCTTCTTCTTCTTCTTCATCTTCTTCTTCCTCTACTTCTTCCTTTACTTATTCTTCTTCTTCTTCTTCTTCATCTTCTTCCTCTTCTTCTCCTTGTCCTTCTTCTTTGTAATTTCTAATCCTTGTTCCTTAATTCATATTCCTTAATCCCTCTTCACCTAATCTCTTATCTCTAAATATGTAATCCCTAGTCCAGCTCTCCCAAATCACTAATCCCTTTTTTCTAATCATTAATCCCTAATCCCTAATCCTTAATCCCTAATCCATCCTTAATCCATAAATTTTAATCCTTAATCCTTAATCTCTAATCATTAAACCCTAATCTCGAATACCTAATCCATACTTTATAATCCATAATCTTTAATCCCTAATCACTAATCACTAATTACTAATCCATAAACCCTAATCCTTAATACTTGACCCCTAATCCCTAATCCTTACTATATAATCTATAATTCTTAGTTTTAATCTGTAATCTTTAAGCCTTAATCCTTAATCCTTAATCTCTAATTCTTAATGCCTAATCCTCATCCAAATTACTTTACCTCTAATCTCTAATCCCTAATCTCTGATCCATAAACCTAAATCCCTAGTTTCTAATCACTAATCCCTAATTCGTAAACCTTAATCTCTGTTATAGTATTTGTAATTCCAAATCTTGAATCTTTAATCCCTAATTTCCAATCCATAATAATTAATTCTTTAATCCTAAATTGCTAATCATTTTCTTTTTATTTCAAATAATTTACTTAATCTTTAATGCCTAATCCTTGTTAGCTATTCCTTAATCTTTACTCCTTAAACCATAATCCTTAATCCCTAAACCCTAATTGATAATCCCCAATCCCTAATATTTATTTCCTAACCTATAATTCCTAATCTTTAGTCATTAACTCCTAATCTTATATCCTTGCCTCCTTAATCTGTATTCCCTAACCCCTAATTCTGAATCTCTAGTCCATCTCTTCTTCCTCTTCTTATTCCTCTTCCTCCTCTTCTTCTACATCTTCTTCTTCCTGATCTTCCTCATTTTACTCTTCTTTGTCTTCTTCTTCTTCTTCTTCTCTCTCTCTCTCTCTTTCTTCTTTTTCATCAACTTCTTCTCCTTCTTCTTCTACTTCTTTTTCTTCTTGTTCTTCTTCTTCTTCATATTCCTCTTCGTCTTCTTCCTCTCCTTTTACTTCTACTACTTCTTCCTCTTCCTCTTCTTCTTTCTCTTCTTCTTTTCCTCCATTGTCTTCTTTTCTTGAAATTCTTCTTCCTCTTCTTCTTCTAGTTTTGCTTCTTCTTCTTCTTCTTCTTGTTCTTCTTCTTCTTCTCTTCTTCTTCTTCTTCTTCTATTTCTTCTTCTTTTCTTATTCTTCTTCATCTCCTTCTCCTTCTTCTACTCCTCCTTCTCCTTAGCTCACACTTTCACCTTCTCCTTCTCCTTCTCCATCTCCATCTCCTTCTCTTCGTCCTTCTCCTTCTCGTTCTCCTCCTCTTCCTTGTCCTCCTTCTTCTCCTTCTCCTTCTACTTCTTATTCTTCTTCTCCTCCTTCTTCTTCTTCTTCTTCTTCTATTTCTTTCTTCTTTCTTATTTTTGCTTTGTTCTTTCTTATTTTTGCTTTGTTCTTTCTTCTTTCTTTTTTTCTTCTTCCTTCTACCTTCCTCCTTCCTCCTTCCTCCTTCCTTCTTCTTTCTTCCAAATTCTTTCTTTCTTCTTCTTTGTTCTTTCTTCTTTCATCATTCTTCTTTATTCTTCCCCTTCTTCCTCCTCCTCTTCTTCTACTTCTTCTTCTTCTTCTTTTAATTCTTCACCCTCATCTTCATCTTCTTCCTTTTTTTTAAACTCTAATCCCTAATCCCTAATCCATAATCTCTAATGTCTACTCTTGAATCCTTAATCCATAATCCCTGATCGTTAATCACTAATCCTTAATCCCTAATACCTAATCTCTAATACCTAATGCTATTATTGATCCCTTAATCTCTAGTCTCTAATCCTTAATCTCTAATATCAAATCCTTATTCTCAAATTTTTAATCACTAACCTCTAATCCATAGTCCTTATTTCGTAATCAAAAATACCAAATCCTTAATTTTTAATCTTTAATATTTTATCTTTTAATCCTTAATCTTTAATCATCAATCCCATCGTCCTTAATCCCTTATTTCTAATCCTTAATACATAAATCTTATTGCTTATTCCTTAATCCCTACTCCTTAATCAATAATCCTTAACCTCGAAACCCCAATCTCTAATTGCTAATCCATAATCCTTAATCTCTTTTCCTTAATTCCTAATCCCTAATCCCTAATAACTAATGCCTTATCTCTCCCTCCTTATTCCCTAATCCCTAAGAGCTAATCTCTAAAACCTAATCCCTCCCTCTATAATTCATAATCTGTAATCCCTAATCTATAATCATTCTGTCCTTAATCTCTAATTCTTAATCCCTAACACTCAATCCTTATTCCTAAATCCATCTATATTTCCTCTTCTTCTTCTTTATCTTCCTCATCTTCTTACTCTTTTTCTTCTTCTTCTTCTTCTTCTTCTTTCCTTTCTTTTTCTTTTTCTTCCACATTTTGTTCATCTTCTTCTTCTTCTCCTTCTTCATCATCTTCCTCTCTTCTTCTTCTTCTTCTTGTTCTTCCTCCTCCTTTTCTTCTTCGTCTTCTTCTTCATTTTCCTCTTCATCTTTTCTTCTTCTTCTTCTTCTTTCTCTTCCACTTCTTCTTCTTCTTTGTCTTCCCCTTCTTCTTCTTCTTCTTCTTCTTCCTCCTCCTCCTCCTCGTCTTCTTCTTCTACTTCTTCATTTCTTATTCCTTTTATTCCTCTTCTACTTCCTCTTTTTCGTCTCCTTCTTCTTCTTCTCTTTCTTCTTGTTCTTCTATTTCTTCCTTTTCTTCTTCTTCTTCTTCTTCTTCTCCTATTTCTTCTACTTCTTTTCCTTCTCCTTCTTCTTCTCCTTCTCCTTCTCTTTGTCTTTTCCTTCTCCATCTCCTTCTGCATCTCTTTCTCTTTCTCCTTCTCTTTCTCCTACTCCTTTTCCATCTCCTTCTCCTTCTCTAACTCCTCCTTCTCCTTGTCCTTGTTCTTCTCCTTCTCCTTCTCCTACTCTTTCTCCTCCTTCTCCTTCTCCTTCTCCTTCTCCTTCTCCTTCATCTTCTTCTTCTTCTTCTTCTTCTTCCTCCTCTTCCTTCTTTCTTCTTTCTTTTCTCCTCTTTCTTCTTTCTTCTTTCTTATTCTTTCTTACTTCTTGCTCTTTCCTTCTTTCTTCTTCCATCCTTTTTACTCTCCCTCTTCTTCTTCCTATTCTTCTTCTTCTTTTTCCCTTTTTTCTTGCTCCTTTTCTTCTTTTTCTTTCTTCCTTCTTTCTTTCTTCTTCTACGTTCTTCTTTCTTTCTTCTTCCCTCTTCCTAACTCCTTCCATCTCCCTAATCCTTAATCCCTTATCACTAATCCATCCCTAATCTCTAATCTTTTATTTTCAATCCCTGACCTCTTATCCCTAATCTCTAACACCTAAACTCTTGTCTCTAATTCCAAATCAGTAATCCTTAATTTATATTTTAAAATCCCTGATCCCTAGTCTCTAATCTCTAATCCTTAATCCTTATTCATTAATCCTAAATCCTTAATCTTTAATCCTAAATATCTAATGCTAATCCAAATGTCTTTACCTCAAATACCTAATCTCTAATACCTAATCCTAAATTTAGCATCCCTAATCCCTAATCTCTAATCCTAATTCTCTAAACCTTGATCTCTAATCCTAAATCACTAATCTCTAAACCCTTGTCCTTAGTAATTAATCCTATAATTCTTAGTCCCTAATCTCTAATCCTTAATCATTAAGCCCTTCATCCAAAAAAACCTAATTCCTAATCATTAATTCTTAATCTATAATACTTATTACTTATTCCCTAAACCCTAATCCCTACTCACTAATCACTAAAACCTAATCCTTAAACCTTAATCTATAATTCCTAACTCTTAAATCAATAATCCCTAATTCTTAATCCCTCTCTCCTGAGTCTTTAATATATATTCTGATATACCTAATCTCTAATCCTTTATCTCTCAATTCTCAATCCTTAATCTTTAATCCCTAATCCCAAACCCTTGATCTTGAATCTCTCTTCTTTCTCTTCTTCTTCTACTTCGTCTTCTTACTCATCTTCTTCTTCTTCTTCTTCTTTTCCTCTTCTTCTTCCTTATCTTCATCTTTTTTTCTTTCTTTTCTTCCTCATCTTCAACTTCTACTTCTTTTTCTTCTTGTTCTTCTCCTTCCTCTTCTTCTTCTTCATCTTCTTCTTCCCCTTCTTCTTCTTCTTTATCTTCTTCTTCCTCAAATTCCTCTTCTTCTTCTTCATCATCTATCCATTATTCTTCTTCCTCTTCATCTTTTTCTTCTGATTATTCTACTTCTTCTTCTTCCTCCCCTTTTTCTTTATCTTATGCTTCTTCTTATACTTGTTCTTCTTCTTCTTTTGTTACTTCTTCTTTCTCTTCTACCACTTTTTTTATCCTTCTTCTTGTTCTTTTTCTTCCTCTTCTTTTTCTTTATATTCTTCTTCTTTCTCTTCTTCTTCTCCTTCTTCTTCTTCTTCATCATCTTCTTCTTCTTCATCTATTTCCTCTTCTTCTTCTTCTTCTTCTTCTTCTACTACTTCAACTTTTCTTCGTCTCTTCTTCTTCTTTTTCTTTTTCATCTTGCTCTTCTTGTTCTTCTTCTTCTTCTTTTTCCTCTTCATCTTCCTCTTTTTCTTCTTCTTCTTCTTCCTCTTGAACTTCTTCACCTTCTTCTTCTTCTACTTCTTCTTACTTTTCTCGTTCTCCTTCTTCTTCTTCTTTCTTGTCCTCCTCTTCTACCTCTTCTTCATCCTTTTGTTCTTCTTCTACTTGTTCTTCTTTTTCTTCTTCCCCTTCCTATTTATCTTTTTCTTCATCTTATTTCTCTTCTTCTTCTTAGTTAATTTCTTCTTCTTCTTCTTTTTCCTCTTCTTCTTCATCTACCTCTTCTTTTTGTTCTTCTTCTTCTTCTTTATCTTCTTTTTTTGTTATTTTTTTTCTTCTATTTCATCTTCTTCTTTTTCTTCTTCTTCTTCTTCTTCTTCTCTTTTTTCATCTTTTCTTCTTCTTCATCATCTGCTTCTTGTTCTCATTCTTTTTCTTCCTTTTCTACTTCCTCTTCTTCTTCTTCTTCTCCTCCATGTTCTTCTTGTCTTTCTTGTTCATCTTCTTCTTCTTCTTCTCCATTGTAATCCTTAATCCTTATTCCCTAATCCTTACTCCTTAATCCCTCGCTCCCTAATCTCTCATCCTTAAATTTGTGATCCCCAATCCATCTCTTCCTAATCACTTCCTTAATTCTTACTCCCTAATCCCTAATCTCTAATCCCTAATCCTTAATCCCTAATCTCTAATACATCCTTAAATCATAATCTCTTATCCTTAATCCCTAAACTCTAATCATTAACCTATAATCCATAATCCCATACGCTTAATCCTTAATACTTAATATCAAATCCCTAATCCTTAATCCTTAATTACTAATCCATAATCCTTAATCCTACTTTTTTTAATCAGATAATCTCAAAGCCCTAATCCCCTAACTCTAAATCCCTAATCCTTAATCATTAATCTTTAATCCTTAATCCAAAATCTGTATCCCAAATTTTGTAATCTTGAATCCAAAATGCCTAATCTACAAACTTAAACATTGATACTTTAATCCTCAATCCCTAATCCCAAATCATTAATCCCTTCATCCCTAATACTTAATTTCTAATCTATAATCTCTAATATCTATTACTTATTACATAATCCCTACTCTTTAATCCCTAATCTTTAGTCCCTAAACCCTAATCCTTAATTGCTAATCTATAATCTCAAATCCTTAATCCCTAATACCTAATTTCAAATCCCTCCCCTATTCTATCCATAATCCCTAGCCCTTAATACCTAATCCATCTCATTTTCTTGTTATTCTTCTTCTTCTAAATCTTCTTCCTCTTCTTCTTCCATTTCTTCTTCTCTTCAACATTTTCTTTTTCTTCTTCTTCTTTTTCTACTCCTTCATCTTCTTCCTCTTCTTCGACATCTTCCACTTCTTTTTCTTGTTCTTCTTCTTATTCCTCTTCCTCTTCTTCTTCATCATCTTCTCCTTCTCCCTCTTCTTCTTCTTCTTCTTCTTTAAGTTCCTCTTCTTTTTAGTCCTTTTCTTCTTCTATTTCTCCTTCTTCTTCTTCTACATTTACCTCTTCCTCTTCTTCTTTTGCCTCATGTTCTTCTTCTTATTCTCCTTCTTCTTTTCATGCTCTTCTTCTTCTACATTTATTTCTTCTTCTTCATCTTCTTCTTCTTCTTCTTCTTCTTCTCCTCCTTCTACCTCCTCATCACTTCCTTCTTCTTCTTATCTTGTAATCCTAAATCTATAATCATTAAACTGTAATCCCTGAAACCTAATCCTTAATCCTAAATTTATAATCCATAATCTTTAATCTCTAATCCCTAATCTCTAATCCTTAATCCTTAATTCCCTAATCTCTAAGTTAATTCTCATCTTCTAATCTTAAATCCATAGTCTCTAATCTCTAATCTTGAATAATACATCCTTAAACTCTAATCTCAAATCCCTAATGCATAGTAATAAATCTCTTAATTCATAATCCTAAATCTCTAATTCCTAATCATTAATTCTTTCATCCCTAATTCTTAAACTATAATCCTTAATCCCTATTACTTATTTTCTAATCCCTACTCCTTAATCCCTGATCCTTAATCCATAAACCATAATCTTTAATTGCTAACTCCTAAATCCCTAATCTATAATACCTAATCATCCCTCTCTAATCTTTAATCCTAATTCCTTGATACATAATCCCTAATCCTTTATTATTTAGACCCTAATCTCTAATTGTTAATCTCTAATCTCTAATCTTTAATTCGTCTCTTTTTCTTCTTCTTCTTCTTCCTTTTCCTCTTCTTCTTCTTCTTCTTCTTCTTCTTCCTCTTCCTCTTCTTCTTCCGCATCTTCGTCTTCTTCAACTTCTCCTTCTTCTTCTTCTTCCTCTTCCTCTTCTTCTTCCTCCTCTTGTTCTTCCTCTTCTTCTTGTTCTTCTTCTACTTCTTCTTCTTCTCTTTTTTCCTCTTCTTCTTCATCTTCTTCTTCTTCTATATCTTCCTCTCCATCCTCTTCTTCTTTTTCCTCTTCTTCTTCTTCTTCTTCTTCTTCTTCTTCTTCTTCTTTTTCTTCTTCTTCTTCTGCTGTTTTTCTTCTTCTTCATCTATTTTTTCTTTAGTTTTTTTCTTCTTCTTCTTCTTCTTATTCTTGTTGTTCTTCCTCTTCTATGTATTTTTCTTCTTCTTTTTCTTCTTCTTCTCCTCCTTCTTATTGTTATTCTTATTCTTTTATTTCTTCTTCTTCTTCTTGTTCTTCATTTTTTTTCTTCTCATCATCATCTTCTTCTTCTTCTTCTTTATCTTCCTCTTCTTCTTCTTCTTCTTCTTCTTCTTTTCGGTTTATCTTCCTCTTCTTCTTCTTCTTCTACTTCTAATTCTTCACCTTCTTCTTCTTATTCTTCTCCTTCTCCATCTTCCTTGTCCCTAATCCATAATCCCTATTCCTTTATCCCTAATCAGTAACCCATTCCTTATCTTTAATCCTTAATCTTTAATCCTTAACCTCTAATCCATAATCTCTTATGTCTAAACTCTAATCCTTAAAGCTTAATCTATAATCTCGAATCCACAATCCATAATCCCTATCCTAAATATGTATTACCTAATCTCTAATCCCTAATCCTAATCCCTAAATCTTAATCCCTAATCTTTAATCTCTAATGACAATCTTGTTCTCAATCTCTAATCCATAATCTGAAACCCCAAATCTTGCTTCTCTAATCTCTAATTTCTAATTCATAATCCCTAATTTTTATTCTCGAATTCCTAATCCTTAATCCTAAATCCAAAACCTTTATCCCAAATCCATAATAATTAATCTCTTATTTTTTAATCACTAACCTCTAATCCTTAATCATTAGCCTCTTCATCCTTAATCCCTAATCCCTAATCCTTAATCCTTAATCTTTAATCTCTAATTCCTAATCCCTAATCCCAATTACTTTCTCCCCAATACTTACTCCTTAATCTTTACCCATATTCCTTAATAGTTAACTCTTAAATGCCTAATCACTAATCTTTAATCTGTATTCCCTTATACACAATCCCTAATCCTTCATTCCATAATTCCTAATCCCTAAAATCTAATCCCTAATTCCTGATCCTTATTCCATAATCTATCAATTCATCTTCTTTTTCTACTTCTTCTTTATGATCTTATTCTGCTTCTTCTTCCTCTCCTTCTTCCCCTTCCTTATCTCTATCTTCTTTTTCTTTCTCTTCTTCCTCTTCTTCTTCTTCTTTTCTACGTTTTCTACTTCTTCTTTTTCTTCTTGTTCTTTTTCCTCTTCTTCTTCTCCTTCTTCTTCTTCTTCTTCATCTTCTTCTTCTTACTCCTCTTCTTCTTCTTCTTGTATGTCTTCGTCTTCTTCCTCTTCTTCCTTTTCCTCTTCTTCTTCTTCTTCTTTTCTTCTACTTCTTTTTAATCTTCTTCCTCATCTATTTCTTCTTCTTCTTCTTCTTCTTCCCATCCTTCATCTTCTTCTCCTTCTTCTTCTTCTTTTTCTATTTCCACTTCTTCTTCTTCTTATTCTTCTTCTTTTTCATCTTCTCTTCTTGTTGTTATTCTTCTTTTTTTACCATCTTCCACATTTGTTCTTCATCTTCTTCTTCTTCCTCTTCATCTTCCACTTCTTCATGATCTTCTTATTCTTCTTCAACTTCTTGACCTTCTCCTTCTTCTTCTTCTTCTTAATCTTCTCCATCTCCTTCTTCTAATTCTTCTTCTACCTCTTCTTCTTCTTCTTCTATCTTCTTTATTCTTCCTCTTCTTTTTCTTAATGTTTCTTCGTTCTTCCTTCTTCCTTCTTCCTTCCTTCTTCTTCTTCCTCCATCCGTCACTCTAATCCCTAATCCTTAATCTCTAATCCATCCTTAATCTTTAATCCCTAATCTTTAATTCCTAATATTTAATCCTTAATATTTAATCCTTAAACACTACTTTTGAATACCAAATCCTTAATCCTTAATCCATAATCTTCAATCCCTAATCTCTAATTACTAATCCCTATTTTCTAATCATTAATCACTAATCCCTAACTCTAATCCCTAGTTTATTGTCCTAATCTTAATCCCTAATCTCTATTTCTAAATCCAACATGCCTAATCTCTAATCTCTAATCCCTTATCCCTAATCCCAATTCTTTAATCCCTAATCTCTAATCCCTAATCCTTGATAATTAATCCCTTAAATCTTAATCCCTAATCCGAAATAAAAAATTGTTGATCACTAATTCTTAATCCCTAATACTTACTACTTATTACCTAGTTCATAACCCTTAATCCCAAATCCTTAATCCTTAATTACTAACTGTCAATTCTCTAATCTCTAAACCTTAATCCCTAATACCTCATCCTTAATCCTTCCCTTCCTAAACTTTAAATAATATTATCTTATGCCTAACCCCAATCCTACCTTCCAAAATCCTTATTCCTTAATCCCAATTCCTTAACTATTTACCCCTAATCCCTCTCTTCTTCTTCTTCTTCTTCTACATCTACTACTTCTTCCTTTTCTTCTTCTACCTCTTCTTATTCTTATTCCTCACTTTTTTATTCTTCTGTCTCCTGTTCTTCCTCACCTTCCTCTTCTTCTTCTTCTTCTTCTTCTTCTTCTTCTACCTCTTCCTCTTCTTCTTCTACATCTACTTCCTCTTTCGCTTCTTGATCTTCTTCTCCTTCCACCTTTTCTTATTCTTCTCCTTCTCCTTCTTCTTCTTCTTCTTCTTCTTCCTCTTCTTCCTCATCTTTCACTTCTTCTTCTTTTTGTTCTTCTTCTTCGTCTTCTTCTTCTCCTCATACATTTTCTTTCTTTTCTTCTTTTTCTTCTTCTTCTTCTTTAAAATCTTCATCTTCTCCTTCTTCTTCAAAATTATTAATCTTTATTCCTCAATCCTTACCTCTTAATCCCTCCCTCCTTAATCTCTCATCCCTAAATCGATAATGCCTTATCAATCCTTTCCTAATCCCGAATGTCAATTCCATCTATAATCCTTAATAGGTAATCATTAATCCTTAATCCTTAATCTGCAATTCTTAATTTCTTATACGTAATCCTTAACCCTTATCCCTAATCCTTAATCACTAATTCATAATCCTTAATTCCTAATTTTTAATCCCTAGTCCCTAATCTTTAATTGTTAAATTCTAATTCCTAATACCTTATCCCTAATCTATAATCCATAATTCCTATCCTTAGTTTCTAATCCATAATCCCTGATCCCTAATCCCTAATTCTTAATACTTAATCTCTAATCTCTAATGCTAAACTTAATCCCTTAATCTTTAATCCTTAATCTCTATTCTTTAATCCTAAATCCTGTACCCCTAATCTTTAATCTTTATTCTTTAATCTCTTATCCTTAATAGTTAATCTCTTATTTCTTCATCTCTAATCTCTAGTACCTAATTTTTAATCCCTCCATCCTCAACCTCTAATCCTTATTACTTATTCCTTAACCCTAATCCATGATCCCTAATCTCTAAACCCTAATCCCTAATTTCTAAATCCCAAGTCCCTCATCCCTAATCCCTTTCACTCGAATCTTCAACTTTTATTTCTTGATACCTAATGCCTAATCCTTCATTCCTTAATCCTTAATAAATAACCTCAAATGCCTAATATTTATTCTATCTCTTCTTCCACTACTTTTTCTTCTTCTTCTTCCTCATCTTTGTCTATTTCTTGTTCCTTTTCTTCCTCATCTTCCTCTTATTCCACTTCTTCTTCTTCTTAATCCTCTTCCTCTTCTTTTTCTTCTTCTTTTATGTCTTCTTCTTCTTCCTCACCTTCTTTTTCCCCTTCTTCTTTTTCTTCTTGTTCTTCTTCTTCTTCCTCTTCTTTTTATTTTTTGTTGTTGTTATTCTACTTCTTCTTGTACTTCTTCTTCTCCTTATTTTTCTTCTTTTTCATTCGCTTTTCTTTTTCTTCTTCTTCTTTTTCTTCTTTTACACCTTCTTCTTCTTCTTCTTCGTCATCTTTTATTTCCAATTTGTCTACTTCTTCTTATTCCTATTCTTCTTCTTCTTCATCATCATCTTGTTCCTCTTATCTTCTTTTGGGTTCTTCTTTTTCTTCTACATCATCCTTTTCTTCTTCGTCTTCTTCTTCTTCTTCTTCCCCTTCATGTTCCTCTACTTCTTCTTTTTCTACTTCTTCTTCGTTTTCTTCTTCATCTTCTTCTTCTTCTTCTTCTTATTCTTCTTTTTCTTGTTCTTGTTCTTCTTCTTCTTCTTCTTCTTCTTCTTCTTCCTCTTCTTCTTCTTCTTCTTCTTCTTCCTCCTCCTCATTATCTTCTTCTTCTTCCTCCTCTTCTTCCTCCTCTTGCTCCTTTTCTTTTTCTTCTTCTTCTTCTTCTTCTTCTTTGTCTTCTTCTTATTCTTGTTGCATTTCTTCTTTTTCTTCTCCGTCTTCTTCTTCTTCTTCTTCTTCTTCTTATTCTTCATCTTCTTCTTCTTCAACTTCTTCTTCTTCTCCTTCTTCGTAGTCTCTAATCGCTATTCCCTAAGCTTTATTCCTTAATCCCTTTCTATCTAATCTCTCATCCTTAAATCTATAATACCTAATCAATTCCTCCCAAATCTCTAATCCTTAATCACTAATTTCTAATCCCTCTTCACTAAATCCTAAACCCTAGTCCTTAATCCATCTTTAACCTATAATCCATACTTCAAAGTCCCTAACGCAAAATCCCAAATCCCTCTTTCCTAATTCTTAATTTTTAGTCCCTAATCTCTAATCTTGAATCCCTAATCTTTAATCTTGAATCCTTAACCCTTATCTCTAATCTCTATTTCCTAATACCTAATCTTTAATAATCTCTAATCTTTAATCCTTAACACTTAATCCTTAAAGTCTAATCCTAATTATAAATAATTTAATCTCATATCCATAATCCCTAATCTTTATGTCTAGTTTTGAATCCAAAATCTCTAATCACTAATGTCAAACGTGGAATCCCTATTCCCTAATTCATAATCCCACCCTAAAAGCCTAATCCATAGTAATTAATCCCTTAATCCTAAATCTCTAATCCCTAATCATTAATCCCTTCATCACCAATCATTAATTCCTAATCTTTAATCCTAAGCTATATTCCTTATTCTTTGATCCCTACTCCATAATCCCTATTCCTTAATTCTTAAAGCCTAATACCTTGTTGTGAATCAAAATTCCCAACCTAATCCTTAATACCTAATCCTTAATCCCAAAAACCTAATCCCTAATCCTTCCCTCCTTAATCCCTAGTCTTTATGTCTTAATCCTTAATCCCGAACCTCTAATACCTTCCTCTTCAACTTCATCTTCTTCCACTTCTTGATCCTGGTCTTCTTCTTCTTCCTCCTCTTCTTCCCCTCCTTCCTTATTTTCTTCTTCTTGTTCTTATTCTTCCTCTTCTTCCTCATCTTTCTCTTCCTCCTCTTCTTCTTCTTCCTTCTTTTCTTCTTCCTCTTCTTTCTTTATTTTCTTTTTCTTCTTCTTCTTTATCTTTTTCATCTTCATCTTCTTCTTCCTCTTCCTCTTGTTCTTCTTCCTCTTCTTCTTCTTCTTTTTCTCCTTCTTTTCTTATTTTTCTTCCTTCTCTTCTTCTTCCCCTTCTTCTTCTTCCCCTTCTTCTTCTTCTTCTTCTTCTTCTTCTCCTTCTTCAACTTCTTCTTCTTCTCCTTCTCCTAATCTTTCTCTTTCTACTTCTAATTCTCCTTCTCCATCTTTTACACCTCCTTCTCCTTCTCCTCCATCTCCTTCACCTTCTCTATCCCATCTTTTTCTACTTCTCCTCCTCCTCCTCTTCGTTCTCCTCATACTAATTTTTCTTCTCCTTCTTCCTCTTCTTCTTCTTCTTCTTGTTCTTCTTCTTTCTTCTTTCTTCTTTCTTCTTTCTACTTTCCTCTTTCTTTCTTTTTTCCATCTTCCTTCTTCTATCTTCTTTATTCTTCCTCTTCTTTTTCTTAATGTTTCTTCGTTCTTCCTTCTTCCTTCTTCCTTCCTTCTTCTTCTTCCTCCTTCCGTCACTCTAATCCCTAATCCTTAATCTCTAATCCATCCTTAATCTTTAATCCCTAATCTTTAATTCCTAATATTTAATCCTTAATATTTAATCCCTAAACACTACTTTTGAATACCAAATCCTTAATCCTTAATCCATAATCTTCAATCCCTAATCTCTAATTACTAATCCCTATTTTCTAATCATTAATCACTAATCCCTAACTCTAATCCCTAGTTTATTGTCCTAATCTTAATCCCTAATCTCTATTTCTAAATCCAACATGCCTAATCTCTAATCTCTAATCCCTTATCCCTAATCCCAATTCTTTAATCCCTAATCTCTAATCCCTAATCCTTGATAATTAATCCCTTAAATCTTAATCCCTAATCCGAAATAAAAAATTGTTGATCACTAATTCTTAATCCCTAATACTTACTACTTATTACCTAGTTCATAACCCTTAATCCCAAATCCTTAATCCTTAATTACTAACTGTCAATTCTCTAATCTCTGAACCTTAATCCCTAATACCTCATCCTTAATCCTTCCCTTCCTAAACTTTAAATAATATTATCTTATGCCTAACCCCAATCCTACCTTCCAAAATCCTTATTCCTTAATCCCAATTCCTTAACTATTTACCCTTAATCCCTCTCTTCTTCTTCTTCTTCTTCTACATCTACTACTTCTTCCTTTTCTTCTTCTACCTCTTCTTATTCTTATTCCTCACCTTTTTCTTCTTCTGTCTCCTGTTCTTCCTCACCTTCCTCTTCTTCTTCTTCTTCTTCTTCTACCTCTTCCTCTTCTTCTTCTACATCTACTTCCTCTTTTGCTTCTTGATCTTCTTCTCCTTCCACTTTTTCTTATTCTTCTCCTTCTCCTTCTTCTTCTTCTTCTTCTTCTTCCTCTTCTTCCTCATCTTTCACTTCTTCTTCTTTTTGTTCTTCTTCTTCGTCTTCTTCTTCTCCTCATACATTTTCTTTCTTTTCTTCTTTTTCTTCTTCTTCTTCTTTAAAATCTTCATCTTCTCCTTCTTCTTCAAAATTATTAATCTTTATTCCTCAATCCTTACCTCTTAATCCCTCCCTCCTTAATCTCTCATCCCTAAATCGATAATGCCTTATCAATCCTTTTCTAATCCCGAATGTCAATTCCATCTATAATCCTTAATAGGTAATCATTAATCCTTAATCCTTAATCTGCAATTCTTAATTTCTTATACGTAATCCTTAACCCTTATCCCTAATCCTTAATCACTAATTCATAATCCTTAATTCCTAATTTTTAATCCCTAGTCCCTAATCTTTAATTGTTAAATTCTAATTCCTAATACCTTATCCCTAATCTATAATCCATAATTCCTATCCTTAGTCTCTAATCCATAATCCCTGATCCCTAATCCCTAATTCTTAATACTTAATCTCTAATCTCTAATGCTAAACTTAATCCCTTAATCTTTAATCCTTAATCTCTATTCTTTAATCCTAAATCCTGTACCCCTAATCTTTAATCTTTATTCTTTAATCTCTTATCCTTAATAGTTAATCTCTTATTTCTTCATCTCTAATCTCTAGTACCTAATTTTTAATCCCTCCATCCTCAACCTCTAATCCTTATTACTTATTCCTTAACCCTAATCCATGATCCCTAATCTCTAAACCCTAATCCCTAATTTCTAAATCCCAAGTCCCTCATCCCTAATCCCTTTCACTCGAATCTTCAACTTTTATTTCTTGATACCTAATACCGAATCCTTCATTCCTTAATCCTTAATAAATAACCTCAAATGCCTAATATTTATTCTATCTCTTCTTCCACTACTTTTTCTTCTTCTTCTTCCTCATCTTTGTCTATTTCTTGTTCCTTTTCTTCCTCATCTTCCTCTTATTCCACTTCTTCTTCTTAATCCTCTTCCTCTTCTTTTTCTTCTTCTTTTATGTCTTCTTCTTCTTCCTCACCTTCTTTTTCCCCTTCTTCTTTTTCTTCTTGTTCTTCTTCTTCTTCCTCTTCTTTCTATTTTTTGTTGTTGTTATTCTACTTCTTCTTGTACTTCTTCTTCTCCTTATTTTTCTTCTTTTTCATTCTCTTTTCTTTTTCTTCTTCTTCTTTTTCTTCTTTTACACCTTCTTCTTCTTCTTCTTCGTCATCTTTTATTTCCAATTTGTCTACTTCTTCTTATTCCTATTCTTCTTCTTCTTCATCATCATCTTGTTCCTCTTATCTTCTTTTGGGTTCTTCTTTTTCTTCTACATCATCCTTTTCTTCTTCGTCTTCTTCTTCTTCTTCTTCCCCTTCATGTTCCTCTACTTCTTCTTTTTCTACTTCTTCTTCGTGTTCTTCTTCTTCATCTTCTTCTTCTTCTTCTTCTTATTCTTCTTTTTCTTGTTCTTCTTCTCCTTCTTCTTCTTCTTCTTCTTCTTCTTCCTCTTCTTCTTCTTCTTCTTCTTCTTCCTCCTCCTCATTATCTTCTTCTTCTTCCTCCTCTTCTTCCTCCTCTTGCTCCTTTTCTTTTTCTTCTTCTTCTTCTTCTTCTTCTTTGTCTTCTTCTTATTCTTGTTGCATTTCGTCTTTTTCTTCTCCGTCTTCTTCTTCTTCTTCTTCTTCTTCTTATTCTTCATCTTCTTCTTCTTCAACTTCTTCTTCTTCTCCTTCTTCGTAGTCTCTAATCGCTATTCCCTAAGCTTTATTCCTTAATCCCTTTCTATCTAATCTCTCATCCCTAAATCTATAATACCTAATCAATTCCTCCCAAATCTCTAATCCTTAATCACTAATTTCTAATCCCTCTTCACTAAATCCTAAACCCTAGTCCTTAATCCATCTTTAACCTATAATCCATACTTCAAAGTCCCTAACGCAAAATCCCTAATCCCTCTTTCCTAATTCTTAATTTTTAGTCCCTAATCTCTAATGTTGAATCCCTAATCTTTAACCTTGAATCCTTAACCCTTATCTCTAATCTCTATTTCCTAATACCTAATCTTTAATAATCTCTAATCTTTAATCCTTAACACTTAATCCTTAAACTCTAATCCTAATTATAAATCATTTAATCTCATATCCATAATCCCTAATCTTTATGTCTAGTTTTGAATCCAAAATCTCTAATCACTAATGTCAAACGTGGAATCCCTATTCCCTAATTCATAATCCCACCCTAAAAGCCTAATCCATAGTAATTAATCCCTTAATCCTAAATCTCTAATCCCTAATCATTAATCCCTTCATCACCAATCATTAATTCCTAATCTTTAATCCTAAGCTATATTCCTTATTCTTTGATCCCTACTCCATAATCCCTATTCCTTAATTCTTAAACCCTAATACCTTGTTGTGAATCAAAATTCCCAACCTAATCCTTAATACCTAATCCTTAATCCCAAAAACCTAATCCCTAATCCGTCCCTCCTTAATCCCTAGTCTTTATGTCTTAATCCTTAATCCCGAACCTCTAATACCTTCCTCTTCAACTTCATCTTCTTCCACTTCTTGATCCTGGTCTTCTTCTTCTTCCTCCTCTTCTTCCCCTCCTTCCTTATTTTCTTCTTCTTGTTCTTATTCTTCCTCTTCTTCCTCATCTTTCTCTTCCTCCTCTTCTTCTTCTTCCTTCTTTTCTTCTTCCTCTTCTTTCTTTATTTTCTTTTTCTTCTTCTTCTTTATCTTTTTCTTCATCTTCATCTTCTTCTTCCTCTTCCTCTTGTTCTTCTTCCTCTTCTTCTTCTTCTTTTTCTCCTTCTTTTCTTATTTTTCTTCCTTCTCTTCTTCTTCCCCTTCTTCTTCTTCTTCTTCTTCCCCTTCTTCTTCTTCTTCTATTTCTTCTTCTTCTTCTTCTTCTTCTCCTTCTTCAACTTCTTCTTCTTCTCCTTCTCCTAATCTTTCTCTTTCTACTTCTAATTCTCCTTCTCCATCTTTTACACCTCCTTCTCCTTCTCCTCCATCTCCTTCACCTTCTCTATCCCATCTTTTTCTACTTCTCCTCCTCCTCCTCTTCGTTCTCCTCATACTAATTTTTCTTCTCCTTCTTCCTCTTCTTCTTCTTCTTCTTGTTCTTCTTCTTTCTTCTTTCTTCTTTCTTCTTTCTACTTTCCTCTTTCTTTCTTTTTTCCATCTTCCTTCTTCTATCTTCTTTATTCTTCCTCTTCTTTTTCTTAATGTTTCTTCGTTCTTCCTTCTTCCTTCTTCCTTCCTTCTTCTTCTTCCTCCTTCCGTCACTCTAATCCCTAGTCCTTAATCTCTAATCCATCCTTAATCTTTAATCCCTAATCTTTAATTCCTAATATTTAATCCTTAATATTTAATCCCTAAACACTACTTTTGAATACCAAATCCTTAATCCTTAATCCATAATCTTCAATCCCTAATCTCTAATTACTAATCCCTATTTTCTAATCATTAATCACTAATCCCTAACTCTAATCCCTAGTTTATTGTCCTAATCTTAATCCCTAATCTCTATTTCTAAATCCAACATGCCTAATCTCTAATCTCTAATCCCTTATCCCTAATCCCAATTCTTTAATCCCTAATCTCTAATCCCTAATCCTTGATAATTAATCCCTTAAATCTTAATCCCTAATCCGAAATAAAAAATTGTTGATCACTAATTCTTAATCCCTAATACTTACTACTTATTACCTAGTTCATAACCCTTAATCCCAAATCCTTAATCCTTAATTACTAACTGTCAATTCTCTAATCTCTGAACCTTAATCCCTAATACCTCATCCTTAATCCTTCCCTTCCTAAACTTTAAATAATATTATCTTATGCCTAACCCCAATCCTACCTTCCAAAATCCTTATTCCTTAATCCCAATTCCTTAACTATTTACCCCTAATCCCTCTCTTCTTCTTCTTCTTCTTCTACATCTACTACTTCTTCCTTTTCTTCTTCTACCTCTTCTTATTCTTATTCCTCACCTTTTTCTTCTTCTGTCTCCTGTTCTTCCTCACCTTCCTCTTCTTCTTCTTCTTCTTCTTCTACCTCTTCCTCTTCTTCTTCTACATCTACTTCCTCTTTTGCTTCTTGATCTTCTTCTCCTTCCACTTTTTCTTATTCTTCTCCTTCTCCTTCTTCTTCTTCTTATTCTTCTTCCTCTTCTTCCTCATCTTTCACTTCTTCTTCTTTTTGTTCTTCTTCTTCGTCTTCTTCTTCTCCTCATACATTTTCTTTCTTTTCTTCTTTTTCTTCTTCTTCTTCTTTAAAATCTTCATCTTCTCCTTCTTCTTCAAAATTATTAATCTTTATTCCTCAATCCTTACCTCTTAATCCCTCCCTCCTTAATCTCTCATCCCTAAATCGATAATGCCTTATCAATCCTTTTCTAATCCCGAATGTCAATTCCATCTATAATCCTTAATAGGTAATCATTAATCCTTAATCCTTAATCTGCAATTCTTAATTTCTTATACGTAATCCTTAACCCTTATCCCTAATCCTTAATCACTAATTCATAATCCTTAATTCCTAATTTTTAATCCCTAGTCCCTAATCTTTAATTATTAAATTCTAATTCCTAATACCTTATCCCTAATCTATAATCCATAATTCCTATCCTTAGTCTCTAATCCATAATCCCTGATCCCTAATCCCTAATTCTTAATACTTAATCTCTAATCTCTAATGCTAAACTTAATCCCTTAATCTTTAATCCTTAATCTCTATTCTTTAATCCTAAATCCTGTACCCCTAATCTTTAATCTTTATTCTTTAATCTCTTATCCTTAATAGTTAATCTCTTATTTCTTCATCTCTAATCTCTAGTACCTAATTTTTAATCCCTCCATCCTCAACCTCTAATCCTTATTACTTATTCCTTAACCCTAATCCATGATCCCTAATCTCTAAACCCTAATCCCTAATTTCTAAATCCCAAGTCCCTCATCCCTAATCCCTTTCACTCGAATCTTCAACTTTTATTTCTTGATACCTAATACCGAATCCTTCATTCCTTAATCCTTAATAAATAACCTCAAATGCCTAATATTTATTCTATCTCTTCTTCCACTACTTTTTCTTCTTCTTCTTCCTCATCTTTGTCTATTTCTTGTTCCTTTTCTTCCTCATCTTCCTCTTATTCCACTTCTTCTTCTTCTTAATCCTCTTCCTCTTCTTTTTCTTCTTCTTTTATGTCTTCTTCTTCTTCCTCACCTTCTTTTTCCCCTTCTTCTTTTTCTTCTTGTTCTTCTTCTTCTTCCTCTTCTTTCTATTTTTTGTTGTTGTTATTCTACTTCTTCTTGTACTTCTTCTTCTCCTTATTTTTCTTCTTTTTCGTTCTCTTTTCTTTTTCTTCTTCTTCTTTTTCTTCATTTACACCTTCTTCTTCTTCTTCTTCGTCATCTTTTATTTCCAATTTGTCTACTTCTTCTTATTCCTATTCTTCTTCTTCTTCATCATCATCTTGTTCCTCTTATCTTCTTTTGGGTTCTTCTTTTTCTTCTACATCATCCTTTTCTTCTTCGTCTTCTTCTTCTTCTTCTTCCCCTTCATGTTCCTCTACTTCTTCTTTTTCTACTTCTTCTTCGTTTTCTTCTTCTTCATCTTCTTCTTCTTCTTCTTCTTATTCTTCTTTTTCTTGTTCTTGTTCTTCTTCTTCTTCTTCTTCTTCTTCTTCCTCTTCTTCTTCTTCTTCTTCTTCTTCCTCCTCCTCATTATCTTCTTCTTCTTCCTCCTCTTCTTCCTCCTCTTGCTCCTTTTCTTTTTCTTCTTCTTCTTCTTCTTCTTCTTTGTCTTCTTCTTATTCTTGTTGCATTTCGTCTTTTTCTTCTCCGTCTTCTTCTTCTTCTTCTTCTTCTTCTTATTCTTCATCTTCTTCTTCTTCAACTTCTTCTTCTTCTCCTTCTTCGTAGTCTCTAATCGCTATTCCCTAAGCTTTATTCCTTAATCCCTTTCTATCTAATCTCTCATCCCTAAATCTATAATACCTAATCAATTCCTCCCAAATCTCTAATCCTTAATCACTAATTTCTAATCCCTCTTCACTAAATCCTAAACCCTAGTCCTTAATCCATCTTTAACCTATAATCCATACTTCAAAGTCCCTAACGCAAAATCCCTAATCCCTCTTTCCTAATTCTTAATTTTTAGTCCCTAATCTCTAATGTTGAATCCCTAATCTTTAACCTTGAATCCTTAACCCTTATCTCTAATCTCTATTTCCTAATACCTAATCTTTAATAATCTCTAATCTTTAATCCTTAACACTTAATCCTTAAACTCTAATCCTAATTATAAATCATTTAATCTCATATCCATAATCCCTAATCTTTATGTCTAGTTTTGAATCCAAAATCTCTAATCACTAATGTCAAACGTGGAATCCCTATTACCTAATTCATAATCCCACCCTAAAAGCCTAATCCATAGTAATTAATCCCTTAATCCTAAATCTCTAATCCCTAATCATTAATCCCTTCATCACCATTCATTAATTCCTAATCTTTAATCCTAAGCTATATTCCTTATTCTTTGATCCCTACTCCATAATCCCTATTCCTTAATTCTTAAACCCTAATACCTTGTTGTGAATCAAAATTCCCAACCTAATCCTTAATACCTAATCCTTAATCCCAAAAACCTAATCCCTAATCCGTCCCTCCTTAATCCCTAGTCTTTATGTCTTAATCCTTAATCCCGAACCTCTAATACCTTCCTCTTCAACTTCATCTTCTTCCACTTCTTGATCCTGGTCTTCTTCTTCTTCCTCCTCTTCTTCCCCTCCTTCCTTATTTTCTTCTTCTTGTTCTTATTCTTCCTCTTCTTCCTCATCTTTCTCTTCCTCCTCTTCTTCTTCTTCCTTCTTTTCTTCTTCCTCTTCTTTCTTTATTTTCTTTTTCTTCTTCTTCTTTATCTTTTTCTTCATCTTCATCTTCTTCTTCCTCTTCCTCTTGTTCTTCTTCCTCTTCTTCTTCTTCTTTTTCTCCTTCTTTTCTTATTTTTCTTCCTTCTCTTCTTCTTCCCCTTCTTCTTCTTCTTCTATTTCTTCTTCTTCTTCTTCTTCTTCTCCTTCTTCAACTTCTTCTTCTCCTTCTCCTAATCTTTCTCTTTCTACTTCTAATTCTCCTTCTCCATCTTTTACACCTCCTTCTCCTTCTCCTCCATCTCCTTCACCTTCTCTATCCCATCTTTTTCTACTTCTCCTCCTCCTCCTCTTCGTTCTCCTCATACTAATTTTTCTTCTCCTTCTTCCTCTTCTTCTTCTTCTTCTTGTTCTTCTTCTTTCTTCTTTCTTCTTTCTTCTTTCTACTTTCCTCTTTCTTTCTTTTTTCCATCTTCCTTCTTCTATCTTCTTTATTCTTCCTCTTCTTTTTCTTAATGTTTCTTCGTTCTTCCTTCTTCCTTCTTCCTTCCTTCTTCTTCTTCCTCCTTCCGTCACTCTAATCCCTAATCCTTAATCTCTAATCCATCCTTAATCTTTAATCCCTAATCTTTAATTCCTAATATTTAATCTTTAATATTTAATCCCTAAACACTACTTTTGAATACCAAATCCTTAATCCTTAATCCATAATCTTCAATCCCTAATCTCTAATTAGTAATCCCTATTTTCTAATCATTAATCACTAATCCCTAACTCTAATCCCTAGTTTATTGTCCTAATCTTAATCCCTAATCTCTAATCTCTAATCCCTTATCCCTAATCCCAATTCTTTAATCCCTAATCTCTAATCCCTAATCCTTGATAATTAATCCCTTAAATCTTAATCCCTAATCCGAAATAAAAAATTGTTGATCACTAATTCTTAATCCCTAATACTTACTACTTATTACCTAGTTCATAACCCTTAATCCCAAATCCTTAATCCTTAATTACTAACTGTCAATTCTCTAATCTCTAAACCTTAATCCCTAATACCTCATCCTTAATCCTTCCCTTCCTAAACTTTAAATAATATTATCTTATGCCTAACCCCAATCCTACCTTCCAAAATCCTTATTCCTTAATCCCAATTCCTTAACTATTTACCCCTAATCCCTCTCTTCTTCTTCTTCTTCTTCTACATCTACTACTTCTTCCTTTTCTTCTTCTACCTCTTCTTATTCTTATTCCTCACCTTTTTCTTCTTCTGTCTCCTGTTCTTCCTCACCTTCCTCTTCTTCTTCTTCTTCTTCTTCTTCTTCTACCTCTTCCTCTTCTTCTTCTACATCTACTTCCTGTTTCGCTTCTTGATCTTCTTCTCCTTCCACTTTTTCTTATTCTTCTCCTTCTCCTTCTTCTTCTTCTTCTTCTTCTTCCTCTTCTTCCTCATCTTTCACTTCTTCTTCTTTTTGTTCTTCTTCTTCGTCTTCTTCTTCTCCTCATACATTTTCTTTCTTTTCTTCTTTTTCTTCTTCTTCTTCTTTAAAATCTTCATCTTCTCCTTCTTCTTCAAAATTATTAATCTTTATTCCTCAATCCTTACCTCTTAATCCCTCCCTCCTTAATCTCTCATCCCTAAATCGATAATGCCTTATCAATCCTTTCCTAATCCCGAATGTCAATTCCATCTATAATCCTTAATAGGTAATCATTAATCCTTAATCCTTAATCTGCAATTCTTAATTTCTTATACGTAATCCTTAACCCTTATCCCTAATCCTTAATCACTAATTCATAATCCTTAATTCCTAATTTTTAATCCCTAGTCCCTAATCTTTAATTGTTAAATTCTAATTCCTAATACCTTATCCCTAATCTATAATCCATAATTCCTATCCTTAGTCTCTAATCCATAATCCCTGATCCCTAATCCCTAATCCTTAATCACTAATCCCTAATTCTTAATACTTAATCTCTAATCTCTAATGCTAAACTTAATCCCTTAATCTTTAATCCTTAATCTCTATTCTTTAATCCTAAATCCTGTATCCCTAATCTTTAATCTCTTATCCTTAATAATTAATCTCTTAATTCTTCATCTCTAATCTCTAGTACCTAATCATTAATCCCTCCATCCTTAACCTCAAATCCTTATTACTTATTCCTTAATCCCCAATTCTTAATCCCTAATTTCTAAACCCTAATCCCTAATTACTGAGTCCCAAGTCCCTCATCCCTAATCCCTTTCTCCCTAATCTTCAACATTTATTTCCTAATACCTAATGCCTAATCCTTCATTCCTTAATCCTTAATCACTAACCTCAAATGCCTAATATTTTTTTCTATCTCTTCTTCCTCTTCCTCTACTACTACTACTTCTTCTTCTTCTTCTTCTTCCTCCACTTCTTCTTCTCCCTTATCTTTGTCTGTTTCTTGTTCCTCTTCTTCCTCATCTTCCTCTTGTTCCACTTCTTCTTCTTTTTCTTTCATTTCTTCTTTTTCTTCTTCTTAATCTTCTTCTTCTTCTTCTTCTATGTCTTCTTGTTCTTCCTCACCATCTTTTTCCCCTTCTTCTTTTTCTTCTTGTTCTTCTTCTTCTTCCTCTTCTTCTTTCTATTTTTTGTTGTTGTTGTTCTACTTCTTCTCTTTATTTTTCTTCTTTTTCATCCTCTTTTCTTTCTTCTTCTTCTTCTTTCTTCTTCTTCTTCTTTTTCTTCTTCTACACCTTCTTCTTCTTCTTCTTCTTCTTTTATTTCCAATTTGTCTTCTTCTTCTTATTCTTTTTCTTCTTCTTCTTTTTTTTTTTCTTCTTCTTCTTCATCATCATCTTGTTCCTCTTATCTTCTTCTTGTTCTTCTTTTTCTTCTACATCATCCTTTTCTTCTTCGTCTTCTTCTTCTTCTTCTTCCCCTTCATCTTCCTCTACTTCTTCTTCTTTTTCTTCTTCTTCTTCTTCGTTTTCTTCTTCTTATTCTTCTTGTTGTTGTTGTTCTTCTACTAGTTCTTATTTTTCTTCTTCTTCTTCTTCTTCTTCCTCTTCTTCTTCTTTTTCTTCTTCTTCTTCTTCTTCTTCTTCCTCCTCATTTTCTTCTTCTTCTTCCTCCTCTTCTTCCTCCTCTTGCTCTATTTCTTTTTCTTCTTCTTCTTCTTCTTTGTCTTCTTCTTATTCTTGTCGTTTTTCTTCCTTTTCTTCTCTGTCTTCTTCTTCTTCTTCTTCTTCTTCTTCTTCTTCTTATTCTTCTTCATCATCTTCTTCTTCTTCAACTTCTTCTTCTTGTCCTTCTTCGTAGTCTCTAATCGCTATTCCCTAAGCTTTATTCCTTAATCCCTTTCTATCTAATCTCTCATCCCTAAATCTATAATACCTAATGAATTCCTCCCAAATCTCTACTCCTTAATCACTAATTTCTAATCCCTCTTCACTAAACCTTAAACCCTAATCATTATTCCATCATTAACCCATGATCCATAATTCAAAATACCTAACGAAAAATCCCTAATCCCTCTTTCCTAATCCTTAATTTTTAGTCCCTAATCCCTAATCTCGAATCCCTAATCTTTAATCCCGAATCCTTAATCCCTTATCTCTAATCTCTAATTCCTAATGTCTAATCTTTAATAATCTCTAATCTTTAATCTATAAACTCTAATCCTAATTATAAATCATTTAATCTCTAATCCATAATCCCTAATCTTTATGTCTAATCCTGAATCATGAATCTCTAATCACTAATGTCAAACCATGAATCCTTATTCCTAATTCGTAATCCAAACCCTAAAAGACTAATCCATAGTAATTAATCCCTTAATCCTAAATCTCTAATCCCTAATCATTAATCCCTTCATCACCAATAATTAATTCCTAATCTTTAATCCTAAGCTATATTCCTTATTCTTTGATCTCTACTCCATAATTCCTAATCCTTAATTCTTAAACCCTAATACCTTGTTGTGAATCCATATTCCCAAATCCCTAATCCTTAATACCTAATCCTTAATCCCAAAAACCTAATCCCTAATCCTTCCCTCCTTAATCCTTAGTCTTTATGTCTTAATCCCTAATCCCTAACCTCTAATACCTTCCTCTTCAACTTCTTCTTCTTCTTCCACTTCTTGATCCTATTCTTCTTCTTCTTCCTCCTCTTCTTCCCCTCCTTCTTCCTCATTTTCCTCTTCTTGTTCTTCTTCTTCCTCTTCTTCCTCATCTTTCTCTTCCTCTTCTTCTTCTTCTTCCTTCTTTTCTTCTTCTTCCTCTTCTTTCTTTATTTCTTTTTCTTCTTCTTCTTTATCTTTTTCTTCTTCTTCATCTTCTTCTTCCTCTTCCTCTTCCTCTTGTTCTTCTTCCTCTTCTTCTTCTTCTTCTTTTTCTCCTTCTTTTTTTCTTATTCTTTTTCTTCTTCTTTTTTCCTACTTCTTCTTCTTCTTCCCCTTCTTCTTCTTCTTCTTTTATTTCTTCTTCTTCTTCTTCTTCGTCTTCTTCTTCTTCTTCTTCTTCTTCTTCTTCTCCTTCTTCAAATTCTTCTTCTTCTCCTTCTCCTAATCTTTCTCTTTCTCCGTCTCATTCTCCTTCTCCATCTTGTACACCTCCTTCTCCTTCTACTCCATCTCCTTCACCTTCTCAATCCCTTCTTTTTCTCCTTCTCCTCCTCCGCCCCTTCGTTCTCCTCACACTCCTTTTTCTTCTCCTTCTTCCTCTTCTTCTTCTTCTACTACTTCTTTCTTCTTTCTTCTTTCTTCTTTCTACTTTCCACTTTCTTCCTTTTTTCCCTCTTCCTTCTTCTTTTCTTCTTTATTCTTCCTCTTCTTCTTCTTAACGTTTCGTCGTTCTTCCTTCTTCCTTCTTCCTTCCTGCTTCTTCTTCCTCCTTCTTTCGTCACTCTAATCCCTAATCCTTAATCTCTAATCCATCCTTAATCTTTAATCCCTAATCTTTAATTTCTAATATTTAATCCTTAATATCTAATCCCTAAACACTACTTTCGAATATCGAATCACTAATCCTTAATCCATAATCTTCAATCCCTAATCACTAATTGCTAATTCTTATTTTCTAATCCTTAACCACTAATCCCTAAACTTTAATCCCTAGTTTATAATCCTAATCTTAATCCTTAATCTTTATTTCTAAATCCAACATGCCTAATCTCTAATCTCTAATCCCTTATCCCTAATCCATATTCTTTAATCCCTAATCTCTAATCATAAATCTCCAATCCCTAATCCTTGATAATTAATCCCTAAAATCTTAATCCCTCATCCGTAATAAAAAAATGTTGATCACTAATTCTTAATCCCTAATACTTACTACTTATTACCTAGTTCCTATCCCTTAATCCCAAATCCTTAATCCTTAATTACTAATTATCAATTCCCTAATCTGTAAACCTTAATCCCTAATACCTCATGCTTAATCCTTAACTTCCTAAACTTTAATCAATATTGTCTTATGCCTAACCCTAATCCTAACTTCCAAAATCCTTATTCATTAATCCCAAATCCCTAACTCTTTACCCCTAATCCCTCTCTTCTTCTTCTTCTTCTTCTACATCTACTACTTCTTCCTTTTCTTCTTCTACCTCTTCTTATTCTTGTTCCTCACCTTTTTCTTCTTCTGTCTCCTGTTCTTCCTCACCTTCCTCCTCCTCTCCTTCTTCTTCTTCTTCTTCTTTCGCCTCTTCCTCTTCTTCTTCTTCTACTTCTACTTCCTCTTTTCGCTTCTTCATCTTCTTCTCCTTCCACTTTTCCTTTTGCTTCTTCTTCTACTTCTTCTTCTTCATCATCATCTTCTTCTTCTTCATCTTTTTCCTCTTCTTCTTCTTCTTTTTCTTTCTCTTCTTCTTCCTCTTCTTCTTCTTCTTCATGTTCTTTTTCTTCTTACTCTTCTTCTTCTTCTTCTTCTTCTCTTTCTTCTTCTCTTCTTCTTCTTCCCCTTTTATTTCTTCTTTTTATTCTTCTTCTCCTTCTTCTTCTTTTTCTTTTATATCTTCTTCTTTTTCTTCTCCTTCTTCTTCTTCTTCTACTACTACTACTACTCTTCTTCTTGTTTTGCTTCTTCGTTTTCTTCTTCATGTTGCACTTCTTCTACTCCTTTTTTCTCAACATTTTCCTCTTATTCATCTTTTAGTTCATCACCTTCTTCTCCTTCTTTTTCTTCTTACTAATCTCCTTCTTATTCTTATTCTTCTACTTCATAATCCTCTTCTTCTCCTTCTTCTTCTTCTTTTTCTTCTTCTTCCACTTCCTCTTCTTTTTCTTCTTCTTCTTCCTCCTTTTCTTCTTCTTCTTCTTGTTATTCTTCTTGTAATTTTTTTCTTTTTCTTGCTCTTCTTCCTTTTCTTCTTATTCTTCTTCTTCTTCTTCTTCTTCTTCTTCTTCTTTTACTACTTCCTCTTTTTCTTCTTCTTCTTCTTCTTCTTATTCTTCCCCTTCTACTTGTTCTTCTTCTTCTTCCTCGCCTTTTTCTTCTTCTTCTTCTTCTTCTTCCTCTTCTTCTACTCTTTTTTCCACTTCTTCTTGCTCTTCTTCTTCCTCTTCTTTTTCTTCTTCTTCTTTCACTTATTCTTCTTCTTTCACTTATTCTTCTTCTTAATCATCTTCTTCTTCTTCTATTTCTTCTATTTTTCTTTTTCTTCTTCTTCTTCTTCTTCTTCTTCTTCCTTTTCTTCTTCCTCTTCTTCTTTCTCTTATTCTACTTTTTCCTCTTCTTCTTCCTATTCTTGTTCTTCTGCTTCTCCTTGATCATCATCATCATCTTCTTCTTCTTCATCATCTTCTTCTCCTTTTATTTCTTCTTCTTCTTCTTTTTCCTCATCTCGTTCTTATTCTTCTTCTTCTTCTTTTGTTCTTCATCATCATCATTTTCTTATTTTTCTTCTTCTTCTTCTTCTACTTCTTGTTTTTCTTTTACTTCTTTCTTAATCCCAAATCTCTAATCCTCAATACTTAATCCCTAATCTTTAATCCCTAATCCTTAATCTTTATCCTTAATCCATGTTCTCTAATCCCTCATCCCTAATCCCTAATCCTTAAGTCATTATTCCTAAAACCTAATCACTAATAACTAAACTCTAATCTTAAATCCTTAATATGTTATACCTAATCCCTAATACTTTATCCCAAATGCTTAATCCATAATCCCTCCGTCCAAGTTCTCTAATCCCTAATACCTAATCTCTAAACCTTAATCCTTAATCCCAAATCCCTAATCTATAATCTCTAATCCTTAAACCCTAATCTTAATTATAATTATTGAATCTCGAATCCTTAATCTCTAATCCCTAATCCTTAAACTCTAATAAATAATCGCTAATCTTCAATCATTACTCTCCAATCCCTATTCCTTAATCCATAATCTATAGTAATTAATCCCTTAATCCTAAATCTCTAATCATTAATCTCTTCATCTCTAACCCCTTATTCTAAATCCTTATTCCTTAATCCTTAATCCATTTTCTTATTCCTTACGCCCAACTCTTTAACCCCTAATCCTTAATTTTTAAACCCTAACCTCTAACTACAAATCCATAATCCCTAATCCTTAATCTTTAATCCTTAATCCTTAATCCCTAAAATATAATCCCTAATCTTTCTTTTCGTAATCCCTAATCACTTATCCCTAACCCTAGTCCCTATTCCTTCTCTTCATCCTCTTCATCTTATTCTCCAACTACTTCTTTCTCTTCTTCTTTTACTTCTTCTTCTTCTCCCTTATTTTCTTCTTCTTCCTCCTCTTCTTCTCCTTCTTCTTCTTCTTCTTTATCTTCCTTTTCTTCTTTTTCTACTTCTTTTTCTTCTACTTCTTCTTCTTCTTGTACTTCTTCTTCTTTTTCTTCTTCTTACTCTTCTTCTTCCTCATGTCTTCTTCTTCTCCTTCTTCTTTTCTTGTTCTTCTTCTTCCTTTTCTTCTTCTTCTTCTCCTTCTTCTTCTTCTTCTTCTTCTTCTTCCTCTTCTTCTCATCATCATCATCATCATCTTTTTCTTCTTCTCCTTCTCCTTCCTTATCTTCTTCCATAATCATTAATACATCTCTAATCTATAATCTATAATACTTAATCCATAATCTCTAATCCTGAGTCCTTAATCCCTATGAATATTCCTTATACCCTTCTTCCAACTCCTTAATCCCTAACCCTTAATCCATAAACCCTAAAAACTAATTGCTAATCCATAATCCGTAATCATGAATCCCTAATGTCGAATCCCTAATCCCTCCCTCCCTAATCCCAAATCCCTAATCCATCTCTTCTTTCTTTTCCTCTTCTACTTCTTATTCTTCATCCTCTTCTTGTTCTTCCCCTTCGTCTTCTTCTTCCTCATTTTCTTCTTCTTCCTCCTCTTCTTCCTCTTCTTCCTCTTCTTCTTGTTTTTCTTCTTCTCCCTCTTCTTCCTCATCTTCCTTGTCTTCTTCTTCTTCTTCTTCCTCTTCTTCATCATCTTTTTCTTTTTCTTCTTTCTCTACTTCTTCTTCTTTTTCTTCCTCCCCTTCATCATCTTCTTCTTCTTCTTGTTCTTCTACTTTTGATTCTGCTTCTTCTTCCCTTTCTTCTTCTTCTTCTCTTCCTTCTTCCTTTTCTTCTACTTCTTCTTCTTCTTCTTCCTCCTCTTCTTCTCTCTCTCTTCCTCTACTTCTTCATCTTCTTCTTCTTCCTCCTCTTTTTCTTATTATTATTATTATTCGCCTTCTCCTTCTTCTTCTACTTCTGCTTCTTTTTCCTTTTCTTCATCTTCTTCTTCATCCCTTTCTACGTCTTCTTCTTCTTTTGCTTCTATTTCTTCTATTACATCTTCTTTTCCTTCTCCTTCTTCTTCTTCTTCTTCCTTCTTCTATTTTTTCTTGTTCTTCATCTTCTTCTTTTTTTTCTTCATCTTTTCTTCTTCCTTTGTTCATATTCTTCTTCTTCTTCTTCTTTTTCCTCTTCATCTTCCTCTTCTTCTTCATCATCATCATCATCTTCTTCTTCTTCTATTTCCTTAGCTTCTTCTCCTTCTTATTCCTACTGTTCTCCTTCTTCTTCTTCTTATTCTTCATTGTCCTCTTCTTATTCTTCCTCTACCTTCTCCTCCTCTTCTCCATCTTCTTCTTCTTCTTCTTCTTCTACTTCTTCAACTTCTCCTTCTTCTTCTTCCTCCTCCTCTTCTTCTTCTTCTTATTATTATTATTATTTTTCTTCTTCTTCTTCTTCTTCTTCTTCGTCTTCTCCTTCTTCTTCTTCCTCTTCTTATTTTTCTTCTTCTTCTTCTTCTTCTTCCTCTTCTTCTTCATCTTCTTCCTCATCTTTGTATTCTACTTCTTCTACTTCTTCCTCTTCTTCATCTTCTTCTTTTTCTTTTTCTTCATCATCTTCTTCTTCTTCTTCCTATTCTTCTTCTTCCTCTAGTCTTCTTCTTCTTCTTCTTTTCTTTTTCTTCTTCTTCCATTTCTTTTTCCTCTTAATCTTCTTCTTCTTCTTATTATTATTATTATTATTCATCTTCTTCTTCTTCCTCTTCTTGTTCTTCTCCTTCTCCTTCTCTCGATCTTTCTCCTCCTTTTCCTTCTTTTTCTCCTGCTCCTACTCCTCCTTTCCTTCTCCTTAACCATCTCCTTCACCTTGTTCATCTCCTTGTCCTTCTTTTTCTACTTCTTCTCCTCCTTCTTCTTGCCCTCTTACTCCTATTCCTTCTTCTTCATCTTCTTCTTCTTCCTTCTTTCTTCTTTCTTCTTTCTAATTTCTTCTTTCTTCCTCCTTCCTTCTTCCTTCATTTGACATCCTTTCTTTTTCTTCCTTCCTCCTTCTTTCTTCTTTATTCTTCCTCTTGTTCTTCTTCTTCTTGTTCTTGGTTTTTGACTTCTCCTAATCAGTTTCTTCTTCTTCTTTCTGCCTTCTTCCTTGTAACTTTTTCCTTTGCCCTAATCCCTATTCTCTAATCCTTAATCCCCAAACCATCCTTAATTTCTAACCCCTATTTTTTAATCCTTAACTTCTAATCCCTAATCTCTAATATTTAAACTTTAATCTATAATACCTAATCAGTAATCTATTCACAATCCCTAATCCTTAATCTCTAATCCCTCATCTATAATCCTTCATCACTAATCGCTTATCCTAAATCCTAACCATATCTCCAATCTTAATCTTAATCTCTAATCTTGAATCCTACATCCTTAATCTCTAATCTCTTATTCTAAAAACCTAATTTATAATCCTAAATCACTAATCTCTAATCCTTAATCCTTAATAATTAATCCCTAATATCTAATCCTTAATCATTAATCTCTTTATCCATTATCCTTAATATCTAATCACTAATCTATAATTCTTAATCACTAATCATTAATCCTAAATCTCTATTACTTATTTTCTAATCCCTACTCCTTAATCCCTAATCCCTAATCTTTAAACCCTAATCCCTAATTGCTAACTCGTAAACCCCTAACCATCAATCTCTAATATCTAACTCATAATCCTCAATTCTTCCCTCCCAAACCTTTAATCCAAACTTAATTATCCTTAATCAATAATCCTTCCTTTCCTAATTCTTAATTCTTAATCCCTAACCCTAATCCCTAATCCTTAATAAGACTCTTCTTCCTCTTTTTCTTCTACATCTTCTTCTTCTTCTTCTTCTTCCTCTTCTTCCTCATCTTCCTCTTCTTCCATATCTTCCTCTTTTTCTTCTTTTTCTTCTTCTTCCTTCTCTTCTTATTCTTCTACTTCTTCTTCTTCTTCTACTTTTCTTCCTCTTCTTCTTTGCCTTCTTCCTCCTCATCTTTTTCCTCTTCTTCTTCTTCTTCTTCATAATCTACTTCCTCTGCTTCTTTGTCTTCTTCTTCTTCATGTTCTTCTGCTTCTTCTTCTTCTTATTCTTCTCCTTCTTCTTCTTCCTCTCCTTCCCCTTCTTCTTCTTCCTCTCATTCAATCTCTCTTCTTCTTCTTCTACGTCTTCTTCTTCTTCTTCTTCTAATTCTAACTCTAATTCTTCTTCGTCTTCTTCCTCTTCTTCTTCTTTATTTTTATCTTCTTCTCTTCTTTGTGTACCTCTTCCTCTTTTTTTTTTAATCTTCCTCTTCGACTTCTTCTTCCTCTTTTTCTACTTCTCAACCTTCTTCTCGTTCTTCTTCTACTTACTCTTCTCCTTCTTCTTTTTCTTCTTCTTCTTCTTTTTCTTTGTCACCTTCTCTACCTTCTTCTTCGTCTTCTTCTTCTTCTTCTACTTCTTCTTCCTCCTCCTCCTCCTCCTCTTCTTCTTCTTCCTCGTATTCTTATTCTTACTCTTCTTCTTCTTCTTATTCTTCTTATTCATATTTTGATTCTTCTTCCTCTTCTTCCTCTTCTTCGTTTGCCTCTTCTTCTTTTTCTTCTTCTTCTACTTCTTGCTCTTGTTCTTCTCCTTCTTCCTCTTCTTCTTCTACTTTTTACTCTTTTTCTTCCACTTCCTCTTCTTCTTATTCTTTGTCTTCTTCTTCTTCTTCATCATCTTCTACTTCTCCTTCTTGCTCTTCTTCTTCCTCTTCTTTCTCTTGTTCTTCTTCCTCTTCTTCTTCTTCTTCTTCTTGTCTTCTTCTTTTTCTTTTTCTTCATCATCTTCTACTTCTTTTTCATCTTCTAGTTTTACTTTTTCCTCTTCTTCTACATCTTCTGCTTCTTCTTCCACTTCTTTGTCTTCTTCTTCTTCTTCTTCTCATTCTACTTCTTCTTCTTCTTCTTCCCTTTCTATTTCTTCTACTACTTATTCTTTTCCTTCCTCCTATACTTCTTCTTCTTATTCTTCTATTTCTTCTTCTTCTTCCTCTTTTCCCTCTTCTTCATCATTTCTTCTTCTTTTGTTCTTATCCTTCTTCTTTTTCTTCTTCATCTTCTTCTTCTTCTTCTTCTTCTTTCGCCTCTTCTTTTTCGTCACCATCATCTTCTTCTTCTACTTCTTCCACCTCACCTTCTTCTCCTTCTTCTTATTCCTATTGTTCTCCATCTTCATCTTCTTCTTCTTCTTCTTTTTCATCTTCTTCTTCTTCTTCATCCTTCTCCTCCTCTTCTTATCCTTCTTCTTCTTCTTCTTCTTCTACTCTACTTCTTCTTCTTCTTCTTCTTCTTCTTCTTCCTCTTCTTCTGCTTCTTCTTCCACTTCTTCCTCTTCTTCTTCTTCTTCTTATTCTTCTTCTTATTGTTCTTCTTCTTCTTCCACTTCCACTTCTTCTTCTTCTTTTACTTCGTCCCTTTCTTCTTCTACTTCTTCTTCATCATCTTCATCTTCCTTTTCTTCTTCCTCCTCCTCCTCTTCTTCTTCCTCGTCGTCATCTTCTTCTTCTTCTTCTTCTTCTTCTTCTTTTTCTTCCTCTTCTTCTCCTTCTTCTTCCACTTCTTCTTTCTCTTCTTCTACCTCTTCTTTCACTTCTTCTTCTTTCTCTTCTTCATCTACTTCTTCATCCACTCCTTCTTCTCCTTCCTCTTCTTCTTCCTCCTTTTCTTCATCTTCTTCCTCATCTTCTTCTCCTTCTCCTACCTCTTCTTCCTCATCTACCTTTGCTTCTTCTTCTTCTTCTTCTTACCACTTAATCCTTACTCCCTAATCCCTAATCCTTAATCCATAAACCCTTACCCCTAATTGCAAATCCATAATCCCTAGTCCTTATTTCCTAAACTTTAATCCTTAATCTGTCACACCTAATCCCTAATCCCCCCTCCTGACTCCTTAATCCCTAATCCCTTACTCCTTATCGCAAAATCCTAATCCATCTCTTCTTTCCCTTCTTCTTCTTATTCCTCTTCTTCCTCAACTTCCTCATCTTTTTTTGTTCTTCTTCTTCTTCATTTTCTTCTTTTTCTTCTTATTCTCCTTCTTCTTCTTCTTCTTCCACTTCTTCTTCTTATTCTTCCTCTTCTTTTTCTTCTTCATTTTCTTCTTCTCCTCCTTCCGCTTCTTCTTCCCTCTCTTCTATGTCTTTTTCTCCTTCTTCTTTTCTTGCTCTTCCTCTGCCTCTTCTTCATTTCTTCTTCTTCCACTTCTTCTTTTTCCTTTTTTTCTTCTTCTTGTTATTTTAATTCTTATTCTTCTTCTTCTTCTCCCAATTCTTCTTCTTCCTCTTCTTCTTCTTCTTCTTCAACTTCTTCTAGTTCTTCTTCTTCTTCTTCTTCCTCTTCTCCTATTACTTCTTCTCCTTCTTCTTCTTTTTCTACTTATTTTAGTTCTTTTTCATCTTCATCTTCTTCATTTTCTCCTTCTTCTTCTTCTTCTTCTTCGTCTTCTTCTATTTCTTGCATTTCTTCTTCTTCTTCTTCTTTTTCTTCTTCCCTTTCGTGTTTTTCTTCTTCTCTTTTTGTTCTTGTTATTCTTCTTCTTCTTCTTCTACCACTTCTTTTTCTTTTTCTTCTTCTTCTTCTTCATCTACTTTTTCCTCTTCATCTTCCTCTTCTTCTTCTTCTTCTTTTCCTTCTTCTTCTTCCTCTACTACTTCTTCACCTTCTTCTCCTCCTTCTTCTTACACATCTTCTTCTTCTTATTCCTTTTTCATCTTGTTCTTTTTCTTCTTTTACTTCTTTTACTACTTCTTCTTCCTCTTCTTTCTCCTCCTCTTCTTTTTCCTCCTCTACTTCTTATTTTTCTTCCTCATCTTCTTCTTCTTCCTCCTCTTCTTCCTATTCTTCTTCTTCTTCCTCTTCTTCTTCTTCCTCTTCCTCTTCATCTTCTTCTAAAACTTCTTCCTCTTCTTCTTCTTCTTTTTCTTCCTTTTCTTCTTGTTCTTGTTCTTCTTTTGCTTCTTCTTCTTCTTCTTCTTCTTCCTCTTCCACTTCTTCTTCTTCAACTTCTTCTGGTTTTTCTTCTTCTTCTTCTTAATCCAATTCTTTTTCTTCTTCTTCCACTTCTCCTTCTACCACTTCTTCTTCCAATTCTTTCCCTTCTTCTTCTTCTTCTTCTTCTTCTTCTTCCTCTTCTACTTCTACAACTTTTTCCGTTTAGTTTTTCCTCTTCTACTTCTTATTTTTCTCCTTCTCCTCGATCTTCTTCTTCCAGTTCTTTCACTTTATTTTCTTCTTCTTCTTCTTCATCCACTTTGAGTTAATTTTTTTCTTCTTATTCTTGTTCTTATTCTCATTCTCATTCTTCTTCTTTTTCTTCTTCATCATCATAATCTTCTTCTTCTTCTACTACTTCTTCTTCCTCTTCTTGTTCCCTAATCATCAATCCATTCCAAATCCCCAATATTTTATCCTTAATTTGTAATCCCTAATCCCTAATCTTTATGCCTATTTCTTATTCCCTTATCCCTCCTCCCTAATCCCTCATGTCTAAATTTTAATCTCTAATTACTAATCCATAATCTCTAATCCTTAATTATAAAACTCTAATCACAATCCTTTTTCCCTAATCTAACCCCCCCTAAGACCTAATACCTAATCAGTCTCTTCTTCCTTTTCTTCTTTTACTTCTTATTCTCCTTCTTCTTCTGCTTCTTCCTCCTCCTTTTCTTCCTCTTCTTCTTCTTCTTCTACCTCATCTTCTCCTTCTTATTCTTCTTCCTCTTCTTCCTCTTCTTCATCTTCCTGTTCTTTTACTTCTTCTTCATATTCTTCTTCTTCATCATCTTCTACCTTTTCCTCTTCTTCTTCTTCTTCTTCTTCCTCTTTTTCATCTTCTTCTTCTTCTTTGTCTTCTTCTTCCCATACCCCTTTTCCTCTACTTCTTCTTCTTCTTCTTCCTGTTCTTCTTCTTCTTCTTCCTATTCTTCTTCTTCTTCTTCTTCTTCTTCTTCTTCTTCTTCTTTTGCTTCTTTTTCTTTTACATCTTCTTCTTCTTCTCTATCTTTTTCTTCTTTCTCCTCCCACTTTTTCTTCTAGTTCATCTTCTTCTTCTTCTTCATAATTTCTTCTTCTTCTTCTTCATCATCTTCCTTTTCTTCTTCTTCATATTTTTCTTTTTCCTCTTCATCTTCTTCTTCTTCTACTACTACTACTACTTCTTCTTCACCTTCTTATCCTTCTTCATCTTCTTACTCTTCTTCATCTTCTTCTTCCCTTTCGTTCTTTTCTTCTTCTTCTTCTTCTTTTTCTTCTTCTTCTTGTTCTTGTTCTTCTTGTTCTTGTTCTTCTTTTTTTTTTCTTCTTCTCCTCCTCCTCCTCCTCCTTGTTCTTCTCTTCTCTTTCTTCTTCCTCTTCTTCTTCTTCTTCAGCTTCTTCTTCTTCTTCTTCTTCTTCTTCTTCCTCTTATCCTTCTTCTTCTTCCTCCTCTTTGTCTTCATTTTCCTTTTCCACTTCTTCTTCTTCTTCTTTTAGTTCTTCATCTTCTTCTTTTTCTTCTGCTTATACCCTAATCCCTAATCTATGATGCCTAATACCTAAACCTTAATGTCTTATCATTATTCCTCAATTTTTTAATCTATAATCAGTAATCTCTCTAATCCTTATTCCATAATACCTAATCCATAATACTTAATTCCTAATCCCTAATCATTAATCCTTATTACCTAATCCTTAATCCATAATCATTAATCATAAATACATGTCCTCATAATCTTTAATCCCTAATCTTTATTCTAAATTCCTGTATCCTAGATTGCTCATCTCTGATCTCTAATCTTGAATCCCAAATCCGTAGTCTGTAATCCCTAATGCATAATCCCTTATCCTTAATTCTTAATCCTTAGCCGTTAATACTTAATCCATGATCTATATTCCCTAATCCCTTAATCCTTAATGCATAATTCTTCATCCCTAGACTCTATTCTTTGAGCCTATTCCTTAATCCTTAATCCCTAAGCCCTAATCCCTAATCCATAAACCCTAAAACTAATCACTAATCCAAAATCAATAATTCCAAAACTTTAAACCATAATCCCTAATCTCTAATCCTTAACCCCAAATACTTAATCAATCTTTAATCCCTAATCATAAATCCATAATACATAATCTTTAAGCCATCCCTCCCTAACTCATAATCTATTTTCTTCTTTCTTCTTCTTCTTCTTCTTATGCTTCTTATTCATATTCTTCTACATCATCTACTTTTTCTTCTTCTTGTTGTTGTTCTTCTACTTCTCGTTTTTCTCCTTTTCTTTCTTCTTCCTCTTCTACTTCTATTTCTTCTTCTTCTTCTTCTTCTTCTTCTTCTTCTCTTATTCTTTTACTTATTCTACTTCCTCTTCTTTTCTTTTTCTTCATCTTCTTCTTCTTGTTCTTCCACTTCTTCTTCTTCTTCTTCTTCCTCTTCTTCTTCTTCTTCTTTGTCTTCTTCATCTTGTTCTTCTTCTTCTTGTTCTTGTTCTTCTTTTTCTTCTTCTTCTTCTCCTCCTCCTCCTTCTTCGTCTCCTCTCCTCCTTCTTCTTCCTCTTCTTCTTCTTCTTCTTCTTCTTTAGCGTCTTCTTCTTCTTCTTCCTCTTATCCTTCTTCTTCTTGTTCTTCTTCTTCTTTCCCTTCCTCTTCTTTTTCTTCATCCACTTCTTTTTCTTCTTCTTCTTCTTCCTCTTCTTCTTTTTCTTCTTTTTAATCTTTAATCCCTAATCAATAATCCTAAATACCTAATCCTTAATCTATAATCTCTCATTCTTCCCTGGCTAATCGTTATTCCAGTAATCCCTAATCTCTAATCTCCAATCTCTATACCCTAATCCCAAATCCTTAATCTCTAAATATAAATCCTTAATCCGTAATGCCTAATCGTTAGTCCTTAACTCCTAATCCTTAAACTAGAATCTATAATCCCTAATCCTTAATCCATAATCCCTAATCTCTAATCCCTATTCTCCTATCCCCTATTCGTAATCCATAGCCCTTAATCCCTAATGCCTTATCCTTAATCCTTAATCCATAATCCCTAATCTTTATAACTTAATTTATTAATCTCTAATCCCTTATCTTGAATCTATAATATTAAATCGCTAATCTATAATCCCTAATCACTAATCTCTAATCTCTAATCCACACTCCCTAATCCCTTTTCACAAATCCTTAATGCTTGCATCTGTAATCCCTTATATCTCAAATCATTAGTCCCTAATCCTTATTTTCTAATCCCTTGTCCCAAAACCCTATTCCGTTAGCCCTATTCCCAAATCTCTCATTCTTCATCCTTTATCTCTAATCCTTTTACCATAACCCTAATTCCTATTTCTTAATCTCTAAACGTTAATTTTTAATCCTTAATCCTCAATTCCTCTTCTTCTTCCTCTTCTTCCATTTCCTTTTCTTCTTCTTATCTTCTTCTTTTTCTTCTTCTTCTTCTTCTTCTTTTTCTTCTTCTTTTTCTTCTTTTTCTTCTTATTCATCTTCTACTTCTTCTTCTTCTTCTACATCTTCATCTTCTTTTCCTTCTTCTTCTTGTTTTTCTTCTTCTTCTTCTTCCTCGTCTTCTACTCCCACTTCTTCCTCTTCTTCCTTTTCTTCTTTATCCTCTTCCTCTTCCTTCTACCTCTTCGTCTTCTTCTACTTCTTCATCCCCTTTTTCCTCTTCTTCCTCTCCATCTTTGGCCTCTTCTTCTTCTTCTTATTCTTCTTCTTGCTCTTCTTCTTCTTCTTCTTCTTCTTCCACTTCTTCCTCCTCCTCTTCTTCTTCTTCTTCTTCCTCCTCCTCCTCTTCTTCTTCCTCTTCTTCTTCCTCTTCTTCTTCTTCCTCTTCATCTTCATCTTCTTCCTCTTCTTCATCATCTTCTTCTTCTTCTTCTTTTTCTTCTTCTCCCTCCTCGTCTTCCTCCTCCTCCTTCATCATCATCATCTTCTTCTTCTTCCTTCTTTCTTATTTCTTCTTTCTTATTTCTTCTTCCTTCTTCCTTCCTCATTCCTCCTTCCTCCTTCCTTCTTCCTTCTTCCTTCCTTCGTTCTTCCTTCGTCCTTGTTCCTTGTTCCTTCTTCCTTTTTCCTTCTTTTTTACTCTTTCTTCTTTCTTCTTTCTACTTTCTTTTTTCTTTTTTCTTGCTTCATATTCTTTCTTTCTTCTTCTTTCTTTCTCCTTCTTCTTCTTCTTCTTTCTTCTTCTTCTTCTTCTTCTTCTTCTTCTTCTTCTCTTAGTTCAACTTAATCCTTAATCTCTTATCCCATTCATCCCTAATCCCTTATTTGTAATCCCTAATCTCTCCCTCTTTAATCTTTAATCCATAAGGCCTAATCCCTAAGCCCAAATCTGTAGTCCCTAATTACCAAATCCCAAAGCCTAAATCTTTAATACCATATCTATCCTTCTTCCCCAATACATAATCCCTAATCCCTAAACCCTAATGTCTTACCCTAATCTTTAATCGCTAATCCATAATCCTTAATCACTAATCCCAAATCCCTAATACCTAATCCTTAATCTCTAATTCCTGATTCGTAATCATTAATACCTACACCCTAATTCTTAATCCATAATCCATAATCATAATTGCTTATCCTCATAATCTCTAATCCATAATCTCTAATCTAAAATCCCATATCTTGAGTTGCTAATCTCTGATCTCTAATCTTTAATCCCAAATCTCTGATCCATATTCCCTAATGCATAATCATTTATCCCTAATCCATAATCCTTAGCCATTAATCCTAAATCCATGATCTATATTCCCTATTTCTTTAATCCTTAATCCCAAATCCTTAATCCCTAATTATTAATCCCTAGACTCTATTCCTTAAGTCTTATTCTTTAATCATTAATCCCTAAGCACTAGTCCCTAATCTATAAACATTAAAATGAATAGCTAATCCTAAATAAATAATTCCTAAACTCTAGACCTTAATCCCTAATCTCTAATACTTGACCTCAAATTCCTAATACATCATTAATCCCAAATCATAAATCCATAATATAAGATCTTTAAGCCATCCCTCCCTTATTCATAAACTATTTTCTTCTTCTTTTACTTCTTATTCATATTCTTCTACTTCTTATTATTATTATTCTTCTTCTACTCCCTCTTTTTTCTTCTTTTCTTTCTTCTTCCCCTTCTACTTCTATTTCTTCTTCTTCTTCTTCTTCTTCTCTTATTCTTCTACTTCTTCTTCCTCCTCTTCTTTTTCTTTTTCTTCTTCTTCTTCTTCTTCTTCTTCTTTTTCTTCATCTTCCTCTTCCTCTTCTTCTTCTTCTTCTTGTACTTCTTCTTCTTGTTCTTGTTCTTCTTCTTTTTTTATCTTCTTCTCCACCTCGTCATCCTCTTCCTTCTTGTCCTTCTCCTTTCCATCTTCTTCTTCCTCTTCTCCTTCCTCTTCTTCTTGAACATCTTCTTCTTCTTCTTCTTCTACTTCCTCTGATCCTTCTTCTCCTTGTTCTTCTCTTTCTTCTTCTTCTTCTTCTTCTTCTTCTCTTACTTGTTCTTCATAATACTTAATCCCTACACCTTAATCCCTTCATACCTTATCATTTATTATAAATATTTAATCTGTAATCCTTAATCCATCCTTTCTTAATCTCTAGTCTCTAATCCCTAATCTCTAATCCTTTAGCTTAATCCACAATCCCTGATCCTTAACCTCTAATCCTTAATTCATCATTAATCCCTAATACATAATCCTTAATCCATAATCTTTAATCCTTAACCCTTGATCCCTAATACCTGATCCCTAATACCTAATAACTAATCTATAATCCATAATCACAAACCTGTAATCCTTAATCTCTAATTTTTAATCCCTAATCACTAATCCCTCATCCTAATCACAATCACTTAATCTTTAATTGCTAATCCTTAATCTCTAATTCATAATCTTGAATCGAAATCTCTAATCATTAATCTCTAATCTTTAATCCATAATCTCTATTCTCTAATTCGTAATCTCTAATCCTAAATCCTTAATACTTTATCCTTAGCATGTCATCCCTTAATTCCTAATCCCTAATTATTAATCTCTTCAGCCCAAATCCTTAACCCTAATCTCTAATCCCTAATCCTTAATCCCAAATTCCTTTTACTTATCCCTCAATCCCTTATCCTTAATTCCTAATCCTTAATCCTTAACCCTTAATCCTTGATTTATAATCCTTAATCCCTAACACCTAATCTTATCCCTTCAACCTTAATCCTTAATCCCCAATCCCTAACCTTTAATCCTTAATCACTTCTTCTTCCTCTTCTTTTTCATTTACTTCTTCTTCCTCTTCTTCTTCTTCTTCCTCATCTTCTTAATGTTCTTCTTCTTCTTCTTCTTCATCTTCTTCTTCTTCCTCTTCTTCTTCTTCTACAACTACTTCCTCCTCTTCTTCTTTTTCTTCTTCTTCTTCCTTTTAATCTTCCTCTTCTTCTTTATCTTCTTCTTCTTCTTCTTCTTCTTCTTCTACTTCTTCTACCTTCTCTTCTTCTTCTCCTTGTTCTTTTTCTCCAATTTCTTCTTTTCTTGTTTTTCTTCTTCTTCTTCTTTCTCTTCTTCTTCTTCTTACTATTAATATTATTATTTTTTTTTTCTTCATCTTTTTCTTCTTATTATTCTTATTCTTCTTCTTCTCCTCTTTCTCCTTCTTCTTCTTCTTCTTCTCCTTCTCCTTATCTTTAGTCTTCTCTTTCTCCTTCTACTTCTCCTTCTTGTTCTTCATGTCCTTCTCCTCCTCCTCCTCCTATTTCTTCTTCTTCTTCTACTACTACTACTTCTTTATTCTTTCTTCTTCCTTCTTTCATTTTCCCTCTTCCTTCTTCCTTCCACCTTCATTCCTCAATTCTTTCTTGCTTCTTCCATCTTCTTTCTTTCTTCTTTTCTCTTTATTCCGCCTCTTCCTCTTCCTCTTCTTCTTCTTCTTATTCTTCCTCCTCATCTTCTACTTCTTTGTCCTCCTTGATCCTTAATCCCTAATCTATAATCCATAATTAATAATCCATAATCCCTAATACCTAATCTATAATCCTCAATCTCTAATCCCTAACCTTTAATGACTAATCCATATTCTCTAATCCCCCATCCCTAATCTCAAATACTTAACCCTTAATCCTATATCCCCAATCACTAATCTCTAATCCCTAATCCCTATCCCTTAATCCATAATGTTTAATTCTAAATCTCAAATCATTAATAATTAATCTTTTAATCCTTAATCCCAAATCTATATTTCTTAATCATTAATCCTTTCATCCTTAATCCCTAATTCTTATTCCTTAATCCTTAATTCATGTTACTTATTCCCAAATTCTCTCTTCTTAATCTATAATCCTTAATCCCTAAACCCTAATCCCTTATTGTAAATCCCTAATCCCTAATCCTTAATCCATAACCCTAATGCCTAATACCTAATCCTTGGCTCCTTAATCCTAAATCCCTAATAGCTAATCTCTAATCCCTAATCCCTCCCTCCTAATCTGTAACCTGTAATCCCTAATCCCTCCATCCTTAATTTGTAATCCCTAACCCTTCTCTTCTTCTTCCTCTCTTATTCCTCTAGTTCCTCTTCTTCTTCCTGTTCTTCTCCTTCTTCTTCTTCAAGTATTTCTTTTTCTTGTTGTTCTTCTTCTTTATTTTCTTCTTCATCTTCCTCTTCTTCTTCTTCTCCTTTTTCTTCTTCTATTTCTTCTTCTTCTCTTTCTTCTTCTTCATTTCCTTCTTCTTTTCTTATTCTTCTTATTCCTTTTCTTCTTCCTCTTGTTCTTTTTCCTCTTCTTCTTCGTCATCATCATCATCTACATCTTCTTCAATTTCTTCTTCTTTTTCTATTTCTTCTTCTTTTTCTTCTTCTTCTTCTTCTTCTCTTTATCTTTCTCCTTCCCTTTCTTCTTCCCTTTCTCCTTCTCTTACTCATTCTTCATCTACTTGTCCTTCTCCTTCTCCATCTACTTCTTCTTCTCCTTCTCCATGTCCTACTCCTCCTCTTTCTCCTCCTTCTTCTCCTCATCCTTCTTCTCCTTCTCCTTCTCCTTGTTCTTCTTGTTCATCTTCATCACTTTTTCACCTCTTCTTGCTTGATACAATCTCATTCTCATTCAGTAATTCTTTCTTATTACATCATAGCTCCCATTATTAATAGAATTTTGACTATCCTATTTCTTTTCTCTCTGTTTACGTCTATCTCACTTCTATTATCTCTTATTCTCCATCTCTCTTTATCATCTCCATCCATCATCTTCTATCTCTCTCATAATTTCCCTTAATAATTTATCACTCCCTTCACTCTTCCTCTATTTTCTTCATAAAATCTTTAAGAACTAATTTTCATAATTATAAACTTTAATAACAAGATCTATCATGAAAGTTGTGATTGCTATTATTTTCTTGGTAACTATAAATTGCTCTTAAAATAAGTTGCGTAGTATCTCGATAACATAAATAACAATAATTATTGAAGTAAATAGTTATGTGCTATTTGTACAAGAATATTAGAGTAATAGTTGATGTGTGAATAACATTATTTTACTTAAATATTTGTTGGAGCAATTTTTGTTAATTGTGGTCAATAGCATTAGAAACAATTGTCCTCATCTCAAACTCTTAAACTATTATTCATAACAATTCATTATTATTTAACATAATTATAGCAATTAATAATTTGTTATAAAAGTAATTAATAACTATATAAAGAAAAAACATGAACAAAAAGATTGATTATGATAACAAATATTGCATTTTTTATTGATAGTAAACTAATTAGCTTATTATTAAATTGTAGGGATCATTCTTAATAAAAAATATCATTCTTGCTAAAAGAAAATTTAATCGAAAGGTAAAACTGTTATAAGAAGAAAAATAATAGTAATTAATAATTAATAAAAAATGTTCCAATGAAAGTTAATGATAGTAATAATTATTACAAATATTAAGAGAAATTTGTATAAAAATTATTCTTATTTAAATTATTAATTCATTTTTCTAATTTTCTCTTTTTTTCTCTCTCCAATGTCATTCTCTCTTTCACTCTATCTATGTCCCTGTACCTATCACTTTTTTTCTATGTCCAACACTTTATCTCTCATGAACGATTTCTGCCTCTTTTTATCACATTATATATTATAGCATTTATCTTCTTTTTCCAAAACTTCTCTTCTTTAAACTTCTATCTTTTTCACTTATTCTTTTATTTTTTATTTCTTCTGTCTCTCTTCTCCACATCTATACATCTATACACTTTTTAAAACTATTAGTGTCCATTGTTCTCTTTTTCTTTACCTTTTTGTATCTTTTTAAATCTTTCTATTTCTGTCCTTTTTATCTTTTTTCCCCTTATCTCTTTAAGTAGATATCTTTAGTATTCTCACTCTCTCTCTCTGTTTACCTCCCTCCCTCCCTCTCCTTATGACTTATTAATCTCTCTCTCCATATATCTCTTAATCTCTTCTAAAGCACTTATCCCTCTTTCAGTCTCTCTCATTTCCATATCACTTCTCTTCATGTCACTTTTTTCTCACACTTCTTATATTTCTTATTTTTTTACCTCATTCGAGTTTTCTTCTTCTAATCATTTTGTATTATATCTGACTCACTCTTTATCTTGGCTTTGTCCTTTTCTTCTCTCTTTTTTTATCTTTCTATATATCTCTACTTCTCCAACTCTTTTTTGCCTCCCATCTCTCTCCTCATTTCCTTGCTTACCATTATTACCTCAAGCATGCCCTCACTTGCTTCTCAATCATTATCAACATCTTTATTTGTGTCCCCCAATATCATATAAGGACTTTGTCATCTCTCATTGTTTATCGTTCAATCATTCTTCCATTATCAATCTACCCTCTTTAATAGTCTCTTAAGCTCATCATAATTTTGCTCACACACACTTTTCATGAATTCACTTTGTCGTGCTTTTCTCTCTTATCTACTTATTGTAGCTATGATCTTCTCTTCTCAACTTCTTTATCTTGCTCTATGTCTTTTTTTTTTCTATCACTATCATCTTGTTCTCTCCTCCTTTCCCATATTTTCTTATCACATTTTCCTTTCCTACAACTTCCACTATCTGTCTCTGCACCACCCTCTATTCAAATTTCTCTCCTTTCCTATTATCATTCTTCTCTTTTCTTTTATGATTATCATCAATATCCTATTTGAAAAGAAAGCCAACAAATAGAATATTAAAATGATTTAAATGAAAAGAAAAATAATATGACTAATAAATTAAAAGTGGAAAAAAGATAACCATAATTATTAATTATTATTTTGTTAAAGTTAGGGAAAGATTTAATAATTGTAAATAGTTTTGAAAATAAATTTTAGATTAGTAGAAGAACAGTTATTTGTCATATGTATTATGACAATAAACATTATTTATGAATTGAAAAAGATTTTAAAAATTGATTTAAAATGAAATAATAAAATTACGTTATTGAAATTATTTCATTCTTGTTATAATTATAATAAATAATAAAATTATTTAACCAATTATTTTAAGAAAATATCATATGATTATAAATGTATATAAAAATTATAACAATACTTAGTTGTATTACTTTGATATTGCCAATAAACAAATTTTTTTAATTTACCAATATTATAATAATAGTAAAAATAACTATTTCTTTATGAATTTAATAAGAAAATATTAGTGAATGATAGTAAGAAATATTATAATAATAATAAATAATAATATTATTGTCATGCTAATGGAAACTTTATGTTAATTCATACTAAAGAGTTTTTTTATTAATCTTTTTTTCAATTAAATTTCTTCTTATTCCACATTTATTTCTTCTAGTTAATTTTATTCATGTACTTATTTATCAAACCTTTCTTATTTCATTTTATTCTTTATCTTATTTTCTCCTTTTATTCATATTGTTATTATTATTATTTTTATCATTCCATTCTTCTAGTTTATTTTTTGTTTGTATTTCTCTTATTCATCTTCTTGTAATAACACCTTCATAATTTTTCTTTTTAAAAATTTGCTTAATTTATAAAATTACAAATAAAATTTTTAATAATTATTTTAATCATTATTATAAAAAATAACATTTACTAAATTTGGCTTGATTTAAAAATTAATTAATTTAACTCATAAAAAAATTGTTTGAATTATTAATTTTTGCAATAAGATTATAATAATATGTAACATTATTATCTTTCATCTTAATATTATGTTTATAATGAGTTCTTTTACATTATTAATTAATATTAATTAAATTATTATCTTCAAAAATTATAAAAATGATAAAATATTTTATTAAATAAGTTTTTAATTATCCTTACCATAAAAATAGTTATTACTATTTATAAAATTTGGTAAATAATAAAATTTATTATTTTTTTATGTTCTTATAATCTTTGAGAACTAACTTCATAATTATAAACTTAAATAGCAATATCTAATATGAAAGGAGTGATTGTTATTATTTTTTTGCAACTATAAATTGTTCTAAAAATAATTTTCTTATTATATCAATAACAAAATTTTTTTTAAATAAATAATTATGAGTTATTTATGCAAGACTATTAGAGTCATAATTGATGTGCAAATAAGATTTTTGTACTTAAATAATATTTGGAAAAATTTTTATCAGTTATGGGCAATAGTGTTTGAAACAATTATTTTTATCTAAATTCTTAAACTATTATTCATAACAACTCATTATTATTTATCATAATTATTATAATTAATAAATTTTTATTTAAATAATTAAAAATTACATAATAACAAAAACTAAATAAATTAAAATATTAATTATGTCAATAGATATTTCATTTTTAATATTATTTATAATAAACTAGTTAACTTATTATTAAATTATAAAAATTATTCTTAACAAAATATATCATACAATCTATGGGAAAATTGAATGAAAAAAATAACTATTATAAGAAGAAAAATAATAGTAATTCATAATTAAAAAAAAATATTCCAAAGAAAGTTAATGGCAAAAGTATCTAATACTAATATTAAGAAAAATTTGTGTAATGGTTATTATTTTTAAAATTATTATTTTTTATAACAATAGTTAATACCTAAAGCAAGATTTTAATAATTATTTTTAAATAATTTTTTTTTATTTTCTTCCTACAATAATATCTCATTATATGATTACTAGTTCATTTTTCTTGCTCTTTCTCTCTTTTTCTCCCTTTATCCATCACCTTTTCTCTTTGTCCAGTGATTTATCTCTCACAAACCATTTGTGCCTCTTTTTATCACGTTGTTTATTGTAGAATTTATCTAACTTTTCCCTAAACTTTCTTTTTTTTGGTCTTGTTTCCCTCCCTATGACTTATTAATCACTCTCTCCTTTATATATCTCTCAATCTCCTCATAAGCACTTATAGCTCACTTAGTTTCTCTCCTTTTCATATCACCCTCTCTTCATGTCACTTTTTTCTCTCTTCTCATGTCTACTATTTTTTTATCTAATTCTCATTATTTGTTACTCCTTTTTTATTATTCTTCTCTCCATCATTTTCTATTATATCCCAATACACTCTTTCTCATGTCATTGTCTTATTCTTTTTCATTCTTTAATCTCTTCTCTAAATAAAATATTAAAAATAAAAAATAAAATATTTCTCCTCCTATTTTTTCTAGTTAGGCTTCTCGATCTGTCATCATACCTTGAGAAGTAGGAAGAATTACAATCCCAATTCTGCATAAAATCTTTTGAATTCTTTGATAGCTGGAATAGATTTGTCGATTAGGTCTCTAGTTATTCAACTCTTTTTGCTCCCAGCTCTTTGCTCACTCACTTTCCTCACGAACATTTGTTACCTTTTGCATGCTCGCACTTTTCTAACATTCACATTCTCTTTATTTGTTCCCTTTTTTGTCATATAATGGCTTTGTCATCTCTCCTTTGTTTATCTATTAATCATTCTCCCATTATGAATCTATCTTATTTTAATAGTCTGTCAACTCCATCATGCTTTTTCTCTCACCCACCCTTTGTGTATTCACACCATGATTCTTTTATCTCTTATCTACTTATTATAGCTGTGACTTTCTCTTCTCATGCTTCTTTAACTTGTTTTATGTCTTTTATTTTTTATTACAATGCTCTTATTCTCCCCTCTGCCACTTTTTCCACTCCCTTTTTCCTGCTTACAACTTCTTTTATCTCTCTCCACCTCTCTATATTGAAATTTCTCTCCTTTTCTATTTTCTATCTTTCTACTTACCACTTCTTTACTCTATCTCTTTTGTCACCATAACACATTCTGTTTCTAACTTTGTCTATCTTTTTATTTTATTTTTTCTCCTTCCTTGCATTGTCACTTGTCCCTTTCTATCTTCATTCTCTAATTCCCTCACCTCACTATTTTTTTCTTGCTTTCTAACTCTCACATTCTCTCCTTTCATTCTTTATTCTTCTCTTTTTACCACCTCGTTCTCTCCCTTTGTCTCAATAAGTCTCACATTATTTCATTCACTCATATTCTCTTCTTGTCTTGTTAACTATCACTTGTTTCTAAATTTTTCTCTTTTCTCCAAAAAATCTATCTCAAAATCAATCTTTCCTTCCCTTGTTTAAAAATAAATGTTGATTATTAATGATAACAATTATTAATAGTTATTATTTGTTCCCATTAATATTACTAATTACATTAACAATAATGGCTTATTCTTATAAATTATTATCTCATATAATTTTTTCTTTATCCCTCTCTAATTTAGCTTCTTAATCTCTTTATATTCCCTTTTTTACTCAATTTTTCTCTTTTCTCTCTCTCCACTTTACCTATTCTCTATCCCTGTCTTTGTTTTTAATCACTCTAAGGCACTTTCTAATTCTTTTTATCTCTTCTATTCTTAATCTTGTATCACGACAATTTTTTATTGTTTCTTTCATTTTATTTCTTTGAACACTCTATTACACTTCTCTCTATGATGTTCGCTCTACTTCTCCACCTCTTTATTGCTTTCCCTATGGATGTTTATCTTTTTCATCTTCCATTATTTTTATCCCACCTAATCTTTATCCATTTATCTTCCTTTTTAAAATTTTCTATTTCTTCTTTATGTATCGATATCTCGCATTATCTCATTTCTTTCCCTTTTCCTGTATCCCTTTTCACTCTTCACTCTATCGCTTATCTCTTCATATCATTATATCACTCGTTATCTGTCTTATTTCTCCTTACTTTATTTTCTCATTCGTTTTTTGTACTTTCTTTCTCCCTTTATCAATGCCCTTTAAGTTTAAATCACCTTACACTTTTCTCCATTTTACTATTTGCCATTTTTTGTCACAATCTATATGGTGTCTCTCTATTATAGCCATTGTCATTATCAATATCTTCTCTCTCCCACGACTATCCCATATCTTTGTTGCTCTTCTCTGTCTCATTTCCTTTTTCTTTATAAACTTTCTATCTCTCCTCTTACTCTTCTCTACATCTAACATTATTTATTTTGGCAAATCTCTTCCTATATCTTTTTATACCTCTTATGATATATCATAAACATTGCTCATCCATGCATATTTAGTTTCCTCTTTACTCATTTCTTTTTTTTAGTTTATTTTTTTATCATTGTCTTGCTTTCTCTTAAACAATCATCATTATCCCCCATGTCCTTACTTCTTTCTATCTCATCACAATCTCTTTATATTTTACTCGTTCTTTCTTATTCTACTATTTGTCACTTTGTTCTTTTTCACTTTACCTTTTTGCTTCTTTCTAATTACATCTATCACAATTCTACTATCTCTTACTTTCCATCTCTCTTTAACCTCTCTACTTATCATTCTTCTATCACCCTAACAAGTTTCACAATAATTTTAACTCTCTTCTCTCTTACTTTTCGTTCTCTCTATTCTCTTGTTATGACCCTCGTCTCTCTTATCTTTTATCCATATTTTCAATCTTCCCTTTATCTCCTCTCTTATATCTCTTATATTCTATTTATTGTCTCTCTCATTGCATCTCTATTTTTTTCTCTCTTGCTCTTTCTCTAGATCTCTCTTTGTTTATCTCTCTCTTCTTGTCCCATTAACTAACTTTATCTCCTCTTCTTCACAATCTCTCTCTTAAACACCCTATCTTGCTTTTTCACTTACTTTATCTCTTTTCTCTTATTTGTCTCATTTTCACATCTTTTTATTTTCTCTTTCTTCTCTATCTTACACTATCTCCTTATTATTCTCTTATTTATTTATTAACTCTCATCTTATCTATCATATCTTTGTCTTTCTAGTTTCACTCTTCTTAATTTTACTCTATTTTTCTCTCACTATCTTATTATTTTATTCTCTTTCTCTTTGTGGCATTTCCCATTCTCTATTCTGCCTTCCTTAAATTTCCTTGTTCCCAATCCACTTTCTCTCCATTTTAAAATCTCTATTCCTCTTTCTTATTAATTATGCCTCTCACATTGTTTGCATTCCTATTCTCTTTATCTCTTTCCTTTCTCTACCTTGAATTCTTTCTCACACTTTTTCGCTCTTTCTGTTTTGACTTTTGTCGCTTCTCTAATTGGTTTTCTCCTCTTTTGTCAACTCATTTTATAATTTACTCTACTCTTTTTTGGTCTTTTTCCTTCTCTCCTCCATTCTCTCCTTTCAAAATATATTTTGCTTATTTTATTATCTATTTCTCTACCATTTTGTTTATAAATTTAACTTTGTTTGTTTCACTAATGTTCTCTCTTACTCTATTTATCTATCATTTCATTCTTTATTTCTCTCTTTCTTATCCTAGAATCTATCTCATGATCTAACTCTCTTACTTTAACATAAATAATCAATGTTAATTATTTAAAAATAAAAATTTGTAATTAAATTTTTTTGTATAATATTATTAATTGTATTCACAAAAAAATTCATTTTTACAAATTATTTTTTCTTTTTGTTCTTTCTTTGCCTCCTCCCAACACTCTCTCATAATCTCCCTCTCTTCCATTATTTCTCTAATAGGTCTTTCTCTTTGTTTCTCTCCCCGTTCTGTACTCTCTCTCTCTCCTATTTATCCTTCTTTCTTGTAATTCTTTTCAATCTCTCTAAGTAATTTTCTATTTTTATTTCTCTACTTCTTATCAGTCCACTATCACGACAGTATTTCATTGTGTCTTTCAATTTCTTTCAATTAACTCTCTCACACTATCTCATGTTCCGTATGTTTCTTTTCCTTTTCATCATTGGTTCTCAACTTTTTCTCTACTTTTCCTATCACATTTTTTTCTCCTTTTATTTTTCTTCAAATATTTCTTATTTATACTTCTTTTCTATTTTTATTTTATCTCTTTATGTTCTTTCTCTCTTATCTCCTTATTTGTTTTCTTGCACTTTATATCTCTCTTTTTGCACATCTATCTCTCTTAATACCACTTTTTTCTCCCTTTTATTTCCTCTCTTCATTTTATTAACTTACCTTTTATGTTATCATATCTCAATCTCCTTCATTCTTTCTATTATTTCTAAAATCTCTTTATTTTCTCACTCACCTTTTTCACTCACTTTCTCTCTATATCTAAGATCATTTTAGTTTTTATAGCTTAGTCTCTCTCATTATCGTTTTATGTCTCAATTGGTATGGTTTTTATTTAATTCTTTGTCATAATATCTATCTTCTCTCTCCTTTTATTATCTCTCTTCTTTCTACTCTTCTTACTTTTTCTTTTCTTCTTTTTATATCATTTTACATCTCCTGTTAACTTCTCTACCTCTCACACTATTTATGCTTACATGTCTCTTTTTATTTCTATCTCTACCTCTCATGAAATATGCTTCACTTTTCCTCTCCCTTTGTATTTATTTGTCTCTTTACCGCATTTTAATCTTTGTATTAATTTAATTCATTATCATTGTCTTGTTTTATTGTTTTGGCTCTTGACTCTCCCGCATTTCCTTACATTTTTCTCTTACATATCAACCTCATTATTCACGAATTCAATTCATCATCACTTCGCTCTTCTTTCTAAATTCTTAAATCTTGTTTCTACAATAGTTTGCTCTCCATCTCTCTTTATTTAATACTTTATCACTCAATTCACTCTTCCTTTCTATTTAGTCTAATTTTCAACCATTAGTCTTGTTTATCTTATCATTTCTCTACACTTTCTCACTTCCATCTGTCTCCTCTCTTATATCTCTCATATGCTCTTTGTTTTCTTTTTTTTTTAACATTATAATTTTCCCTTTCTATGACTATTTATTCCTCTTATTATTTATCTCCCTCTTATTGTCCACCTATCTTTATGTCACTTATCTATCACAAACTATCTTTTTTCCACTATAATTTGCCTTTTTCATTATCTCTATTTCCTTTCCCTTATTTATTTCACAACTTTATCTCTTTATCTTTTCTTTTTTCTCCATCTTGTTTTTTCTCTTTGTTTTTTCTATTACTTATATGTTTGTCTCTGTTTCTTATATTTTCATTATCTCTTCATGTCCCTATTTCCAAATGACTTCTTTTAATCTCAAAGTTTAGTTATATCTCTACTACTTAATCTCCTTATTACCATCTCTATTTCACTCTACTCTCTCTTCCCTTCTATATCTCTTTTTATCACTTTTTTATTTTACTTCTTTCTATCATTGTCTATGTCAAATTTTTTATCTTTGATTCTAACCTACTATTTTCTCTCTCCTCTATCTTCCTTACTTTCTTTTATTTTTCATTAAATTATTTTTCTTGATAACTCTTTATTTTCTTTTTTTCACTAACACACTCTCCACTAAATTTTACATATGACTTCCCTTTCCCTTCTCTTACTACACTCTCTCAGTATATATCCCTTAATTTTGTTTCTCGTTTATATAAAACTCTTCATTTTTTTCACTCCTTAACTTTTATCTTCCTTTTTTTCTTTATCTAACTCTCTTTCTACTGTATCTTTTATCTTACATTCACACTCTCTCCATCCCTACATCTCTTTGTTTTGTTCTATTCTTAACACATCTTATCTCATCTTATCAACTCTTCCCTGATGTTCTCCTTATCAATCCATTATATTCTATCATTTAATGCTCACACACTAAGTTTTCTCACTCTAATTGATTATCCATTTCTTGACTTACCTCAGTCCATATTCTCTTTCTCTTTGTTCTTTTTTCTCTTTCCTCTCCCATCTTCTTATATCAATCTCATTTGCTCGTTCTGTTTCTCACCCTATCATGCATTCTCTATCTTGCTATTCATCACCCATTATTATTTTTCCCCTTTCTCACAACCTCCTCCAATTTTATTTAACCATATATATTCTCTACCTATGTTCATTCTCACCTCTCCCATATCTTATCAACTTCTTATATTTATTATATATCTCTGTCTTTCTCTTTTTTAAAAGAATTATAAAAAAGAATAAAAATATTAATTATTATTTTATTAAAACAAGGAAAATCATCAATAATTTTTAGGAGTTATCAAAATCACTTGTAATTAAAATGACAAATACTTATAAATAGTATCTAATATTGCAAAAGTATTTTTTTTATAAGTAATATTAATTTTAAATTATAAACAAAAAATGTTTTACACCATTTGTAACAAAAAATAAATATAAAATCTTTAATTCATTCTAATGGCTGTAACTATACTAACAATATTATCCTTTTTTTATTAATTAGAATTACTAAGTTAATTTATTGGCATTATAAATTAGTAGTAAAAAAGAAGAATATTTAATGATGTTAAGAAAAAATAAATAATAATGAATAGTAAAAATATAAAACGATAACCATAAATGCTATTATTAAATATTTGAAATAAAAATTTGTAGTTGTTTTTTTTAATTAGTAATATCCCTATTTGTTTTCCTCGAGTTGTTTTCTTCTTATTCGATTTTATCAGTTTGTTCTTATACCTTTTATTCTTGTACTTATTCATGAAATTTTTATGTTTTTCATTTTCTTGTTTATCTTATTTTCTTTTTTTTCCTTGTTCTTCAAATTATTATTCTTTAACTATAATTCATTTCAATGTTCTACCTTTTCTTGTTTTTCTTATCAATAATCTTTAAATAATAACTCTTATTCATAGTTTCTCTTTCATAATCACATTACTAATTTTTGGAGAACATAGAAAATAAAAAGTGGTAAAGAAAATTCCTATTAATGTTTTTATAGTATTCATTTGAAAAATGATTTTAAGCAATAATACTATAATGCAATAATTTATTATATTAATTTAAAAACTATTAGCCCTAATTTGTGATTGATTAAAATAAGATAATAGTAACATAAAAATTTACTCCCTTTCCTTTTTTTTTTTTAGCTTTGTAATGTGATCTTATTCTTTGTTTCTTAATTTTTATTAGGATAGTCTTTATAAAATTTACAAAAAATGAACAAAATATATTTTTTTGTTACATTATGTTAATGCTTACAATAAAATTATTTATAATTGTCAACATAGTTTAACAATTTGGAAACATTTATCTTGATGTTACTCTGAATAGTTTTTAGAAATAATTTTTAAAAAAGTTAGACTAAATTATATGATATATCATTAATAGATTAATTATCATTATATTCTTTAAAATGAAAGCAATATTCTTAAAATAAATGTTTTAGGATTACATAACTTGTACAATAATAATTGTTGACATTAACTTTTATTTTTTATTTGTGTAAAAAGATTAAACATACAATGAACCTATGATCAGCATATTTATATGTAGATGATGGTCATAAAAATTTTTTTTAGTGTTCGATAATAATAGTAAAAAATATTCCACTCTTGCCCATAAAATACTATTAATAATAACTAATTTTTATTGATAATAACAACAATAATTGAGAATTTGGTATATAAATAAAGAATAATTATTTAAGAACAAAAAAGGTACTAAATTTAAATATTAATTTTACAAATAAATATTGTTTTAGTTGTTATAAATTAAAAGTAATTTTATTAACTTATTATTTAATATTAAGAACAATTTAATTGAACTTTTGTTAACAAAATTAATAGAAATTTCTAAGAGGAAAAATGAAAAGAGAAGAAACTAAATTATAAGAAAAAACATTGTAATAATTCATTATTAATAAAAAAATTTTAAAAGAAGTTTAGTGGTAATTAATAATTATTACAATTATTTAGGAAAAATTTATATAATGGTTATTCTTGTTAAATAATAATATTTTTTTACTTCAATAAATGATAATTTAAAAGAATTTTTAATAATTATTATTAAATTTTTTTTTTATATTTCCACCTCACAATGCAATCAACTTATAAGATTATTAATTTATTCTTTATGTTCTTTTTTTCATAATCTTTATTTGACTTTATTCTCGATTTTCCTCTTTATTTATTTCCCTTTATCTATTACTATTTCACTTAGAGTTACCTTTTGTCTCTCACAAAACATTTGTGCCCCTCCCTATGACATTCATTTTCATTGCTCATTGTCCTTTTATCAAATTTTTTTTCTTTTTCTTATTCTTCTCACACTTGTTATTTTGTTCTATGTTTCTTCTCTTTGTCTTCTTTGCTATTCCATCATTTGATGTATGTTACTTTTTAAAAGTCTATTTCAATAGCTTTCTTTCTATCTCTTTATTTTTCTATCTTATAATCTTTAAAATTGTCTTCCTCTTTATCTTGTTTCTCCTTCCTCTCTAAATAAGAAGCTCCATTAATTACTATTTCTTTTTTTTTATTCATTTGTCTCTCTCACCTACTTATCTCTTCTTATCTCCTATGAAACTACATATAATAAACTTAGTCTCTTTCTCTTTCTATTGTCTCACCTTCTCTTCTTTGTGATATTTTTCTGTCTCTCATATCACTTTTATTATCTAATTCTTATTATCTCTGGCTATTCTTTGAGCTATTTCTTCTCTCTACAACTTTGTGCTATCTCTATTACACTTTCTCTATCTCCATCCATTTCTTCCATCATCCTTAATCTATTCTCCAAATCCCAACTTGTCTCACTATTTTCTCTCTCGTGACCCTCATCATTGTTTGAGTTCCCTCACTTCCCATTCTTTCTTTGGCTTTTAATGAGATATACCTATATGTTTTTACTCTCTCTATTTGATACACACTAAATCATATAATGAATTTTTTTACCTCTCTTTGTCACCCTTTCTATTATTGTCCTGCTTTCCAGATTCCCTTTTAACACTCATTCTAATCCATCTTTGTTTTACTCTCACTCACTCTTTTTTGTTCAATCTATCTTTCCTCTTTCTTATTAATTGTTATAGCTGTCTTTCTCCCACTCTTTTATATCTTTGTCTATGTCTTTCATTTTTTATCATTGTCTTCTTATTCTTTGCTTCCCTCTACCACATTTCTCTATTTCTCTTCTCCATTCTTACAACTATTTTAGTTGTTTCACAAACTTCTCTCTATTTCAATCGCTTTAATTCTTTCCCTTTATCTGTATGTTCCATCTTGCCATTCCTTTACCCTTTTTGTCTTTGTCCTCTTTCTATCACCCATTCCATCTCTCATTTTGTTTCTCTTTCTATTTAATCTTCTATCCCATCTCTTACTCACTCTTTCCTTTCCAATCTATTTGTACTCAAATTCACTCACCTCACTTTTTTGTCTATTGATTTCTTATTCTTCCATTCTTTTCTTTCACTACAGTTATTTCTTTCTTTATTATATATTTTCCCTTCTTTATCTCTATAAATGCCACTTTCTTTCACTAACTTCTATTCTCTTCTTGTCCCTTTCCATATGAATTGGTTCTCGATCTTTCTCTATCTCAAAATTTATCTCTTCCTTTCTTTTTTAAAAATCAATATTGTCTACTTAATAGTTATTTTTATTTATAGTACTTTTCATTAATAGTAATTCTTTTCTTATAATGTTTTTTATTATCTTTATACCATTACTTAGTTATAAATAATTATCTTTTATAACTTTTTCGTTATCTCTCTCCAACTCACCTATTAATCTCCACTATTCCCTTTTTTGTCACCTCTTTATCTTTTTTCTCTTCCCACCTTTATCTCTTCTCTCCCTTTTCTCCTTCTATGACACCATTCTTCTTAATATCTTGAAGGCTTCTTCTAATTCTATTTCTATATTCCTTTCTCAATACTTTATCACCATCGTCATCAATAATCTGCTTCATTGAACTCCCTCTTTCATATTTCTCTTTCATTTGTTCTTTTTGTTTCTTTTCCTCTCTAACATTCCCCTTGTAGCTATTTGTTTTCTCTTTGACTTTCTCATTTCATCTCTCCTAATCATATTGCATTTATCTTCTTATATATATATTAAAAATTTTTTTATATCATTTTCTCTATCACTTTTTTCTTTATCTCTCAATTTTCAATTATCTCTCATTTCTGTCTTCACACAATCTTTTACCTATACATATCTCAATCTCATTCTTTCCCTCTTTCTTTCTCTCTCTTATTTCCTACTTCTTTTTCTTCTCTTTTTTCTTTTACACTCTTTTTCTCTCTCTATCCCATTCACTTTATATCAATTAGTTGTTCTCTCGTTTTTGCTCCTTGGTTTTTCTACCTCTTGTATTACATCCTACATTTTGCTTCTCCCTATGAATTTATTTGCTTATTTACTCTTCTATCCATTTGTATTAATTTAATTCTTTATCTTTATCTTTCTCTCTCTTGATGAGCCTTCACTATCCTACATCTGCTTAACCCTTTTCTCTTATCATAACCTCCTCCTCATTAACTCATTATTTCTCATTTTATTATATCTTTATTTATTCTCTTTAGATTTATCCTCCCTTTTTTCTTTCCTTTAATTATATCTATCTTATTCCCACTATCTCTTGCTCTTCATATATCTTTATCTTTTTTTATCCTTATTCTTCTATAATGATCTTAATTTCTCTCAACACTTTATCTCTCTTCCTTTTTCCTCTCACTTCTCCTTATGACTCTTAACTATAACAATTGTTTATCCCATCTTTTCCCCCTCACTTTCACTCTTTGCTTAATCTCTTACATTATATCTCTCATATGATCATTATTATGTCTCACTCCTTAAGTCTCAATTTTTTTGTCTCTTATCTCCCTCTTTGTTTATCTGTCTTATTATCCCTCTCTCTATGTCTCCTCTCTTACACTATAATTTCACCACGCACTTTTTCTTTTATGCTCTTAATCACCTTTCCAATATGTAACTCTTATCTCTTTTTTCCTTTTCTCTTGTTTATCTTACTCTATCTCTTTACTTTTTTTCTCTCAACTTTCTTGTTGCCTAGCTTTCTTTATACCTTCAATATCTCTTGATGTCTCTATCAATAAATTCTTTCTCTAATGAGGAATATCTTTCTCTATATTTTTATCAGTCAAGCTCTCTCTTACCTTACTTATTTCATCTTACTTTCTTTACCCCTTTACACATTCTACATCTCTTCTTAGTTTCCCTTCATCTAATTATGCTCTCCATCATTATTATCCTCTTTGTAATCTTTACCCTACTATTTTTTCTCTACCCTTTGTTCCTTACTTTATTCTATTATCTATAATTTATTTCTTTTCTAACTCTTTCTTTCCCAATTCTCTGTAATTCTCTCCCCTAAGTCTTTTCAATCACTTTTCCTTTCCCCATTCTCCCTCTTTCTCTTCTCAATCTATGTCTTTTAATATCTATCACACATATATAAAAGTTTTAGCTATCTTTTTACTCTAACATCTTTTCCTCTCTTTAATTTCTATCTCTAGTGGACTACATATTACTTTTTGTTTAGCTTGCATAAGTCCACACACTCTCCTTCTAAATATCTCTTTTTCTTTCTCTTTATAAACCTATTATCTCTCAACTCACTCTCTCTTTCATTTTCTCCTCCCTATAAATCAACCTTATTCTATTAATTGATGCACCCCCAACTCGTTTCCCTTACTCTCACTCTTAATTATTATCTCTTGTTCTACCTCTCTCCCTCATTGACTTTCTCTCTCTACACCTCTTTATTTGCTTTTTCTCTTAACAATTGCTTCATTCAACTCCTTTAGTTACTTTATTTACACTTAAAATTTGTCATATTTAATTTTACCCTTTCTTTTACTTTCTTCTTTTATTTTATGTTTTTTATTTTTATCATTCACTTCTTCTAGTTCATTTTATATTCCACATTTTCTTATTCTTCTTATCAATCATCTTTTAACAATTACTCATTTATTTATATCCCATTATCAATAAATTTTTCTATCACAAAATATTTAGGCCTCTCTCCATCCCATTATTTATCATAACTTCTCTCATCTTTTTCCTAAAGTTGTCTATGTTTCTTTCATGATCATCACCTTATTTGTTCATTTTTTATTGCGTCTCCCTCCTTATTAGTCCTCTTTATCATTTGATTAGTGTGCTTTTAAAATTGTTTCGTTGCATTGCTATCTCTTCTTCTTTGTCTCTCATAATAGAATTATCTATTAATATGTTAGCTTCTCTTTATGACTCATCAATTTGTCTCATCTCCCTTTCCCTTTCTATCTCTTCTTAAGCTACACATCATTGAGTCTCTCTCTTCTATATATCGCTTTCTCTTCTATGCAATTTTTCCTCCCTTCTTATATCGCTTCTTTTTACATTATTCTCATAATCTATAACACATTTTGAGTTGTATCTTCTCTATGTATCATTATACTATCTCCTTTACAATTGTCTCACATGTAATCCTTTTCCTCTTGTGTCCTTAATCTCATCTCTCTATCTCTCTTTCTCTGCATTTCCTTAGCCATCTCTCTCCTCACTTTCTCACTTCCCTCCCTTTACTTTGTTACCATGGGCAATGTTTCACTTGTTTCTTTATCTTTGTTTCTCTCTTTTTTTTCTATTTCTATAAGACAATGTCCTTATTGCCTTTTTGTCGATCTCTCCATCATTGTCCCATTATCCTTCTACCCTCTTCAACACTCTCTCTAATCGATCTCTCTTTTGCTCTCACTCACACATCTTGTTTTCAGTCTATAATTCTTCTCTCTTACTTATCAAGCATAGTTGTGTGTCTCATGTCATTTTTATTTATCTTTGTCAATATCTTTCTTTATCTCTCAATGGCTTCTTATTTTGTTCTCCTTCTCTTTGCCACATTTTCCTATCCAACTTCTCCTTTTTTACAACTTACCCTTTCTCTCTAAACCTTTTCTCTAATTTTGGAATATTTCTCCTTCTTTCCTATTTTTCTTTCAATAACTTTGTTCATGACTAACTCTCTTTCTTTACTTCATCTATCTATGACCTATTTCATCTCGAACTATGCGACTTTGTTATTTTTTCTTCTCTCACTTCTTTTACCACCTCTTTTATCTCTTTTCTCTCTTAAATTAATCCTCCTCATGGTTTTGTCTCTTCTTTTTTTACTCTTACATTCTCTCCTTTCACTTTGAACTCTTTGCTCTTTATTATGTATTTCTCCCATTTTGTCCCTACAAATCTAACTTTTATTCTTTTGCTTTTTTTCTCTCCTTGTCTCTTCATCAATCATCTATATTTCTTTTTCTTTCTCTTTTTCCTATAAGAATCTATCTTAAAATCTATCTTCGTCACTTTTAATCTCAACCTCTTAATCTCTTTCTCTCACTTTTTTATATGTTGTTTCATTCCTTCTTTTATCTCTCCTAAATCTTCTTTCCTTCTTCTCATCTTTCTTCCTCCCTAAGGAACTTTTTAATTCTAATTGTCACTTCCTTTATTAATACTGAATCACTGAAGTATTCAACTTTCCTTATCATTTAGTTTCATTAAACTTTCGTTCATATTATTCACTCCCACTTGTTACACCTTTTTCTCCTCTTCCTTATCATTGTTCCTCTAGGATTTTGCCCTTACTTTTTCTACTTTTTATCTCTTTATCTTTCTTCATCAATCTCTTAATCATTTATTTTTCTTTTTCTTGTTTATCTCTTCATGTTTCTTGCCTCTCTCTCTTCTTTGTTTCTTTGTTGCACTTTATATTTTTCTCTTTCTATATCTATCTTCTTAAAAATCTTTTTTCTCACCCTTTTCTCATCTTTGTTCACTTTTTCTTTTAACTAATTTCTTCTGACTTTTATTTTCGACTTCTCCTTATTTTCTTATCTCTTTCTTTGCACTCTTTTTCACTCTCTATGACCCTTTGACTTAATATCCATTTATTCATCCCTCAACTTAGCTACTTTTTTTTTTATTTTAGTGTATATAATCTCTCTATATTGTATTCTTAATGATGGTCTTTATCTTCTATCTATTATCACTAATCTTTCTTGATCTTCTCTCTCTTTACCTTATTCTTTATTTATTTTTATCTCTTTACTTGTACTTCTTTACTTGTCAAATCTTTTATGTTTGCTTGTCTATTTAATCTCAATTGCCACTTTTATTATATATTCTACCCTTTGCATCTCCTTCAATATTTATTTACATCTTTATTTCTTTGTCTTTATGTATTACTCTAATTCTTTTTCTTTGACTATCTTTACTTGATCACTTTTCACTCTCCATGACCTGATTGCTTTCTATATCAACTCAACCTCATTTGCTCATTCATTCTTGTAATACTATCTTCTTATTTTCTTTGTCAGTTTATTCCTTTACTACTTTTCTCTTTAATATCTTTAATCCCATTCCTACTATCTCTTGGTCTTAATCATTCTTAATGTTCTATATCCAACATTTTTTATCTCTCTAATAATTTTTATTAATCTTTTATCACTCCTTTCTCTCTTCCTCTTTCTTCTCTCCATTTCTTCTACTATTACTCTTTTATTTCTTCTCTTTCATGCCGAACTTCTCTCCTCGCTCATCTCTTATCTTACATCTCTTATATACTATTCATTACCTCTATCTCCCAATCATTTCATTTTTTTATCAATCTTTCCATGAATTCTTCTTTATTTATTTAGATTTGTTGTCAAACAATGTTAGATTTGTCTCACCTTTCTCACACTCACTTTTTCAATATTCTAACTTCACATTTCCACTTTCTCTATCTACTTTTTACTATACATCTTGCATCTTTATCTCCTTATCTTCTCTCTTCTAAATATTACTCTATTCTATTTTCTCATCACTAATCTATTGGTTGCCCCTCTTTCTTATGCCTTCAAAACCTCTTCATGTCCCCTTTTTTAATGCATTCTTTCTCATAAGGTAACTCTTCCTAACATTCTCTTTATTTCACTATAACTCAATCTCTGTTTTACTTTCAAAATTTTCATCTCATTTATATCCAACTCTTCACTTATCTCAACATTCCATCATTTTTATCTCTCTTTATTTTCTTTTCTTAAGACTTCCATACTTCTAGCTCTTTTATCTTAGTCTCTTCCACACATTATCCTTCTCTCTTTATCTAACTCTCTTAACCAATTCAATCTCAACTTACTCTCTCTTCCATTATCTCCACATTATCACTCCACAAACTAATTCTATAAATTGATGCTTCCTCCTTCACTTATTCCTTTTGAAATAGTCTATGATTGTCTTTTTCTTTCTCTATCCCTCATTCTCTTTCTCTTTTTCTTTGTACTTTTACTTTTTTTCTCTCTCTATCTCCCTCATCTCCTTATAATAATGTCTTTTATCTCTCTTTTACTCATCTAATCTCACTCTATCATCCACTCTCTCTCCTATAATTTAGCTCCTATTATTATTTATAATTTTCTCTTAGTGTTCTTTATTTCTATTTAACTATAAATAATTCATGCCAACTTTTTCCATCTATTTCACTTTACTTTCCAAACCCCTCTATAGCACACTATATCACTTTTCCTCATTCACTTATCTCTAATCACGCTCTCTCTCTTTATTATTCTCTCCTCTATCTCTGACTTACTCATTTCTCTTTACACTTTATTCCTTACTCCATTCTATTTTGTTTAAATCTTTTTCTTTCTAATGCTTTCTTTCCCTCTTATCTCTCTCACTCTCACCATTAAATCATTTCAATCACTTTCCTTTCACATCTCTCTTTCAATTCCTAATTTATGTCTCTCACTTTTTATCTTGTCTACATCAAAGTTTTAGCTATCTTTTCTCTCAATAATTTTTATCTCTCATTAATTTCCTTCTCGAAAGCACTACCTACTACATTCTATCTATCATGCTCACTTTCACACCCTTTCCTACCTTATATCTCTTTGTTTGCCTCTCTTTAAACCTATTTTCTCTTATCACACTCCCTCGTTTGTTATCTCCACCTTATAAATCTACCATCTTATTTTATAAATTAATGTTTTCTCATTGTCATTTCTTGTGCTCTCACTCTCAATTTTAATCCATTTCTTGTTTTACGTCACCCCCTCACTCACTTTCTCACTTTTCATGCTTTTATTTGTTTTTTCCTCTCCACTCTTCATATATCAATCTCTTCTATCATTTTCTCTTGCTCATTCTTGCTTCTTTACTCTATCATGCATTTTCTCTCTTACTATCTATCTATTATTATTATATTTCGATTTTCTTTTCATTTTCTCTATTTCTTTTTTCTAGATATATCTTTTTACTTTGTTTCTCACCTCCCTCAACTTTTTTTCTTTTTAATCTTTTTCTCTTGCCATCTATTGCCATATCATTTGTTGTTTGTCTACTTTAATAACTTATTTTGTAAGAAAATCAAGAAATAGATTTAGAAACATGATATGAATCATAATAAGAACGATAACGTAAACATAATAAAAGCAGTAAACTAAGTAAAAAAATTATTAATTATTACTATATTAACATTTCGAAAATATTTAATAACTCATGATATAAATAAAAATATCTTGTAAATAATAGGATGAGAAACTGAATTTTATTACTAAGATTAAAAATATTAATATAAGTTGAAAAATATATAATAAATATTTTAGAATAAAATAATTAAATTATGTTAAAAAATATTTTTTTAATTAAAATGAATAGTAAAATCAATTACAAAAGTTTTATTTAACAATTTTTATTAAATGATTAATGCTTCATAGTAAATGGAGCAACACTTATACAATTATTCTTACAGTATTAACAATAGTTATTATTTTAAATTATTAATATTATAAATATTAAAAAATATTTATATCGTTATGAATTTTGAAATAATAATAAATGAAAAATAAAAAAAATATGATAATCATCAATAGCATTATTAATATATTAAAAATATTATATTTGTTCTTATCAATTATAAAAATTCTTATACATCTTCTTTTTATTGTTTTTGGTCTTCTTTCACTTCATTTGTTTCTTGCAGCTCCATTTATTATCCTATTTACACTTCAAATAATTTGTATATAATTTTAATATTTTTCTTATTTCTTTTTCAATTCTAATATTTTTTATTTTTAACATTTCTCATCTTCTTGCTCTACATTTTTTTAATCTTCTTATTAGGAATGATCTTTTTCATAATTACACCTTCAAGGTTTCCCTTTCTTGATCACATTACCCTTTTTAAGAATATGTAAAATCATAAAAGAAGAAAATAAAATTATTTTTACTTATTTTGACAAAATTTTTTTAAAAACATAATATTAATTATGTTTTTTGAAAAATTATCTTTCTCCACATTCATAGGTACTTATATTTTTTTTCTATTTCATCATTATCTCCTTACGTTGTTTCTATTAATGTTCCCTCCCTTTTCATTTTTTGCAATATATCTCTTTTTGTCTAGATATCTCTCTTATGATCTCTTTTCACTCCTTTTTGCTTCATCTATCTTCTCTTTCTTGACTATATCTTTATCTCTACAAAACTTTTCTCTCCCTTTAATGTTACCCTTCTTTCTTATTATTCACTACTTTTCACTTCATCTATAACTTTCAATCTTTTCTCTTACCCTTCTTTACTAATCACATTGCTTATATTTGTATGTCTCATTTTATGTTTATCTCTACCTCTTGTGTAGTATAGTACACTTTTCCTTCTCATATGTATTTATTATCCACATTACCTGTTTTGTCTATTTGTGTTAGTCTAATTTGTTATCTTTGTCTTTCTTTCCATCGATGACTGTTCAGTCCCCCTCACTTACTTCTTTAGCTTTAATCTAAATGTCCTAATTCACTCATTATTTCTCATTCCATTATGTCTGCCACCATTCTTTATCAATTTATCCTCCCTTTTGTCTTCTCTCTAATTACATCTAGCTCATTCCTATCATTTCTTGCTGTCATCTCTCTTTATCATCTCTAACCATCATTGTTTTATCTCCTTTCTAATTTCTCTTATCCTTTTATGACTCTCTTATCTCCTCCTCCCTCTTTTCTTTATTTCTCTTACTATAAACATATCAATCCTTTATTTCCATCTGTCTTTCTCACTTTCATCAATCCTCTCTCATATCTCTGCTCTCTCTTTATTTCTTTTCTTCATACCACTTTATCTATGTTCTCTATTTCTGTCTATGACCCTCTTTCTTATCTTTCATGTTGTCAATCTAACTTTGTCTCTTCTCTCTTGCACATTATCTTTTCATCACCATGTCTTCCTATTTTTTGTTATCTCTATTTCCTTTATCATATTTTTCTCAAATCATGATCTCCTTTGTTACCCTCTCTTTATTTAGCTCTCTTCTTACATTATTTTATCTCAAATTGCTCTTCTTTCCTCATGTCCTACTTATCACCCCACCTTCTTTTTCATGAGTTGATGCTTCATTCCTCTTTTCTCCCTTAATAATTATCTTTTTCATGCATTAGCTCAATCCCTAACAATCTTTTATTCTCTTTTCTTTTTTTTTCTTTTTTTTTCTTTCTTTTATTTTTTATCTCTTTATATCAACATCTTTTATCTTTCTCTCTCTCATTAGTACTTCGACTTTATCATGCATCTTTTCTCTTGCTATGTATCACCCACAATTATTTATCTCTTTTCTCTGAGCCTATCTATTCTATTTAACTATGTATATTCTATATTTACTTTGTATATCATTTCCAAGATATTTTTATTGTCTCTTTATTTCACTCTTTCCTTCTTAGTTATCATTTTATATTTCTATCTAAAATTACGTATTTAAAAGGAAAATTAAAAAAGCGAATTTGAAAAAAATGAAATGAGTCAAACGAAGAATAATGTGATTAAAAATATGAAAATTGGTAAAATAAGATTAAATATTATTAACTAATATTCCTATAAAAATAAGAAAAATTTTAATGATTATCAAAATTACTTGCAATTATGATGAAGATTAGTTATAACATATGATTACTATTATAACACAAAATAGTTATAATTTGAAATAGGTACAACATATTTTACTAGACTAAAATATTTACAATATGTTATAAAAATAGATTTTTCCTATTGAAATTAAAATGAAAAATGAAATTTATTACACCGATCATAAATAAAAATTACTATAATATAATTATTGTATAATAAATTTTACAATAATATTTTATTTCAACTTTATTAAATTTTTAAAATGAATTTTATTTTAAATTATTAATAATATTTACAAAATATTTAAAATAACAATTATTTTAAAATTTCAAATATATATATATATTATTGAGAAACATTAAAAAGTTATTAATCATTAAGATTATTGCTATTATTACTAAGTTTGAAGAAACACTGATATTTACTTATATTAATTATTAATATTTTTCCATTTTTTGTATTATTATTCTTCTTATCACACCAAACCCATTTCTTCTAATTCTTTGCATTCTTGTAAATATCTTTGAAAAGTTTCATCTTTCATTTTGATTTCTTAGGCTTATTTCCTTTTTTCATTTTTTTTGTTTGTTCTTATTATTATTCCCTTCATCATGTTCATTTTTGTGTTCTACGTGTTCTTTTTCGTTTTTTGTTAATCCACCTTTTATAAACACCATCATAGTTTTGCTTTCTTAATCACATTATTGTATTTAAAAATATGAACAAAATAAAAGTAGACAAGAAACATATTATCAATTATAGGTATTATAATTAAATAATTGATTGATTAAGTTCTAAAATATTTTTTTTAATATAGAAGTAATAAGTTTTAAAAACATTAGAGGAAAGGAATAACAAAATATTTTATTAGTTATTTTGGAATTGTCCTTACAATAAATTATTAATTATTTTAAATTTCAATTAAATAATCAATAAAAAATATTATTTTGATTTCTCATATTTTTCTTGAGATTTAATTTCCATATTTATAAGATTCAACTACAACGTTCATCATGAAAACAATTGTAATTATAATATTATAATTAATTATAAATTGCTCTTAAAACCATTTAATTAGCATAAAAAATGATAATAATGATAATAATAATAATAATAATTGACATTAACATATTTTTTAAGAATATTAGCATTATAATTGACATGTTAATTGAATTTTATAATTAAATTATTATGAGAGCAATTTTTATTAGTTAAGTTCAATAGTATTTCTAACAATTGTTCTTATAACTAATTCTTAAAATATTATCAATAATAATTAATAATCGTTCAAAATAATTTTTAATTACTAAATTAAATTTATAATTATTCTAATAAATATTTAATAATTAATTTATTTTTAATTGTAATTTAATTAAAGAATTACAAAATATCAAGAAAAATTAATAAGAATTAGTTTTTAAGTAGTTATCTCTCGTTTTTATGAGGATTTTAAAAGTGAAAGAAAAACTATTATAAGAATTACTATAATGATTATTCATAACTAATAAAGTTATTCTTAAGAATTATAAAGGTAATTAATAATTGTTACAACTACTAAAAAATGATATAAAATTTTTTTCTTGTTATAAAGTATTACTTTTTATAACAATAACTAACAGTTTGAAAGCTATATGAATAAATAATTTCTCTTTGTCTTTATATATTCCTTTTGTCTGTCAATTTTGTGTAACTCTTATATTTTTTTTCTCTTACAAAACATTTGTTCCTCTTTCTCCAACATTCATTTTAGCCCTTATCTTCTATTTCCAGCAACTCTCTTTTTCATTCTAGCACTTCTCCTTCCATCACTTGGTCTTTCCATATTTCTTATCTCTCTCTTCTTTGCTTCTATGTCATTTGATGTCTATCCCTTTTTAAGACTCACTTTTCATTTGTTCTTGTTTCTCTTCTTTTTTGTGTCTTTGTCTCATTCTTTTTCTTCCCTGGCTTTCTAAAAAGCCTTCTCTATCAATGCACTTCATTCTCTCTATTACTCATCCAACTCTTTTACATCCTAATTTATTTTTTATCTCCTCCCAAGCTACAAGTCTAAGCCTCCTCTATATCACAATCTCTTCGTTATCCATTTCTTCTCTCCTTTCTTGTACCACTTTTTTGTCTCATTCTTATCATCACACACTTTTTTGACATGTCTTCTCCTTGTGCTTTCTATCACATATTTGTCATCATCTTGTCTTTTTCTTAATTTTTTCTATCAATCATAGCTCTCATTATTTTCTCCCACATTTGTCTCTTAACTTTCTCACTTCCCTCATTTTTTTATCTCATTCATGCTTTCATTTGCCTCTTTATGATTCTCACATTCTCTATTTTTTTCTTGTCTAATGAACTATGCCTTTTTTCCTCTCTTTATTTATCTCTAAATCATTATCCCATCATCTCTCTACCTTCTCTATCTGTCTCTATAGTCCATCTCTCTTATACTCTGATGCACATTTCTTCATTTCAATCTATCTTTCTTCTTTCTCTTATCTACCTTGCATAGTGATATCTTTCCTTTCTCACTCTTTTATATCTTACTTTATGTCATCCTTTCTCTCTTATTATCTCCTTGTTCTCTGCACCTTTATTACTCATTTTCCTCTCCATGTTCTCCCTTCCTTTAACTTCCTCTATCACTCTGCATCTTATCTCTCTTTTAGAATCTCTTAACTTTTCTTTATTTGTGTCTTTGAAACCATTGCTCCTATAATCTCTTTACCAATCTTTTGTTTATGTCATTGATTTTATCTCGCACTTTACCTCTCTATCAATTTTATTTGCTCAGTTTTCTCTTACATCCTCTTTTTCTCTTTTTCTTTCATTAATCTATAATTCACTCTCCATAACTTCATCTCTTGCTATCTCACTCTTCAATTGGCTCCTTCCACTCTATATTATTTTTTTTTCTTATTTATTTCTTTTTCATTATCTCTACAAATCTCACATTCTTGCTTTCACTTGTATTCCCTCTTTGCCTTTATATCATTCATTTTTTTCTTTACTCTCTAATACCTATTAGAATCATTCACATAATCAATGGCATACTCTTTATTTTATTAATAAATATTTATTATTTAATGATACTTATAATCTTTTAATTTTTTTTACATGATCTTACTCTTATAAATTACTATTTTTGTTAAGCCATCTTTGTTTTTTACAAATGAAACCTTAATTATTTAGCAATTTTTTAATATGCTTTTTTAGTGTGAAATAGGTTTATATTTAACAAACAAACCATGCACTTTTAAAGATGATGAATTAGTGGTCTTCAAAGTATTTTGGAGTGTTTTAGCAAGTTTAAAGGAATGAAGACATGTGATCAAATTTAAAAATGTTTTTGTTGTTTTTGAAATAGAATATTTACTTATTAATTTCAAGGCACATCTCCATTCATCCCACTTTGGAATCCTAACTCAAAGCATCTAATGGTTCAATCATGTCCTTGACTTCGAAAATGTAAGGGATTCCATGTTTTCAATCATTCTATTCTTGGTTGAAATCCTGCTTAAACAATTCATCAATTTAAGAAATATATGATTTCATTTTTAAATTATGCTTTCTCCAGTTAAATCTTACTTATGTATCGTTATCAAATTTTTTGTATGATTGATTATTAAAGCTAAATTAAATCTAAAAAATAGATATTTTACAATTTTCAAAATTAAAAAAATTAAACCATATCACAAGCTATACTTGAATGCAAAGTTGTTGGGTCGAGCAAGCTAACTGGGCATTCATAATGTGTAAAGACCAAAGATTGTAAACATGTTTGGTCGAGGCTTCATCTTGTTTTCGTGTAGTTCTGAACCATGTTATGGTAAGACATTGTGTTTTATGGGTAACATATGAGGAAAAATTAAACAATAATCTTGTAAACAAATGATTGAATTAGGTGATTAAATCTAGAGCACCTAAGTGGGAGCCAACCCTAGTTTGGCTCTCACAATTATCTTATGCAAAGCTATATAAACTTCAAATCAATTTTCAACTGAACAATGTGGAACTAAACTTTCGCTGCTTCCTTGCTTCAAAAATTGAAAGGGACTCAACATTGTCCAATCATGCATTTTTTTTATCACATTTTGAAGACCACTTATTCCTTTAAATAGTGATCTTAATCAATCAAATCATCTATTTGATTGGGTGATTAGATAATTACTAATTCATCCACTGTAAGCAATTAATCGTTGTTCGACATTCCATGACCATGATCTTGTTTGACTTCATCAAATTGCATTATTTATGAAATATCTATTGTCGAATTGTATGAATCGGTATAATCCATTTTGACTCCTGTGGATAAGAACATTCTCAATTCTATAAATTAATATTTGAGCATTCCAAATGTTATACTAAGTGATCAAATTGTACAGATCTAATTTTGCTTGATCTAACCATCCTAAATTACATCATATTTGACGAGTATAAATTTCTGTTAGTAGCTCATGCAGCTTATGATTACTTGAAATTCTAATTTCTTCCAATTAAGCCTTAATTCCTTTAAGATTTCATTTTCTCAGTTATATTTATATTTTGATATCTTTGTACATTTCTATATTCATTAATAAGTATAGACAAATTTGTAAATTTTTGTTAAAACTTTATTTATTATTTTACTTTTTGTTTCTTTTGGTTGAGAGCCAAGTAGTTATGAAAACCAGAGTTTGGTTTGATCTTGTAAAAAAATCAAGTTACCGTTGAGCTCATAAAAGCATTGGTTGTAGTTGAACACATAAACACTAGCTGATTAAAGGTGAATCATAAGAAAAAATCTCAAGTTGCAACCTTTTTACTAATAGAGTTTTTGTTGACCTTTGTTAGTGTGGATGTAGGTTCTAGTTTAAATTGAATCACCTAAAAATTTGGTGTAATATTTTAATTTATTTTTTAATTTATTTAATTATTAAATTTATAAATTAATACATTTATAAAAAGTAAAAAAAATTATAAAGAAAATTTTAAAAATAAATACAATATAAAAATTAGAAAAAATATTTTAAAACCCATAATTTATCCTCTATTATGGGATTTGCATACACATTTTCACATCACTTGGTATCACAATGGGCTCCCTACATTGAGTAAAATCATTAGGTTGATCAATTATTTATTTGTGCAAATTAAGTATGTTAATAATTTTAATTATTGGGTAATTTATTTATTTTATTAATATGAGTTTTATTATTTTCATTTTTACTTTAAAAGGAAATTTCTTGATTTTGTTATTGCGCTCATTTTATGTATTAATTTAATGATGACTATACCCATAGTTGACAATTATGAAATGTCAATAGAGGGATATTCATTTAATTGTCCTCTATTATTTATTTAAGGGTGAAAATTGTTTTATTTGGAAAAGGACTTTAAAAATTTTATTCACAAGATCGATGGTAATTTGTGAGATCTTTTTATTCACTATTTGCACTTCTTGAAGATAAAAGTGACAAATCAAGAATGTTAATTCAATTAAATGTTAAAAGAATAAATTTCTTTTTTTGTACATTGTCTCAAGAAATTGGTGTGAGAGTGTGTAAGTGTACAACTTCTTTTGTGATGATGTAGAGATTGGATTGGTCATATATGGTAAAAAAGAATATAAAGATACTAGTGATGATAAGGAGGAGATGAACCATAGAAAGAATGAGGAGAAGATCAGAAAGGAGAAGAAACTCAATTTAGAGATCAATGATGGAGATGAACTTCTATCAAGTACTTTTAATTCTAGACATGAGTTTACTTTTGAATCTAGTGATGAAATATCAAATTCCTTTATTAGTTTAATTGTTAAAAATAAAAAAAATTAATTTATACATTTATCTTTATAATATTTGTACAAAATATGAATCTGGAATAGTTGAATGGCATGAACAGTGTGATGCAATTAATGAAGATAATATTTGTTTAACTGATCAAGTTCATACATATATTTCTAATATTCCATATTTGAATGATCTGGGTAAAGAATTGGAAAATGAATTATCTAAATATATTGCATGCAATGATGCTTAAAGCTAGAGAATGGTATGTTAAGTAAAAAAATTCTTTATTTAAAGAGAAACTACAAAAATTTAATTCATTTGAAAAGGAAATACATGACGCAAGTCAAAGTATGCTACTTTTTTTTGTCATGTATCTGCATGTAATCATTCAAATTTAATTTTATGTGGTACTTCACTTTATTAAGTGAAAAGTAATAATGTTCAGTTGAGTGCTTCATATGTACTTAAACATGCATCATCTTACAGCCATGTGACAAAAAATAATGTATTTTTGCAACATAATTATAGATTGAAAAAACAAATATGCATCTGTTCAATGCATTATCTATTGCATCTTCACGTATATCCAGTTTTCAAGTTAATTCTAATATTCTATGTAACTATTATTTTAAATTAGGACATCTTATATTTGATTACTTAATTAAGAAACTCATTAATATAAAGCATGATAGATATGAGTGGATTCCTAAGGGAACAAACTTTTAAAATTTCTTTGGATAATCACAACATACACAAGCTACTGCTATTGAACCAAAGATGGTTTGGGTTCCAAAATTTAATGCTTAGTTAATCTATAGACATGTCTCCGTATTTTAGGACCTATGGAGACAAGCCTTGCATTGTGACTTTATGTAACTCACTTGCAAATTGGTTGTCCTTGGCTTACTTAGCTATGGCTAAAAGGCCAAATCTTTTTAGATTTTCTTATTATTAATCAATATTGATCATTTGGAGTTTATTAGTGAATGCATGGATTTATTGCATTATGAATTCAAATATTGCAAGCAAGTCTATATCACATCTCTTTCTTGATATTTTGTTTGATGAAATATGATTCAATGATCATATGATTTGTTAATAAAAATGGAAATGTATGAGCTTATTGTTAAATCATAGTTTACTTTAGAATTCAACATAAAAAAAGGCAATGAAAAGGATCATTGTGTAGGACATTGATTTTAATGACCTAAGAATCAATAGAATTTGAGAGAGCATTTATTTTGGACATAAAAAGCATTAGCTTACTTGTGAAGAAGCTTAGATCTGTGATTTACATTGATCTTTTTAATTTTTCTAGAGTCAAAGTTTATGGCAATAAAAATGCGGCAATCACAAGCTTTGTTGAATTGATTAGAAAGTTAGAAAGATAAAATAAATGTAATTTAATAAATTATAAAAATAAGTGGCTATATATCATTACAAGGAATGAAAAATATGAGATCAATTTATATCCCTCACTTAGAAAAGCATACAAGCAAGTATAAAACAAAAATGATAAGTATTAAATGTTTGTAGATAATTTATTTTTTTAGAAATTAATATAATTTAATATTGATCTAGATTTTTCTAGATTTATGTTTATCATTTTCTTTTAATTAGAAAAGATTCAATTAAAAATTAGGTTTATTTGATTTGAACATTAGATACATTCTACATACATGTTATGTTTCTTGAGTTAATTACAAAAATAATTAATGAAAATTTTGAATTATTTGATGGAGTTGTTAATGAACCTTGTATTGAAAATAAATTAATCTAAGAATAAAAGAATATGAAAAAGAATCTAATAAACAACTGCCTTGAGCTTAGTAGTACAAAAATCTATAGAATGATATTCTATTCAAGGTGTTAGAATATGAGTTTCTATGGGTGACACTGGTCATAATACATTTGTATTTCTCATAAGAAACTCTATTTAGTGAAGAATCCCTAAATGGTATATGTCATGTCAAGAAATGATAGTTAGCTGAACAAAAGAAAAGTTATGTATAAGATTTAATTCTTAAGCATAGTGATCAATAATTCATTAGAGCTAAAGAGGTACTCAAGAATAAACTATATGAAAATGAAGAAACTATTGGAAATATGACTAAGCTTGTTACTAATAGTACATAATCAATTTCATCATTATAAGAAAAGAAATAAAAAATATAAGATTTTATTTTATTAGAGATTATGTCATTAGAGGATTGATAGAACTAGAGTATGCATATTTAAAGTAATAATTCAACTATGTATTTGTGAAGTTCGTTCAATAGTATAATAGAAATTATTTAAATTGTACAATTTTAATGGAGTGAAATGGAGGGAATGATCATGGTTAAAATAAAATTTTGAATAATCATAGAGTCAGAGGGAGCATGTAGCAAAAGTGAGCATGAAGTAAGGGAGGGCATGTATATTTCATTTTTAATACCTCTGATAGCATGAGTGGGCATTCAAAATGCATAGAGACGAAAGGCTTGAACAAAGATGGGTCAAGGCCTGATCTTGGTCTGGTACAATCCTGAGGTGGGGTATGGCATATTGTGTTTTTAGTGCAAATTAAGACCCAACATTATCCTATAACCTTGTAACTATAATATTCCATCATCTGATTGAATCTTGAGCGCACAAAGGCGAGTTAACACTAGTTTGGTTCACATAATTCCCCCACGCAAAGTTTTATAATGTGTAAATCAATTTCCTAATTAGCATTCTGGGGCTAAACTCTTGGTTCTTGTTTACTTCCAAAATCATAAGTCACTTAGTGTCATCTGATCATACGTTTTTGTGATTGCACGGTGGAGATCACCTCTGCCTTTAAATAATGTTCTCATTCAATCTAGCTATCCGTTTCATGATGTGATTAGATGGTTACTGCTTCATCCAGTATAAGTGGTTAATCCTTTTTTGACATCTAATGGTTGTGATCTCGTCAAACATCATTGGATGACTTTCCTTGTGAATTATCTATTCTTGAATCTTGTGGCTCTTAATAATCCATTTGGGCTCACATAACTAAGATCATTCCTGATTTTATTATTTAATTGAACCACCCAGATCTCATCTTAGGTGATTTGATGACATAGATCTGATCCACTTTGATCTCACCATCCAAAACTTATTTGTCCTTTCAGTAAATGATCAGATGGCGAAAGACTCTTTTCAGCCTATCTAATGGCTCTTGTTCATCCTACCTAATAGCTATTTCACAAAGAGATGAGGGTTTTGGAAGAATATATAAGCCATTTTGAAACAATTTTAGGATGTTTGGTAGTAGCTTTTGAAATAACTTGTCTACACTTTGTAATGGTAATAATCAAATGCATTCTATAAATATCTAACCCATGTAAATGAAATAAAAAACAAACATGAACAAGATTTAAGCATCTCGTAAAAGGGTGCATGATATTCTACTGACATATGTTTTTATTAACAGTGTTTACAGCTTATACTACATAAAATTTGAAATTCTTTTAGCTAAGCCAAATTTCTTTAAACTTTAACTTTCGTAATTCTCTTCATAATTTTGAACTTTGTGCCTTTCTATATTCATAAGCAAGCATAAGCAAATTTGTACATTTTTAATAAAAAATTTTTCTTAGTACATTTTTGTTTTTCTTTTAAGTTGGTTAGCCTCACATTTGTGAAACCTAAGCTCGATTTGATCTGATAAAAATTTAAGTTGGGGTTGAACTTGTAAAAACCTGGGTTATAGTTGAACCAGTAAAAGCTTGTAGGTTGGAGGTGAAGTATAAGAAAAAAATCTCAAATTATAATTTTTTTACTAGTGGAATTTTTCTTACCTCATGTAGGGGTAGGCATATGTTCTAGTTTCAAACTAAGTAATAAATAAATTTGGTAAACTTTATCTTTTCTTTCTTAATTAAAAAAATTATAAATTAATATTTTTATAAATAAATATTTTTTAAACATAAAAATATTTTTATGAAGAGATTTTGAAAATTAAACGTAATCTAAAACTTAGCAACAATATTTTTAAAACACACAATTCATTGCCCCCTTATATGAGATTCATACACTTGTTTTCATCTCAATTTGTCATAACTTTGTCATTGACTCTCCTTACTTTAGCATCTAAATCACCCTCTCTTTTGTTCTCTCACTCCCTCTTTTATCTCTTCTCTCCCCAAATGCCTTCTTTTGCAACTTTCATCTTAATTTCTCTAAGGAATTCTATTTCTCTCTCAACTTCTTAATCATCTATCACCTCGTTCCTCCTTTATGTCATTCATTTTCTATCATTAAACTCCTTACATATCGAACTCCTCTCCCACTTTTACCTTTTGTTCTTCTTCATCTCTATCATTCTCCCTCTAGTTGTTTACCATATCTTTTTTTTTTCTTTTTATCTCTCTTTATCAATCTATGTCTATCTCATTATCTATATTTTTTATTTCTTCTTTAACCATTCATATTCTTCTTCTATCTATTTTTTCCTTTTTTTTTCTTACACTTTATATCTCTTCATTTTTGTTTCCATTTCTATCATTATCTCTTTCTTATCCTTTTTTCTTTATCTGACATCTAACTCTTCACTATATCTTTTATCTAAAAATTCTCTACTTATTATGGACTCTCTATATTGTGTACTTTGTTATAGTCTATCGTCTCTCACCATCTATTATCTCTCTTCTTTTTAACCTTTTTTCTCTTTCCCTTCATAATCACTCATCTCTCCTTTTACTATTGTTTACCTCATTTCTTATGTGTCTCTTTCTATATTAATCTCTACCACTAATGTTATGTCTTACATTTTGCCATTCCCTATGTGTCTATTAGCCACATTTTCTATTTTTTTTCTTATTTATTAGTTTTATTATTTGTCTTTGCCATGCTTTGTTTTGATGACTATTCACTCCCCCTCAACACTCTATCTCTTTCAATCTCAACTCAACCTCTTTCTAACTCACTCACTCTTTCTCATTCAACTATAACACCTGTAAGAGTTTTTTGACTCTCTTATTTTTCTTCTCTCTTTTTACATCTATCTCACTCTTACAATCTCTTACTCTCTGTCTCTCTTTATCTTCTCCATCAATCATCTTCTCCCCCAAAAAAGCTCTTAATAATTTATCACCCCTTCTCTTTTGCTCTATTTTCTCTCTATTTCTTCTGTTATAGCTCTTATCTCTTCTTTCTCTTCCCTTAACTTTTTCTCTTCGTTCTATCTCCTCTTTTATAAATCCCTTATGTTCTCTCAATTATCTCTCTTCATTCCACACCACTTTGTTTTTCTTTTTTCATCTCTGACTATGTTCTTTATTTTTCTTTCACTTAGTGAACATGTTTCTTTCTATCTTTTCTATCTCACACTACCTATATTAACAAACTTGTCTTCCCTTTTTCACTCTATCTCTTTCTCTTATTTTTCTCATATCTCTATCTCCTTATCCCCTTGCCACTCATATATCTTCACTATCTCTTCATGTCTCTATGTCTGGATGCCTTTTCTCTCGCTACAAATTTTAATCCAATGACCTTTATATTTCTCTATCACCCAAAATCTCTCCTACTTTCTATATTTCACTTTACTCCCTCTTCCCTACTTATATCTCTCTATTTGACTACTTTTCTAAATTAACTTCTCCCTCAATTTGTATGTCACCCATATGAAACTCTATTTGTCTCATCACTCTATCATTTTTATCTCTTTATTTTCACTCACTATTTCTCTACTTGTTTGTGCCATTTATCTTTGCCTTTCCTATAATCTGTATTTCTCTATAGCTCTTCTCTTAGTCATCCTCTTTATCTATTCTATCTCAACTCAATCCCTTTCCCTTATGCCCTCTTTATCACTTTTAAACCTTCTCTTTATATCAATTGAGTCTACCACTCTCCCATTTTCTTTATCACTCTACCTCACACTCTCTCTCTTTTTTTCTCTTAACTCCTTTACTTTTGTTTCTCTATTCCTCATCATCCCTTTTTATCAATCTCTTTTGTCTTCAACTCTTGCTCATTCCATCCCTCACTTTATCAAGAATTCTCTCTCATTGTCTATCACTCATAATTATTTATCTCTATTATCTTAGTCTTCACTATTTCTATTTATTTATATATGTATTTTATATCTACTTTGCTTTCAGCCTCTCCCAATTTTCTCTACCTTCTTTATTAACCTCTAACTCCTTTTTAGTTATTCTTTTTATGATTTCCATACTATCAACCTCTCTCCTACTTTCCTCAAATTATAATTCTAATAAATAAAAAACATTAAATTATTTATTAATTATAAATAATATATATATATATATATATATTATTTAAAATATACATTAGATTGGTAACTTGAGTGATTTCTTGATTGATACTAATTGGCTAAGTTAAAAAAAGAGATAATGAGTTAGACATAAATATATTGGAAAACATAGAGAATCATGAATATGTAAGAGAGATAAAAAGGCAAATAATAATAAAATGAGAAAAAAGTAGTGACAAAGTGAAGGCAAAGGGAAGAAGATAGCAAATAGAGAGAAGTGGAGATAACGAGAAAAACAACAATGTAAAATTAATTTTAAAAAATAATTAAATAATATATAATATCATTAATGTAAGATATATTCTTCTTTTAACATAATTTAAAAACTTAATATAAGCAGTATTCTATATTCGTTGTATGTTTTGAGGTATTTTATGCTTTACAATAATTTTTGATATATTAAAGAACTTTTTTACTATTATAAATATATTAATTATATTTTTTTGTTGTTGATGTAAGTTATATTGTCAAAGATAATTTATTTTAGTTTCTTGTAATACATTCTAATATTAATACTTTAATATCTAATTAATAATAAAAATTTAAATTGTCATTTTCTTTAATGCAAAATTTCAAACAAAAGTAATTCTTTTAAATAAAATATTACTTTCATAAAATAAAATAAAATTAATTGTGGGTTATAAAAAAATAAAAATATATATTAAGTTGCATAACGAGAGAGATTTCCTTGTTAATATTAATTAACAGAGCAACAAAGAGAGATAATATGAGATATATATTTATATATATATATGATTTAAGAGAGAGGAGACATAAATAAGAGAGAGGGTGAGGGGAACATTGAGAAATTGAAGAGGGAGATAAATAGCTGATGATAAAGAAATGAAACGAAACTTAGAGAATGTTAGACCTATTAAGATTAAAAGAAAGAAGTGAGATCATTAGACAAAAATTATATCTCAATAATTTAGTTAATAGTATTTGTTAATATTAACATATTTATTATATATAATTACATATTTGTAGAATATTATAATTTAAATAATTTTTTGCGATTAATTTAATATCTCTTTTATACATTTGTATTGTTTAAAATGTTCATTAAATACAAATACAATGACAACATTATTCTTAGATGTTATCCTTATATAGCAATATAAATAATAAATATAAGTAATATTTCATATTTATTATATAATTTTAGATAGTGTTTTAAATATAATATATTATTATAATATATTAATAATATTTAACAACATGCATGTATATGCTATTATAAATATTTATAGTTCCTACTTACTATAATTAGTAAAACTTATCTTATTGATAGTAAAATAATAATATAGCAATTATAATATTTTATGTCATGAAGTGTTGTATTTAGTGCTACATTAAAATGATAATGATATTTCAAATTTATTAATAATAAATAATAACTAAAATTGAAATAATAAAATATCGTTTATAATTTTGTTAATTGTAAATATTTTTATTTTACTTAATTCAAGTACCATTTAATGTAGAAACTAATCTAAAAAAAACAATATGTCAACGTTGAGGAACTCTTCATGGGTCACCCATCCCAATGTTACTTTATCGAAGCACGAGTAACTTTAAAGTTTTAATGAGATTCAATGCTATAATTCAGGTGTGCTAGCATATGCATGCAAGAGGTAGAGAATCATACTTGTTTATTATTTTTCCAAAAAATGAACTATTCATCAATTTTTTAAATTATCATCTATACCTGGTTTTACAAATAACTTAAACTTTATATATATATTGTAATACATTCAAATTTTAATACTTTGAGTATATTAAATTAAAAATACATTATGTACAATATTATTCCTTTTAAATTAGATCTTGATACAAAAATTATTTTAAAAAAATTATAGTTCTTATATGTAAAAACTTTATTTTTTTATTACAAATAATGATTATTATTTTTATTATAAATGAATATTAAATACATAAATTAGATGAATTCATAATTAAAGTTTATTAAAAGAGATAAAAAAGAAATCATAGTGATCAAGATAGGTATATTAGAAGGGAGTGTCATTGATAAATAGTGGAGCAAAAAAGTGGAGAATAGTAGGATAAAGAGAATAAAGAGATGATTGTATAAGGGGAGAGAATAAATAGAACATAATAGAGATAAAGAGAATAAATACAAATATGAAAGGGTGAGAAAAATTGAAAAAAGAGAGAGATAGAGGAGACATTTGGTGATAAGAAATGAAGAGGTAGAGGAGAGACAAATAAGGCAATAATAATAAAATAAAAGTTATATTGCAATAATTTCAAATAAAATATCAAGCAATATAAACATATTAAACATATATGCTGTTAAACATTTTGTAGTATTAATATATTGCAAATATCTAAATTATCTATTGATTATTAATTTAATATTATTTTATTCATGTGAATATTTTAAAATTTAATTAAATATAAAGTAATATCAATATTCCAACATTGTATCTTCATGTCAAAAAAAAAACAAAAATAACAAACATAATTTATATTTAATATTAATATTATATTTTAAGGAGTTTATGTTCAATAATATATAATTGATACATTCAAAATCATTTTATGCATAGCATGTATATACAATTATAAATTTATATTAATTGTACTTTATTATCATTTATATAACTTATGTTGCCTAACATTAAACTATATTTAATTTATTACTTGACTAGACTATAATAAATGGTATAATTAATACTTTATGAAAATGGTAATGATGTCGTAGCATTCATATTATTAAGAAATAAGAAAAACATTACAAACTAACATTAACAATAATCTAAGTTATTAATGTTAACATATTGTTAGAATCATCTATCGTTTACTAGAATAGGATTGTTGTGAAGAATCATATTTAACTTGAGCACTACATAAGAGGACACCAATCCAAATGCTACTTTCACCTAGGCATACTTATATTTGGCATTCAAATGAGGCCCAATGCTACATTTTTGGTGTGGTTGCACATGCATACAAAACGAGAAAATCATATTTGTGTGATTTGTTTTAGAACTAATGAACTTTTTGAAGAGGTTTTCTAAATTATAATAAATAAAACCTTTAAAAGTAATTTTATTTTTATTATATATGTCATAATTTATTCAAATAAAAACTAGTGTGCTTTATTATTTCACTTACAGTAAATTCTTTTAATACATTAGAATTATTTTCACTAAATGATAGTTATTATAAATAACAAAATAATTTTTTATCTTATTACAAATAATAAATGTATATTTATTATTTAAAAGAATATCAATTTTCATAATATGATATATTACATAATTAATGTTAATGGATGGAATCGAAACTAGCGATGTGGTGATGGAGTTGAGTATGCTAGATGTGAGTGGAGTCATGGAATGATAAATGAGAGATAAAAGGGAAACTATTAATAAAGAAAGAAAAGAAAGATGATTAAATGAAGAGAGAGAAATAGTGAAACACGATAGAAGATAAAAGTGATAGACATAATAATGAATAAAGTGAAAAAAAAGAAGAATGATAAAATAGGGAGTGCTATAGGAGAGAGTTAGTTTGGTGAAGACAAAGTGAAAGAAGGTAGAGAAAAATAAGAGAAACAAAAAGGTTGAGAAAAGAATGTGAGAGCCTTTCAGAAAAAAGAAAGGGAGGCAGAGAAATAATTAAACGTTATGTTTCAATTTTTTAAACTACAATATTTATTAATGTTTATGTATAAAATAAATAAAAATTTACAATTATTAAAAAGGAAACAAGTCGATGTTTATTAGTATTTTAATGAACAATAAATGTTTAAAATATAAGTTAACTACCAATTTAAAATTATTTTGAAACATTTACAATTTAAAATTTTAACTAAATAATAAATAGTATCAATACCTAAGATTTATTTTTCTTGTGACATAATATAGGTAATAATATAAAAAATATTTTTTTCATGATATTCTTTTAAGCAGTTTATTTATATAATATATTAAATTACATTAAAAAGCCTTGATGCACACTATCTATATGATATTATAAATATATGCCACAATTATTTTTTTGTAGTTGATATAAGTTATATTATCTATAGTTAAATTATAATTATTAATTGATTATGTTATATGATGTGATTTATTTAATAACTCTCTTATTTTTCACTTTTTTGTTTCCCATTATCACTCTCTTATTTATCTTCTCTTTTTCTAAATCTATCTAGCCCTCACTTTTTCTCTCTTCTATTACTCTTGATTTTCTCAACTCTCCCTCTTTCATTTTGTTATTTACCCACTCCATCTTCTTATTTTCTTTCTCTTCTCTTATTTTCTTTCATTCAATCATCTCTTTCTTCTCTCTCAAGTAATATTTTTCTCTCTATCACTCTCTTATCTCACCCTAACTCCTATCCTATACTAAACTTATTTCCATCATGAATATTTTTTAATCTCAATTAATTAACATTAATTAAGAAAAATCTTATGTTGCATACATTAATTAATATTTTAAAAAATAAGTAACTTTTTATAATTTATAATGAATAAATAATTTTATGTCTTTTTTATAAGAATTATTATTTAGTGAAAATAATTCTTAAGTATTAAAGTTTTCACTATGAGAAGTAATTATTATAAATAATTTCTTCTCATATTTGAAATGATTAAACTAGTAATATTGGAATTATTTTTTACATTTATTATAACAATAAAATTACATGTGGAAGTGTATAAGGATGGTAATTTAGAAACATTTTCAAACAATTCAATATTTTTAATGCAATAATCTATTGTACATAAAGTTTCTTAGCATTGTTTTTCTAATAAAGTGATATTTTATTTTCACAGTGTACTAATATTGATATGCAACATAATTATGAATGTTATTTTTTAATTTATATTTTAGTTATTATTTATTAATATATCATTTTTAGCACCATTGTAGATTTATGAACATTTTAAGCATAGTACTTCATTTGATGTAAAAGAATAATAACTTATATATACTTCAATAGCGAGCAACATAACTTATATGAACTATAATAAAGAAATATAAACAAATGTATATAATTGTGCATGAAGAATATGTGTATAAGTAAAATTAATTATGAAATCTCTTGGGTTGTGCTCTTTAACATATATTTTCCAAAATATTATTTATTTTATTTTTAGTAATTCAATATTAATTTAAATGCTTTATAAGAACTATAATTTAGTAGAAATAATTCATCTATATGGATGTTTGTATTAAGGGACATAATAAAATAAAATATTTTATTATTTGCTCAAAATAAATAAATTGTTAATATTTGAACATATTAAGATATATACAATTACTATAAATGTTTTTTGAATGTTTATGCACATGATAATTCTTCATTTTTCTTGGACACTTCATTAACTTTGGGCCAGCAATTGCACAACTATGATGTCTTAACATCTATATGCACGCACAACCACACCAAGAATTTAAAACTTGATCTCATTAGAACTCAAAAGTTAAGTATGCATCAACAAGAGTAGTAAAGGTGGTTGGACCTTTTAAAAGTCATTGTGGTCCACATATTTTTTTATATCATTTGATTTTCGAATAAATGATAGTTGCTTATGATAATATGTTAATATTCATACAAAAAAATTTAATTAAAATTATTAATTTCTATTTTAGTTATTATATATTATATTAACTTTTTAAATTAAAAGCATTACTAAAAGAGATATTATATCAAAAGTCAACCTAGTGTTTAAAAATCTGTCACATGCTAAACTAAGCAGAACTTAAAATTTTTGTTGTATTTTAATAATATTTAATACTAGATGAGTTTAACATGTTAATATTAACAAATAATAGATGCTAAATTATAATGATATATAACTTTTATTTAATAATTTACCTTTCTCATTCATTGACTTAATTCTCTATCCTACTAGAACTCTCTTATTTGTCCTCACCTACTCTATCACTTATCTTTGCCTCACCCTCTCTCACCTCCTCTATATTTCTTCATATCTAATTTTTTTATTTATTCTCTCTATCTTTTCTATCTTCTCTCTCATACTTTTTTCTTTCTCTCTTCATTCAGTCATCTCTTTCTTCTCTCTCTATTAATCTTTTCCTCACTAACTATCTCTTATATATCCATGATTCTCTCATTCTCAAAGATAATCTCCATAATAATTATCTACCTTTTTAGTTGTATAAATTAATCTTAGTTAATAAATATTTAACATTTGAAATTTTTTTATATATTATAAATAATCAAAATATGTTATATTATTTATAATTAAAAAAATTGTTATATATTTGTGTATTATAGTTAATAAAAGTAATTTCTTTGTATGAATGTTTACTTGGAGGGAAATAATAATATACATAAATTTGTTTTAATTCAACATAATAATAGTATTAATATTAGAAATACTATGACAAACATGACAAAAGAAAGTTTTTTATAAGTATTTATGCAAGATAATTTTGAAAATATCTTATTCTATTCATTACTTTTGGGCCAACAACCACACAAATATAATTATTTGGCTTTCATATTGATGTGTAACAATACCTCCATCATAACAATAAATCTCATTAGAAATCAAAAGTCAAGAGTACTTTGGTGGGAGTAGTATTGGAATGGGTAGCCTCTTAATTGACATTTAAGTTTATTAATATAATAATATTTTAAAATAAAATAGGTATGAATGATAGTTTATAGTTTCATTTTAAGTTATTAATTTCTAATCTGAACTTTTTAGTATCATTATAATTTTCATAAAATAAGAAAATAGCACTTCATATAATGAAATAAAATAGTAAAATTAATATAATTTAAATGCATGTAAACCAACCTATATCACATGTAATAATCTAATGCTAATATATATTTATAGTTGTAAAAATACACTGTATATATAAGCTTTTTAATTTTATAATAACACATTATATAACATAACTACCTAAAATTATATCATGAATATGAAATATTGTTTATAAGTTTTATAAATATTATGAAATTTAAAAACAATAACAAAGAGTAATGATGTTATTTATGATTTAGTTAACCTTTTAAGTTGTATATATTAACTTGGAATTTTTTATATTAAAATAATTTTTTAGCTTTTGTATATTTCATAAATTAATATTAATGAATTCTAAAATTTAAATTATTGAGATGTATTTTTTATTTAATTGTTATCCATGTTTTTCTCTTTATCTCAATTGCTAACATAATGATTCTTGTATTTGTCTCCCCTTCTCTTTGTCTTCCCCTCGCTCTGCTTTTAATCTATTTCACTCTTATTTATCCTTTCTATCACTTTCATATTGTAACATACACATTCTATCACCTTTTCTTCTCTCCATTCTCTCTAATTTATCTTTGTCTTATCTATCCTTTACTTCTACTATTTGGAACACTTATCTTTATGATTATTATCTTTTTTAAGACATTTTTCCCTTGTACACTTTAACATATGTTTATATAAATAAGCTTATATTACTATAATTAATAAGAAAATTTAACATTAAAACTAATTCTTTTATGAATATTAAAATTAAAGGAACTAATAATACTCAAATGTTTTTTCAAATTAATATAATTAAAATGTTATTTTACTAATGATATTTTCAAATTAGTAAAAATATAATAATTTTTAAAAGTGCATATGTATGGTAATTTTAGAAATTTCTTGAAAAGTTAATTATTTTAAAAATAATAATCACACAATTATTATTTTCTAACTTTTATATTCATGTGTGACCACACTAGCATTATATGATAAGATCTCTTTAGAACTACAAAGTAAAGTAAGCCTTGACTAGAGTAGTATTGGGATGCATGACATCTTTAGAAGTCTTTAGGTTGCACATATTTCTTTGATAATATTCATTTTGCTAATGAATGATAGTTTATTTCCATGAAATTTTAAAATTAATAAAAAAATTATTTTTAATTACTTTTATAATTTCCATATTAGTTATTATTTACAAATATTAGCATTTCAAATAATGGGTATTATTAAAAGAATACTATATAAATAATGAACATACATTTTTAATATTTATAATATATTAAAATACTACAAAAAAAATTTGTTATATTTTAACAATGTTTGCTTTTACATGTGTTTAACATGTGAATATTAATAAAAACAAGATGTTAAAGTTTTATGATATATAACTTTTTTAGTTATTTCTTTCCCTTCATTCTCTTTATCTCAAAAGCTCCCACATTCTATAATTGTTTTTCTCATGCACTAAAAAAACTCGTGTTTGTCTCTACCTTCTATAACTCTATGTCTTGCCCTCAACCCATCTCTTCTCTATCTCTCCATTTTTTTCATCTCTCTCTAACTTTCACTTTCTTATTTATTCTCACTCTCTTTTGTGTCCTCTCTCTTCTTTGTTTTCTCATTCACATCAAGTGATTAGCTTTTTCTTCTCTCTTTATTAATATGATCTTCATTGACTCTCTCATATCTATCCATGACTCTCTCCCTCCCAAAGTAGATATTGATAACCATTGCTACTTTTTTTATCGTATCATTTAATATTAGCTAAGAAATCACTCATGTTTCAAATTTTGTTATATATTTTTGTTATTTAAAATTAAAAAATAATTTCAATTTTTTTTCAAGTACCTTAATTTAGGAGAATAATTCCTTTTTTGAATGTTAACTTTAAGGGAAATAATAATATACCTAATTTCTCTCCAATTGCATATAACAATACTGGTAATATTAAGATATATTATGACCTATATATTATTCACAAAAGTACTATTATAAAAATTTTTAATGCATGTTCGACCACACCATCATCATAGCAACAAATCTCATTAGAAATTAAAAATAAAGCATGCTTGGGTGTGTGTGGTATTTGGACAGGTGACATCTTGAGAAGTCAGGTAGAAAATATTTTTTATAGCATTTGTTACCGTAATGAATGACATTTAATTTTACTGATATGGATAAATTTATAAATAACATAATTTTGAATGATATTCTATAATTTCTACTTTAGATATTATTAACTAATGTTAATAGTTTAACATTATCATAATCTACACATAGTAGAAAAAATAGTACTTCATATAATGTAATAAAATAATAAATTTAATATTATTATATTGTGAGCAAAGTAATCGATATTAACTGTAATAAAGTAGAATTACAATAGAATTATAATAGTAATATATGTTATGAATATGCAATTCTTATGGTACCAAAAATAATATATTTTGCAACTTAAACTACCTAAAATTATATCATGAACATGAGATATTTTATGTAATTACTATATATATTATGTCATAAGAAGATGATATCTAAGATTAACGATATTAATTATTTTTTGTTAACTTTATAATTCATAATTATTAATAAATAATATTAAATTTAAAATCACCATATATTTTAAACATTTCTAACATACTTAAACACTACAAAGCTTTGCATTTTTATTATATTCAAATAAAATTTAAAATTATATATGTTTTGTGAGTTAATATTTATAAATTTTGTAAGGTAGATTATTGAGATGTAACATTTATTGAATTTGTTTATTTTTTCTCTTTACCTCCATAGCTATCACATTGTGTTATTTTTTTTCTCTATCATTATCATTCTTATTTTTATCTTCAATAATCTATCTCTTAATTGGTAATACCCTTCATCCTCTATTTCCTCTATTTCTCTATATTTTCTCTTTTCTCTATCTATGGCATTGTCATTTACACATTTAATCTCCCTTTTTTCTCTGTCCTCTCTTTTTTTCTTTTTCTTCAAGAAATAATCTTTCCTCTCTCTCTCTCTATCTATTATAATTGTATTTTTTATTTTTCTTATTTTTCCATGAGTTGCTCTTTTCTAAAACTATTTCTTTATCACCACCATCTTTTTTTGCTCCATTAATTAACATTAATTAATAAATATTTTTGTGTTATTTACTATAATATATATTTACAATAATAAATATTTATTTTTTATTTATTAATAAAAAGTGTTTTTAATTTTTATAATAATTTTTATGAATGAAAATTTACTTTAAATAAATTATAATATAAATAATCTATTATTATCTTAATAAATTTAAAATATTGATTTTTTAATCTGTTATAACATATGTAATAAAATTAATGTAATTTTTTAAGGTGTATATCAAAGATAATGTTTTGACCAATTCATTACTTTTTAATCAATAATCACATAAGTTTAAGTTTCAAACTTATTCAAGCATGTGCAACAGCACCAGTACTATAGCAAAGGATCACTTTGGAATGATACAGTTAAGCAAGCTTTGGCCAAAGCAGTTCTGACATGGGTGACCTTTCTCGAAATATTCTTGCCAGACATATTGTTCCATAGTATTGGTTTTTTTAATGAAAGAAGTTGATTTTAATAATATGTTCATATTCATAAAAAACTGAATTATAATAATAATTTATAATTTCCATTTTTGTTGTTATTCATTAACATTAACTTTTAAATATTGTTATCATTTTCATATAATATTAAAAAAATCATTTCATAAGTTATAATAAACTAATAAATATTATATAATTTAATGTTGAGTAACATAACTTATATACTTATAATAGTATATAAATGTTGTCTAAAAAAAGTTTTAGCAATATAATAATTTGATGAATTTGATAAACTACCAAAACTTATATTAGTAATATAAAATAAATTTTATTTTTATTATAAATATTATAACCTATGGGGATAACATCTTAGATTAATGCCATTATTTATAATTTAAATTATATTTTAATTTTATGTATTAATAAAGGAAAATTTAAATCAACAATCAAAAAAAACTTTAAACATTCACAATTCACAAATCTCAATATTTTTTATTTAAATAAAATTTTATTTTTTATATATATACACACATAACATTTTATGTTAATATCAAAAAATATGATAACTTAAATTTTTAAGATATAACTTTCATTTGATAAATTTTCTCACTTCTCTTTATTTTAAAAGCTTTCATTTTCTCACTTTCTTCTTTCTACTATTATCTTCTCTTATTTGCCTCTCTTTCTCTTTCTCTTCTTTTCCATCACCCTATCTCTTCAATCCCTCTATTTTCTTATTTCTCTCTTTCATTTAAATTCTCTTTATCTCCTTTATCTTCTCCTTTTCTTCTCATTTTTTTCTCTTTCTCTTCACTCAAACAACTCTATCTTCTCTCTTTTTATAGTTTTCCCTATTTTCCTCTTATATCTATCTATGACTCCCTCTATCATTCATTATACTTATCATTATCACCACTGGTCTTTTTTTAACTCCATCAATTAATATTATATAAGAAATTTCTTATCTCACGAATGTTTTTATCTTTTCTAAATAATTAATGCACTTCATAATTTTCTAATCAGTAAAGAATAAAACTTTTTTATTTATAAGAAGTAAAATTTTTTGAAATAATTCTTATGTATGAATGATTAGTTTTAAAGAAGTAATAACATACATAATTTCTTATGTATTCAATATAATTAAATGATTAATTTTTGAATATCTTTATTATATATGTAATAAAGATTTTTAAAAAAAATTTCATTCATGATAAATTAGAAAATTTCTTGAACAATTCATCATTTTTATGTTCACACAAATATAATTTTTAGACTTTTTTTGTAATGAGCTTGCAAAACATGCTTTAACAAGAGCAGTATTTTTTGGTGGGTGAACTGTTGAAAAAGCCTTATGTTGGACATATGTTTTAATAGATTTTTTCTAATGAATGGTAGTTAATCTTAATAATTTATTGCTGTTTATAAATAACATAACTATAAATAATATTTTACAATTTTCATTTCTTTTATATCTTATCAATATTAACTTTATAATATTGTTATCAATTTCATGTAATATTAAGTGTAGGAATTCATAAAATATAATAAATTAATATGTTTAATGTAAGTTATTATAAGGAAACATAACTTATATGAAGTATAATAAGGTACAATTAACTCATTCTTATGCTACTATAGTGACATGTGCATACCAAAGTAAGAAAATCATACTTATGTGATTGCTAAATTAAATAATTAGGATGGCTATTTTTTTAATTGTTATTTCAGTCATTATTTATTAATATTAACTTTATAACATCATTTTCATTTTTATATAGTAATAAGTATAGTGCTCACTTAATATAATAAAATAATAATAGTAACATAATTTTACACATAACAATAAAACTTACATTACTTATAATAAAGCATAAAAAATAACATTTATAATATTATGTACTTGCTATGTAAAAATATTTTTGGTAGAATAACATATTATACAAAAGAAATGAAGTAAACTAATGTCATGAATATGAAATATTATTGATATCTATTGTTTATATTATGTCATACGAAGATAATGTCTTAAAATATTGGTATTACTTATTATTAAGTACCATTTTAAATTATACAAATTAATAAAAAAATATAGTATTAATCATCAACATATACTTTAAACTTTTGTAGCATAATAAAATCTAAAACCTTCAATTTTTCATTATATTTTAATAATTTTTTATAATATATGTTTAATATGCTATTGAGATATAGCTTCTATTTAATTATTTCTCTCACTTCTTTCTCATTTTGTCAATAGAACTCATATTTTCTCACTTTCACTTTCGTGCTAATGTCATTTTCTTAATTTTCTCATCCTCTATCTCGGTTTTCTCCTCACTCTCTCTATTCTTTATCTTTCTTTATTTTCAAATTTCTCTCTTTCAATTATTTAATAGTCTCTCTATCTCCTCTATATTCTCTTCATTCTATTTTGTTCTCTTTTTGTTCATTCATTCATCTCCATCATCTCTCCCTTATTTATTCATGACACCCTCTCGCTTTTAGTGTACTTATATTTGTTAGCTTTATCACTTCTTTTTAACTCCATCAAAATAATATTAATAAATAAATAAATTGTATTTACCACATCAAACAATATTTTAAATAATTAATATAAATTTTTTCTTTATAGCTAACAAACAATTTCAAAGTTTTCCTTAGAACTAAAATTTTGTCTAAATAATTCTTTTATATGAATGCCACTTCATTGGAAATAATAATATACATAATTTTATTATTAATTCAATATATCTAAAGTATTATTATTTTGATATATTATGACATATGCAATAAAAATAGCTTTCCTAAAATTTAATGCTAGAAAATCTGGAACATTTACAAAACAATATAATGTTTTTAGGGTAATAATCATAGAGATACAATTGTTTTTCATTTGCATAAATTTATGACCATGTAAACATTGCGTCCCTGAATTTCATTAGAAATCTAATGTTGAGCATTTTTGGGTGACAATATCATTGTAATGCATGACCATTTAAAAAGTCCTATTGCACCAAATTTTTATGGCACTTTTTCTAATAAATACCATTTTTTTTTGAATGATAGGTTAACATTTATAAATAACATAATTATGAATAATATTTAATAATTTCAAGTTTTATTTACCATTTCTTTATTATAACTTTATAATATTATTATTATTATTATTTTGAAGCAATATTAAATACAATATCTCAAATATTGTAATAAGTTAATAACTTCAAGGAAATTTATTTGTGGAAACATAATCAATATCAACTAAAATAACATAGAGTTAATATATATTTATAATATAACATTTATTAAAGTTTTTTAATTAAATTAAATATATTATATATCATAAAGTAAGAAAATATATATCATGTATATCAAAATGTTTTATATTTGTTATATATTATGTCTAATGAAAATAATATCTAAGAGTATTGACAGTGTTTATTATTTAGTACACTTTTTGAATTACATATATTAATAAAATAATATAAAATTAAATGCCATCATATATTTTGAATTTTTATTTTATTTAAATTATATTAAATATTATATATGATTAACTTGCTAATATTAGGAAGTACTAATGTTAAATACATTAGTTATTACTTTTATACAATTGTTTCTCACTTTCTTTTATTTAAATATGTCTCACATTCTCACATTTTCTCATCTCTATCATTACTATTCTCTTAATTGAATCTTATTCTCTATCTCTGCCTTCTACTCACCCCTCTCCATTTTGACCATTTTCTTCTCTCTTACATATTATTATGTAGTCTCTCCATCAATTTTGTCTTCTTTCTATTATTATTTTTCTCTATATCTCTCTCCTTTATAACCATAACTCTTTCTCTTCAAAAATACTGATCTTTCTCACTACTATCTCATTTTTAAGCACCAACAAATAAGATTAATTAAAAAATCATTTGATTTAAGCACTTTGATATATATATATATATATATAGTTATTATCTTTAATTAACAAATACGTTAACATTTATAACAATTCTTTATTTATAACACCATCATTGTTATAGCTTGAACGTCATTAGAATTGCAAAATTAAGCAAGCTATTGTAATAATAGCATTGTAGTGGATGACCCTTCAAGAAGTTCTCATGTTTCATGTATTTTTTCATTATTATACTTTTAATTAGAAAAGAAGTTGATTTTAATAATATGTTAATATTCAAGAACAAGATTAATTAAGAATGATTTTTATGATCTCCATTTTATTTATTTACTATTATCAACATTGTCAAATCAGTAACTATAGTTTAAAGTAAATTTACATGACATAACTTTTATCAACAAGAATAAAGTATAATATATACTTTACATATATATATATATATTCTATGTACTATTGTTTCTTAAGATATTAATAATTTATTATTTAAAATTAATTAGTAAAAATTATATCATGAAGATGAAATATTACATTCATACTATAGTAATATCAAATAATAATAAACATGTTTAACAAATAATTTATTTTTAAAATTTTATATATTAAAAATTAATACTATATAAATATTCAACACGTATTTTAAATCTTTACAACATTAGAATATACTTTGAAACTTCAAATTTTTGTTGCATTTTATTAACAGCTAATATTTTAAATTTTTAACATGTTCATACTAAAACATACTGTAAATTTAATTATAATGAAACATCAATTATTAAATTATTTCATTCACTTTTCTTCTTTATCTTAACATCTTTTACAGTTTCTCACTTTTGGTTCTCTCTCCTATTAACATTGTTTACTTATCTCTCCATACTATATCTATTTATTTTTTCCCCCACCCTCTTCTCATTTATCTCTCTTTATTTCACTTTGTTAATTATTCTATCCTTTGTATCTTCTTTCCCTCCTATCTCTTTCCTCTATATTTATTCAATCATTTCTCCTTACTCTATTAATATTTTCCTCTTTCTCTCTTTTATCTATCTATGACTCTTACTAAATCCTAATATTCTGATCTCCATCACCACTATCCCTTATTTTAGCTTGAATAAGTAATATTAATAAAAATACATCTCATATTACATTCTTTAATATAATTTTGCATGATAGAAATATTTTTTGTTAAAATTAATAAATAATTCTTTTATCACTAAGACCTATTATTTAGTATAAATAAGTCTTCTATGAAATATTTTCTTAAAGATAAATTGTAATACAAATAATTCCTTATTAATTTAACAAACCTAATGTATTAATATTAGAATATATAGAAAGAAATATAATAAAAATGAAATTATTTGTTAATATATTTTTTGATGATGATTTAGAAAATCATTTGAATAATTATAATTTTTGAGACTACCATCACATTGGTATATGTTTCTTAACTTCGATATGCATTTAAAGCAACACCAACTTTAGAGCGCTGGAATCAAACTTAAGCATTCATGAGTGAGCGTAGTATTAAGATGGGTGACCTCCTCAACAATCCACATTGTACACATATTTTTCATAACATTTGTTTAACTTTGGAATAATAATTAATTTCAATATTATATTAACTTTTATAAATGACAAAATTATGAATGTTGTTTTTTAATTTCCTATTTCATTACTTTTTGTAATATGAACTATGTACAGTTCCTATCATTTTTGCATATCGTTAAATATACCATCCATGTAATGTAATAAAATATCAACATCAACAAAATTTAACATTGGCGAACAAAATCTATGTAAACTATAACAAAGTATGATATATATATATATATATATGAATATTTGATGGAAGAACAAGAGATCTTTTTGAAAAACCAGAGTGAATTACTTTTGACTACATGGGTACATTCGTATACATGGGTACCTTCCTCCTCCTTTGAATTAAGATTAAAAAAAATGATTTGAAAAAAGATTAAACTTCTTCATTGGAAGATGGAAGTATAGCACACTTGGTTCAATTATTTTTTTTCTTTTTCATTAGAATAAAAAAAACAAAATTCGAAAGAAGATTATTCCTTTGGTTACATCAGTAAATGGAACAATAGGGAATCAATCTCAAATCAAATAAGAAGAATATAAGATATCATAATATAGAAGAAAAGTTGTTTCTATTTACCCAAAATCCGGGGTTTGAGCTCGAAATCCTTTTTTGTGGGATCAAATTTGTTAAAGTTGAGAACACATAAGAAGCTCTTTCTTCTCCCATCTATTAGCTGCTGTGAATCATTTGATTGGAATAAAATTGGGAATGGGTACACTTGACGATATGAATCACTTGAAAAATAAACGTATTTTTTCTGTAGCAGATTTATTACTGGATCAATTGGGATTAGCTCTTGTTCGTTTAGAAAATGTTGTTCGAAGAACTATATGTGGAGATAAAAGGATACCGACTCCTCAAAATTTGGTAACTTCCACTTCATTAACAACTACTTATGAATCCTTTTTTGGCCTACATCCCTTATCTCAAGCTTTGGATCAAACTAATCTGTTGACACCAATTTTTTCATTTTCTTTTTTCCTCTGGTACAAATAGCATAAAGAAATGTAACCAACGATTATTGGACAAAGCAACTCCAAAGATTTGGGATAGAAAACGGTTAGCAGTGACCATTGAAAAAGTTTCTTCAGCTTGAGTTGGGTTAAAAGCACAGAATGCTGAGACACTAAGTTTTTGAAGAAGCTTCGGTTGTCTTAAAAAGGCAATTAATAAGTTCCTTCTCTCATATTAAGATTTATTCTTCAATTCATTTCAAAATATTTCGTTCCATTCAATTGGTACGTACAAGAAATAGTCCAATTCGGCAACTTTTTGTTCAATTTCTAGTGAAGTAAAATTATCATCAGTACGAATCAAGGGAATAATTCCTTGGCCCCCTGATTTTCATATAAATAACACGACGAGGAAAAAGAGGCTCATATACAGAATGCCTCGAAATAATACCAAGGGCAGGAGATTCAATTAACCGAGATTCAGAAGATGAAATTTCATCTCTACCATCAATAGGTTTAGTTAGAGCATTTATGACCCGACTCAAATAAGCCTCACTCACAGGGACCTAAGCCATTTTTCCTGTTCTTTTACAAAACTACCCTCTTTTATCATCAAACCATCGCTCATTAATACAACACCAACATTATCTGATTCAAAATTCAGAGCAATACCTATTGTACCCTCTTCAAATTCTATTAATTCACCTGCCATTACTTCGTCATGACCATAAATACGACAATGCCGTCGCTCACTTGAAGTACGGTACCCATATTCAAAATATATATATATATATATATATATATATATATATATATATATATATATATCATAATAGTATATTGTATGACATCAATTATATAACAATTTATCAAAAATATGAAATATTATTTATATTTACGATCTATGTAATATCATATGAAAATATTATCTTAGAATAATGATTTAATTTGTTATATCATTAACTGTTTAAATTACAAGTGCTAATGAAATTATAATAAATTAATAGTCGACATATCTCTTTAAAAATTCTAATATGTTGAAGTAAAATGAAACTTTAAATTTTTTTAAAATTTGTTTTAGCATTTAATTTTTTATATGTTTAGCATATTAAAGTTTTAAAAAATATTATAAATTAAATAATTTTAATATAGCTTTTATTTTATTATATTTCTTGATTGCTTTACTTTATCTAAAAAGATCTCTTATTTTAACTTTGTTCCTTCTCCCATTGTCATTCACTTATTTGTCTTGTATCTCTTTCTGTTCCCCTCATCGTCTCCCTTCTATCAATATTTATTTTCCCTTTTAATTTATCCTTTCATTTGATTTTTTATTTTTTGTTGCCTCCTTTTTTTCCTCCTTTGTTTTTCTTTCTTTTCATTAAATCCTTCTTTCTAGATTAATACTTTCCTTTACACTCACTCTTACCTATTAAAGACCTTTTCATCTAGTATGTCCACATCCATCACTATTACGTCTTCTTTTACCACCATCAACTAAGATTATCGATGACATAAATCATGTTGCATTCTTTAGTATATATATTTTTAATAAAAAAATATTTATTTTTATTTTTGATAATTGATATATAATTTAATTTTTTATTTGTTAGAACTATAACTTAGTGGAAGACTTTTTATGTTTTAGCATTTACTCTATGAGAAATAATAATATAAATAACTTATTACTAATTAGCCTAATATATTTAAAATATCAATATTGGAATATATTATGATATATATATAATAAAATTAAAATATTTGTTTGAAGAGAGTATGCCTCATAAAATAAAAATTTCCTAATCAATTAATTATTTTCAAGAGAATAATCACATAAGTATTAAAGTTTGTAACTTGTGGGATTTCATAAATAATCTTAACTTGTGAATCTAAAAAAAGAGATAGTAATGCATGAGATAAGCTTACAAGAAGAGAGATAGTCATTTTAGACAGAGAGATAGATAGGGAATATTAATAGAGGGAGGAGAGAGATGATTGAGTGAAGAGAGAAAAATGAGAGAAGTGTGAGATAAAGAAGATAGAGAAAATAAAATATAAAGTGAGAGAGATAGAGAATTGACAAACTAATGAGAGATAGAAGAGTGAGAGGATCAAGTGAAGACAAAGAGATAGAGAAATGGGAGTCAAATAAAAGAAACATTTTGAGAGAGTAAAAAAAATAAGACAATAATAGAGTTATTGAGATAAAGAGAAAGAAGAAACAGAAACAATTAAGTAAAAGTTATATTTCAATAATGTAACTCATAATATTTGTTAATATTAACATGTTAAACTTATATAATATTAAATTTATTCTAAAAGCAACAATAATTAGAGTTTTGTTACATTGTGTTAAACTAGAAATATTTAAGTTAGATGTTCATTGTTAATTTATTATTTTTTTTTAAATGCATATATTTTAAAAAATTAACTAAATTATATATAATATCATTATTGTAAGAAAATATCTTAATTTGAAGAGATATAGATGATAAAATGATTACTATTTTACATTCATTTCAAACATTTAAGTAACTTATGTCATATACTATATTATTATTATGTTAAAAAACTTTTATTCAAAACATTAATGTGATTTTATAAATGTATATAACTTCTAATTGGTTGTACTTGATATAAATTATTCCTCTCAATATTAAATAATGCTAAAGTTATTATTTTATAACATCACATGAAGTGCATTACTTAATACAACAAATTAACAATAATGATGCTATAAAGTCAATATTTTTAAGAAATGACAAAATTGGAAACTTCAAAATATCATTCATAACTATGTCATTTATGAATATTAAACATATTATAAAAATTAACTATCATTAATTAGAAAAGGAATGTTATGAAAACTTATGCACAACATGAGGACACCTCAAGAGATCACTCATCCCAATAATACTTTTTCTTAAGCATGCTTAACTTTAAGTTCTAGTGAGATCTAATGCTATACTGTTAGTATGCCTACACTAGCATACAAAAGCCAAAAAATCATACTTGCATGCTTAATGTAGTAAAAAAGATGAACTATTCCATTAATTTATAAATTATCGTATATTTACACTAATAAAAGTAACTTTAGTTTTGTTATATATGTCATGATATAATAAAATATTAAAGTTTTAGTTATATTAAATTAATAAGAAATTATGTTTAACATTATTTCACTTGAAATAAATACTCATACAAAAATTATTTCAACAAAAATTAATTCTTATAAAGATACTTAATTATTTATTAAATATAAACAATAAAATATTTTTTGTTTTTTAAAAGTTATGTTAAAGTGTATAACATAAGAGATTTCTTAATTAATAATGAGAGAAAAGAGACATGATTAAATAAAGAGAAGATAAAAGGGAGAAGAGAGAGAAGATAGACTAAATAAATAGAATAAATTAATAAGTAAAACCGAGGGGAGAATAAAGAAAATAGTGAGAGATAAAAGAAAGAGGGTGAGTCGAAGATAAAGAGATAGGGAAGGGTAGACAAATAAAAGAATGATAATATGAGGAAAAAAAAAGTGAGAAAAATGAGAGAAATTATTAAAGAAGAGTTATATCTTAATATTTTAACTTCTAAATTTATTAATATTATCCTTTTAAAATTAAAAAATATTAAATATTATTTAAGCACAATAAAAACTAGAAGTTTTTTAGTATTTTGATATATTATAAATGTTTAAATTTATATATTGATTATTATTTTAATATTATTTTATTAATCCATAGAATTTAAAAGTTTATTAAATAATTAATAGTACCATTATTATAAGATATTATCTTAATATGACATAATATAGAAGATAATTACAAATAATATTTATATTCATTATGTAATTTAATTTTGAGATAAATAAGAGAATGATGGAGACAAAAAAGTAAGAGAATGTGTGTTATATTAAGATAAAGAGAAAAAAGTAAAAAAAGTAGTTACAAAAAAAAGTCATAAATTATCTTATTTTTTTAATTTTTTGTTTTTTATTTGATCATGTTACTATGAAACATTAATTCCTGACTTATGTGATCTTTACCTTGAGCTATATAATTTCAGCATGAAAATTTTCTTAAAATTAAAAAAGTAATTTACAATTATTTATTCTTGTTTACTTCGACAGTTCAGACTAATTGTAAAGATGTTTTAATTGAGACAAAAAAAATTTCACTGAACTCATCTCAACCAATTTTATCCAAATATATATTTATTTCTTAGTATTTTGTCATGCTTTATTAGGCATTTTAATTTAAACATGAGTTCTTGACTTGGGACGTTGCACTCAATGTTCTTAGTAACATAGAATGCAACTTTCTTATATAAAGTTTCTCACTTCATCGTATTTTTTTACTTAATTGGGTTATATTACTACGAAAGTCTAAGTCTCCTCTTATGAAGCCTTTAGATCCCTTTGATTTTTAAAATAATATTGCTACTATTTATCTTATTCTTGTTTTAATATACATGACATAATATCATTACACACACATCTCGATGAGCTCAATTTTGACAAATATTATTTTTTAATATTTCAAATATTTAATTTTGTAAGATTTTAGTATTCTTCATGAGGGATTTTGATTCTTACTTGATTTAATGATCAAGGTATGCTACACAAAACATCTTTAGCATTTTGGACTATAACTTTCCTTTGCAATATGTCTTATTAATTCAAAATTTTAGCTTTAATGTTTTTATGTTATAATGATTCAACTAATGTCAAGTTTTCCTTAATAAATATTTAATTAAATTAATAATTTTAATTTGTTATTATTTATTCCTATTTTATGTTATCACTCAAAATAATTTAAAATGAGGCCTAATAATAATGAAAAAGGTGTCATTACACTCTTTTTGGCAAGCTCTATACAATTGAATATTTACCTCTACATTTTTGGATATTTTATTTTTAATGGTTTGGGCACATTTTATGAGTCATTCAACTTATGCATGATTTAATGAACAAGAATGTTATACTCAATCTCCCTAGTTTTTTTAATTCAACTTTATTGTATAGTTTATCTCATTTCAATAAATAGTTTTCTTTTATTTGGTTGTATTACTATGTAACTCTAATATTTATTTAACATTAAAATAAAAAATTATTTTCATTTGCACTAATTCAATTTTGTTATATTATAAAGCATTTTTTATTTGAGATTTATTTGATTATTGAGGATGCTACACTCTATCTCCTGAATATCTAGGAGTGCACTTTTCAGCATAACCTTTCTCTCGTTTCTTTTAATGTTTTGCTTTGATTTAGTTCTTTTACTATATAACACCACATCTTCTATCATGTGACATTTACATCACTTTTATTTTATTTAACGATCGAGAATGTTATACTTAATCTCCTTAGTATCTTCGAATGCAACTCTCATGAGCATTTTATCTCCTATTTTCTCAATGTTTTCATTATGATTTATTTACATTACTTTTAAACTCTAATTCTTCTGTCTTATAAACTTTACAACTCTTTGTTTTGTTAATTACATCACAAAACTTTATCTCGTTGGAGCTTTCGTACGTATTTTCATTATAAAAAGTGATCATTTATTTTCATTTATGCTTATTTACTTTGTTAATTTTGAATATTCAAAATGATTTCCAATTGACACAAAAAAATGTCATTGGACTCCTCTTAATTAGCTTTACCCAATTTAATATGTTTTTTAAAATAATTTATTTCCTTTGGTTTTTCTATGCTTTATAAGATATTCAAATTTATGCATGATTTGAAGATCGATGTTGTCGCACATGATCTTCTAAGCTTCTTGGAATGCTATTTTCCTATACAACTTTTCTCGTTTATTCAAAGTTTTTATTTCAAATTTGTTATACTAATATATAACTATAAATCTATTCATATGAGAAACTTATATTCCTTTCATTTAGTTAAATTATATTACTAAACTTTATCTCATTTTTTCAGCTTTAACATAAATTTTCTTTATATTAAAATAATAATAAAATATTATTTATGCTTCTCTAATTTTTAATTTATAATAAATCCAGACATGGTCCAATTGAGATGAAACAATCATCATTTGTCTCATTTTGATGAGGACTATCAAATAACATATAATGTCAATATTTTAAAATATTTTATTTTTTAAAGTTTTGGCATGCTTTCCAAGACATTTGGTTCAAACCTAATTTAACAATTAGTTATGTTACATTAAATCTTCTTAGTAATTTGGAATGAATTATTCTATACAAATTATCTCATTTTCTAAAAGTTTTATTTAGTAAAGTTATATTATTAGGTATCTCTAAATTTTCTCTTGAGTGATATTTAAATTACTTTTTATTTGGTTACATTCCATTACACAAATTTATACAAATTTAAATTAATATTTTTTACTATATATTTAAATAATAATTTATTATTATTTATGTTTAATTATTTCTTAAATTCATTGTAATTCTAAATATGGTTAAATAAAAGCAAAATAAATGCAATCACACTCGAATCGGTAACCTTTATCTAATAAAATATTTAACTTTATATGAGTAATACTTCATTTTTATGTCTTTTAGTATTCCTTTTTAGGAATTTTATTTTACAGATGATATAATGATTACTATGCTATACTTAATCTCATTAGTACCTTGGAATACAACTTTGTCATACAATTTAATTCATTTTTCAAATATTTTGCTTTGATTTTATTGTTAGAAAGAGCATCACTCGATCTCTTCTCATGTGACTATAAAACATATTTGGTTTAGATAGATTACATTTCAATTTATCTTAATTTTACTTTAATATAAATTTTCATAATCATTAAAATAATAATTTATTTTTATTTATGCTTATTTAAATTTGTACATCACATTAATTTTGAATAAGACTAAATCAGATAAAAGAATGTCTTTAGGCTCATCTCTATAGGCACTTACAACTAAAACTTTATTTCTATATTCTGAGATATTTTATTTTGTCAAATTTTTAGGTGCTTTATAGAACTTTTCTAATTATGTTTGAATTAAGGGTTGAGGATATTGTACTCAATCCCCATAGTATCTTGGAATGAATCTTTCCCTTATAATTAATCTCATTTCTTCAAAAATTTCACTTTGATTTTGTCATAGTGCAATGTTTTAATATATCTCATTTAGTCATTAATATGGATTTACTAAATCTTACAGTAATAATTTATCCTTATTTATATTTATTTATTTTGGCAATTTATTATAATTCTCAATAATGTCTAATTGAGACAAAATAATACTCATTAAACTCAACTCAATAGACTTTATCTAATTTATTATTTATTTTTATTTTAATTAATAATTTAATGTTGTGAGTTTTAGTAGGCTTTTTGATGCATTTTAATTCATACATGCTATGGTAATTGGGGATATTATACTAAATCTCATTAGTATCTTAGATTGTAACATTGTAATAAATTTATCTTATTCTTTCAAATTGTTTGTTTTAATTTTGTTGCAATATAATGTATGTCTCAGTCTCTTATGTGAATTTCAAATGATTTGATTTACTTATATTACATTTCCTAATGTAAGACATTTCAAATTTAATATAAATTAACTTAATGTTAAAATGATAATTTATTTTTGTTTATGTATATTTGATTTTGTGAATCACTTTAATTCCAAACAAGGTTTATCGAGAGAAAACAAACATCTTTGCACTCATCTCTAAATCTTTTATTCAATTAAAACTTTATTTCATTTTTATTGAGAATTAACATATATTTATTTAATATATTAAATTTATTTATCATTATTTATGTTTAAATTTTTTTGTCAATTTATAATTATTTTGAACAAGCTTTGATTTAAGGAAATACGATTCATTTATTTTGTATTTTTTAAATACTTTGTTTTCTTGTTCTTTAGAATACTTTATGGGTAATTTTTATTTATATTATAACTTATATGACAACCAAGTGTGTCACAGTTAATCTCCTAAGTGTCCTGGAATGTAATGCTTTCGTATATAGTGCCACAATTTTTAAAATTGTTTCTTTCACATTCTTATATTTTCTAGTGCATCAAAATGTCCTTTTGATTGAACCTTACATCACTTTTATTTTGGTATATTTTGTTGCTTAAATTAATCATTTTCCAACTTTATTATATATTTACCTACTTTTAAAAAAATACTTTACTATTATTTACCTCTTTTTAAATGTATAATTTGTAGTAATTCAAAACAACCTTTAATCCAAACAAGTTAATGTTAGTAGACTTATCTTTCGGAGCTCTATCTGTTAAAATATTAATTATTATATTTTTAATTATTTTATTTTATAAAGCTTTGGCTAACATTACAAGATATTTTTATTCATAATAAATTTAAGAATTGATGATATTACAATCAATTTACATAATATCATAGAATATAACTTTTGATTACAATTTATCTTGTTTTTTTTTCAATTGTTACTTTTTCTTTGGTTATAATACAATGTAATTTTAAATCTCCAATCATATGAACTTTATGTCACATAAATTTAGTTATATACATTGCTACTATTTACCACGTTTCAATTGAAAAAAAATTTTTTATTGTCAAATTGATAATTGATTTTTGTTTGTGCCTACTTAATTTTGTAGTTTGTACTAAATCCAAATGTGATCTAATCAAGATGAAAACATGTCATCGGAATAAAATCAATGAAATCTTTCTGATTAAATATTAATTTTTATATTTTCAAATACTTTATTCTAATAAGTTTTGATGATCGTAGATGTTGCAATTGATCCCCTTAATTTCTTGGAATGCAAGTTTCAATTAATTTTTCTTTTCATTTTTCTAAATTTATATTTTTTATTTTGTTATTTTAAAAAGAAACTCTAATTAACACATTGTGTGACCTTTATATCACTTTTATTTAGTTACATATTATTATCTCAATTTATTTCCTTCTTCTTTGATTTAAATTAATTCAATATAAAATAGTATTTCGTTATTATATATATTTATTTTCTTAATTCTTACTAATTTAAAAAAATGTTTGATTGAGGTAAAAGAAATATCGTTCATTGGAGAGTCCTTGGTGAGTTCCTTTAAATTAAATGCTTACTTTAAATTTTCAAAAATCTATTTTTTTTGGAGATTTGTCTCACTTTAAAAGATATTTTCATTCATACCTGATTAGCAATCAAGGAAGTTACACTTGCTCTCCTTAACAAGTTAGAGTGCTACTTTCTAGTATTATTTATTATTTTTTCTAAACGTTTTTTTGTTTTAATTTATTTATGTTATGACAAAACACAAATTCTCTATAGTGTGCTCTTTAGATTGCTTAGATTTCATATTATTACATCGCTTGGAATAATTATTTTTCAACTTCATTATATATTTAATAAATATAAAAATAATAATTTCTTATTATTTATATTATTTAGTTTAATAATTCATAGTAATATGAAACAAGGTCTATTTGAGACATTTTAAATCACACTTGATTTGATGGTAATGATGTTATGCATGAAATTGCTAATATCTTGGGATGCAACTTTCTCACACAAATTATCATATTTATTAAAATTCTTTTCTTTTATTTAGTTAAAATGCTTATGCAACTCTAATTCTCCTCCTATGTGACCTTTATATGTCTTTAATTTAGTTACATCACATTATTTCAATTTAACTTTTTTCTAATATAAAACAAATTTACTTCAAATTAAAAATAATATTGATTTTTTTATTACTATATATATTAATAATGTATCATAATTAAAAACTTAATTTGATTATGGTTAAACAAATGCATTTAGAATTGTGCTAACCACCTATCTCCAATTAAAATTTGTTTTTTTAATATTTTTAAATATCTACTTTTGATGATTTTGTTAGGGTTTATAAGGCATTTCAATTCATACATCTTTCATTGAAATAACTACTAGCACTTGACATCCTTTGTATCATGGAGGGTAACTTTCCAAATAATATAGCTCATTCTCTTAATTTTTTTATTTGATTTTCTGGTATTTAACTTTTTTATTTTTTGTTTAATAAATATTACTTACAATTATTATTATTATTTACACTTATTTACATTGGTATGTTATTAAAATTCCACATGAGACCAATAAAGATGACACCATCAAAGTCATCTTAGTGAGCTCTTTCTACTGAAATATTCATTTGTAAAAATTTAAATATTTCATTTTTAGTGTTTTTCCATTATTGGTGAGTTATTTCAATTCACACCTTAGTTTGATATCGACAATCATATACATGACTTTCTTAGTATCTTTAAATGCAATTTTTCCTTCAACTTTATCTCATTTCATCAAATATTTCACTTTTGTCTTTTTATATTATAACTTAATTCAAAATCTCATCTTATGTGATATTTGCATAACTCTAGTTTGTTTATATTACTTTATTTTAATTTATATCATTTCAAATTTATATATATTTACTTAATATTAAAATAATGATTTGTTACTAATTATGTTTATTTTATTTCGTTATCATAATAATTAAAAACATGGTCCCATGGAAGCAAAATAATGGTTGTTGCTCTCATGGCGATGAGCTCTATCAAATTAAATATTCATTTTTATAATTTCAAATGTTTGCTTTAAAGTGTTTTCTCATATTCTATGAGGTATTTCAATTTGTTGATTTGGTAATTGGAGATGTTACCCTCCATTTTCTTAATATCTTTGAGTGTATCTTTATCGCACAATTTATCTGATTATTTCGAATCTTTACCTTTGATTTCGTTATAGTGCATCAAAACTCAAGATTCTATGTAATAATACATTGCTTTAATTTATCTTAATTCATCATTAATCTATATATCTAATTAATAATAAAATTTTCATTTATTATTATTAATCTTTTCTGTAATTCATAGTTTTTTCATTCATTGTGCGATGGAAACAAAATAACTATTGTTTAGTTCACATCAATGAGCCCTAAAAAAATTAAAAATTAATTTTAAGATTTTAAAATTTCATAGTTTATATTGTTTTGTTAAATTTTATGAGAATTTTTGTTCTTAATATTTTTTATTCATTTAGCATATTTTATGAGACAATTCGATTCACGCTTGATTTAGCTTTTTTAGGATATTTCACTAAATATCCTTATTTTGTTTAGGGACAGCTTTACCATATAATTTGTCTCAATTTTGAAAATCTTTTGCTTTAATTTTCTAAAATTTCTACCAAAATGTATTTCTCATCTCATGTGCAGCTTAAATCCCACCATTTAGTTAATTAAATTGCTTCAATTTTTTTTATTTTTGAATTAATATATATCTACTTAATTTTAAAAATATTAATTTATAATTTCTTATGATTATTAACTTTTGTAATTCGTTGTGTTTCTTAATGTTATGTCTTTCCTTGATAAGCTCTATCCAATTAAATGTTCATTTTTATATTCTTATTTATTTTCTTTGGTATGGTTTTTTCACTTCTTATGAGACATTTGTTTTGTACCTTATTTGATGATCATGCATATTATACACAGTTTCCTTATTATCATAGAATGCTGATTTCTGTATAATTTATCTCATTCTTTAAATGTTTTTGTTTGTATTACTTATATTACAACGAAATACTGATACTCCTCCTATGTGACATTTATAATGATTTAATTTTTCTGCATTACCATTTTCCAATTTATCTTAATTTTTTTAAAGTATATGTTTAAATTTACTTTATATTCTTAGTGTTTTCTCGTAAATTCAAAACAAGATGAAATGCACACAAAACAAATGTCAATTGACTCTATTCAATGAGTTCTATCCAAGAAAATATTTATTTTTATATATTAAAATATTTAAATTTTAAATGTTTTGGCATGTTTGAGATTTTTTTATAAGACTCTAATCCTCCTCCTATGTGACATATATACATCACTTTAATTTAATTGCACTATATTTTTTCAAATACCTTATTTCAACAACATAATGTATCTTATTAATTCAAAAATATGTTTTATTATTACTTATTTTTATTAATTTAGTAATTTATTGTATTTCTAGACAAGGTTCAATTTTGTTGAAACATACATCAATGGTCTTTTTTTGACATTTTTTATTCGTTCAAATATTCATTTTCATTTTTTTTTAATTATTTTGTTTCGTAGGTTTTGGCATATTTATTAAACATTTAGACTTGTCAATGATTTTTTATTCAAAGATGTTATACTTGATCTTCTTAATATCTTAGAATTAAATTTTTTCTTATAATAATTCTAGTTTTTAAATTTTTTTATATAATTACATTACTTTGTAAATTTAAAGGTCCTATAGTCTAACATTTGCATCATATAAATTTAGTTATATTACTTGGATTTATTTTAATTCATTTTAATTTATTACATATTTTCTTATTATTAAAATAAATAATTTATTATTATTTTTACTAATTTATTTTTTAAAATTTATTTTAATTTAAAACAAGGTTTGATCGCGTTGAAAAAACATGATTAAACACAACTAGATTAGCTCATTATAATTAAATAATCATTTTTATATGTTTTTTAAATTTTTTTTATTTTCTTTAATTTGATAAGCACCCTAAAAAATTTTGATTCATATCTATTTTCACTATATTTTATGTTACTCTCAATATTTTTAATTTCTTGAATTTTAGTTTTGGCATGTATGATTTTTCATTTCTCCAAATTTTTTTATTTTGGTATATTACTATGAGACTCTAATTCTCATCTTGTGTGACTTTTTAAATACTTCTATTTTATTGCATTATATAACTTAGTTTAATCTAGTTTTTGTTTTATTAGAAGTTTAGTAATTAAAAAGATAATAATTTATTATTTTTTGTACATATTTTCTTTGCTAATTTATATTAATTTTAGTAATGTTTGATCAAGACAAAAAATGTCGTTGGACATATCCAAAGGAGTTCCTTTTAATCTAAAACACTTTTATATTTTTAAATATTTTATTTTCATGAGATTTTTCATACTTTATTAGATGTTTTGATTAATAACTAATTTTTTTATCAAAGATAAACTATATCTCCTCAGCATCTTTAAGTGTAGCTTTATTATCCAATTTGTTATATTTCATAAATGTTTTTTATTTAATTTTGTTATTGTATTATAAAGCCCTAGTTCTCCTATCTTATGCATGTTGGATCACTTCGATTTCATTGTATTATATAACTTGAGATAATCTCTTTTCAATTTTATATAGTTGCATAATATAAAAATAATAATTCATCATTTTTTATGTTTATTTACTTTTGAAATTCATAGTAATTTCAAAAGAGATTCGATTGACAAATTTTAGTTTTTATCTAAATTGATGTGATGTTACGCTTGATCTTGTAACTTGGAATGGAACTTTCCAATGTAATTTATCTTATTTTTTCGAACTTTCTTTTTTATTTGTTTAAATTATTATGTAAATATAACGTTTCTCCCATGTCACATTTATATGTCAATTATTTGGTTATATTAAATGGCTACAATTTAACTCATTTTTAATTTATCATACATTTATGTAATATTTAAATAATAATTTATTATAATTTATGATTATCTACTTTGGTAAATCACATTAATTCAAAAATAGGTCTTATCAAGTTGAAACAAATGCAATAAGACTCATGTTAACTTGCTGTGTCTAACAAAATATTTAATTTTTGTATTCTTAAGTGTTAAATCTGACTCATCTTTGTAAGTTCTATCTAACTAAATATTCATTTTTATATAATTAACTATTTTATTTTTTTAGAATTTTGTGATGCCTTATTATACATTTTGATTCATGCATGAGTTTAATGGACAAGCACATTAAACTTAACATCCTTAGCTTCTTTGAATGCAAGTTTCCAATACAATTTATCTTATTTCGATAAATGTTTTCTTTTATTTTGATGTATTACTACATAGCTCTAAATTTTCTCTAACGTGACATTTGTATTGCTTTGATTTGACTATTTTATGTTGCTTTTATTTATCTTATTTTACCTTTAATATATGTCAATTGAATACTCAAATAATAATTTGTTATTATTTATGTTTATTTAATTTTATTATTCATAATAATTCCTAACATATTTCAATGGAGACAAAATAATCAACATTACATTTATCTTAGTAAGCCTTATCCAACAAATATTCCTTTTTATAATTTTAAATATTTACGTTAAATGATTTTGGCATATTTCATGACTCATTCCAATTCATAATTTAGCAATCGAGGATGTTACCTTTCATATCCTTAATTTCCTTGAGTGCAGTAATACTACACAATTTACTTAATTTCTACAATTTATTTTCTTTGATTTGGTTGTATCACATAAAAACCCAACTTCTTTTGTAATTCATTTGGTTATATTACATTTCTTCAACTTATCTTTATTCAACACACATATATATCTAGTTAATATTAAGTTATTAGTATATTATTACATATTTTTTTATTTTGTACTTCATAGTGTTTCCAAATGTGACCAAATGGAGATGAATAAACATTGTTGGCCTCTTGTTGATGAGCTCTACAAAATTAAATATTTATTCTTGTTTTGTTAATTATTTTATTTTTTATCATTTTTGCATGTTTTATAAGAGTTTTTAATTGTAAAAAATTTTTTGATCAATGGTAATACATTCCATTTGCTTCATATCTTGTAATGTAACTTTCTTATGAAAGTATTCTTATTTGTTTTAATTTTTGGCTTTAACTTGGTTAAATTACTGCACAATTTTAGTGCTATGTGTACTTCACATTGTTTTAATTTTATTATACTTGATTGTTTCAATTTATCTTATTTTAGATTTAATATATTTTTACGTAATATTAAAAAAATAATTTATCATTATTTATGTTTAATTTCTTTTCTAATTCATAGTAATTCCAAATTAACTGTGATGGAGACAAATGGCATTAGACTTATCTTAAGGAGTTTTTTTTTTTTAATAAATAATTATTTCTATATTTTTAAATATTATTCCTTTGCAGTTTTTTCCATTATTTATTAAAAATTTTGTTTCATTCTTGAATTGAAGATTGGGAATTTTATACTAGATGTCTTCATAATCTTTGAGTGCAACTTTACTATATAATTTACCTAATTTTTACAAATCTTTCACATTGATATTATCATATTACTACTAAATCATAATTCTCATTGCATGTGACATTTACATCATTTTCATTTAGTTATATTACATTACTTTAATAATAATTTATAAGTATTTATGTTTATTTACTTTTGTAATTTCTAGTATTCACAAACGAGGCTTAATGGGCATAAAACAAATGTTGTTGGACAAGTCTCGATGAGCTCTATCAAATATTATAATAATTTTGACAAACTTAATTGTGTTATTTCGTACACGTTTTCGCTTTTTATGAGATATATATTTTCTACCAGATCTCTCGATTCTGGATGTTACACTTAATCTTCTTAATTTTTGGAATACTACTTTCTTATAAAATTTACCACATTTTTTTAAATTTTTTCTCTCGTACGATCTTTACATGTCTTTCTTCTATTTTTGTTGTAATTCCATACAAAATGTTATGAAGGTGAGAAAAATTTAATTTGTCTCTTCTTGAAGAGCTCTTTCCATGTAAATGTTTATTTTAATATTTTAAAATATTTACTTTTCAAATTTTTTGGCATTTTTTAATTTCCTCTAAAACTCTAATTCACCTCTTATGTGACTTATACATCATTTTCATTTAAGTATATTATATTATTTCAAATATCTTTCTATAGATTTAATATATAATTATGTAATATAAAAAATTAATTTTTTATGTTTATTTAAGTTAATAATCCACAATGTTTATTAATAATGCTTCATGGAGACAAAGCATACAACATTGATCTCACCTTAATGAGCTTTATTCATTTAAATATTAGTGTTTATATTTTCAAGTGTTTTCTTTACCATAGTTTTGGCACATTTACTTGCCATTTTAAATTCAATAATGATTTTATAATTAAGGATATTCCACTTCAACTCATTTGCATCTTGGAATTCAATTTTCCCTTAAAATTTACCTCGTTTCATCATATTTTTCCTATTATTCTAAATTTTTTCGTGTGACACATGCATCACTTTAATTTCATTATGTTGCATTACTTTAATTTAACTTATTTCAATTTTAAGACATAATTATTTAATATTAAAATCATAATTCATTACTCCTCCTGTTTAATTACAATGGTAATTAATAATAACTCTAAGTAAGTCTAACGGAAACGAGATAAATACAGAATTAAGTCATAGTGAGTTATATACAATTAAATATTAATTTTGTATTTCTAAATATTTTGTTTTATAGTAGTTTATCTTGCTTTATAAGATATTTCAATTTGTCTTGATTTGATAATTGAGGATGTTACACCTAATCTCCTTAGTATCTTGCACTAAATCTTTTCTCATGTTATATTTATGACACCTTCATTTGGTAATATCATATTGCTTCAATTTATCTCATTTCAAATCTGATAAATATTTACTTAATATTTTAAAAAAAATTATTATTATTTCTTTTTATTATCTTTAGTAATTCATAATAATTTCCATATTGGTTAGTTGGACACAAAAAGAAAATTATTAGATAGCTCCTAAGAGGCTCTATTATCTTAATCACACATTTTTAATTTTTTTAATATTGTATTTTATTTGAAATTATCACACATTAGGGGACATTTTGATTTGTACCAAATTTGAGCAATGTTGATGTTACTCATGGTCTTCTTAGTAAATTGGAATGTAGTTTTGTCTTACAATTTATTTTATTTCTTAATATTTTTAATTTTATTATTTTCATATTATAATGGAAATGCTTATTCTCCTCTCGCATGACAAATATATCACTTTGAGTTTTCATATTACATTACATCAATTGTTGTATTTCAGTTTTAATATATATCTACTTAATGGAAAATTATAATTTATTATTATTTATGTTTAATTATTTTATTACTTAACAATATTTTGAAAAAAAGTTTTGTTGGAGAAGAAACATACATCATAAGAGACACCCTGACATGTTTTTTTGATTTAAAAATATATTTTAAAATATTTAATTATTTTATTTAGTAGAGTTTCAGCTATCTTATGAAACATTTCAAATCATACTTGATTTTTTTTATTAATGATGTTACACTCAATCTCCTTAATGTGTTGGAACGCTATTTTGTCATACAACTTTCTTCATTCTTCAAACATGTTTCTCTTAATTTTTTATTACGACATGACACTCAATCTTCTCTGATTTAACTCTGATAATGCTTCGATTTTGTTTTATAATATAGCTTCAATCTAACAAATTTTACTTTTAACATGTACACACTCAAATTAAATTAATAATTTATTATTATTTATGATTGATTACTTTGACAATTTAAAGTAATTCCAAATGAGATCAAATGGAGATAATATAAATATCATTGGAATTATCTCAAAAAGTTCCATTAAATTATTCATTTTTATATGATTTAAATATTTCATTATTTTGGGGTTCAATAAATCTCATGAGATATTTCATTTCATAGTTTAATTGATGATCAAAGATAATATCCTTAATATCCATACTATCTTTGAATGTACCTTTTTAATAAAAATTATCTTTTTTTAAATGTTTGGTATTAATTTTGTTATATTACAAGAAAACTATAATTCTCATCATTTGTGATCTTAACATTGCTTTGTTTTGGTTTTATTACATTACTTTAATTTTCTAATCGTGGCTTTAATATTTAATTATTTCATACTTCAATAATAGTTTATTATTGTTTATCCTTAATGAAACAAACCTGATTAAACTTTCTAGACATGCTCTATCAAATTAAATAATCATTTTTATGTTCTAAGACATTTAATTTTTCAGTATTTTGGCATGCTTTGGGAGATATTTTGGTTAGTACGAGATTTTACAATTAAGGATATTAACTCAATCTCCTTAGTATCATGCACTGTAGTTTTGCAATACAAATTATCTCAGTTCTTAAAATATTTTTCTTTGATTTTGCTATATAACCATGAAACTCTAATTCTACTTTTTGTTAGTTATCGAAGACTTTGTTTTTATTATATTACATTACTTTGAATATGTTTCAACTTCATGATATTTCAATTAATATTAAAATAATATTTATGGTCTTTTATGTTTATTTATTTTAATAATGCATATTACTTTTAGACTTGGTTATATGGTATGAAACATATGCCATTTGTCTCACCTTGGCAAGCCTTACCGAATTAAAAATAATTTTTATATCTTTATATAATTCATTTAAAAGAAAAGCATATTTCTTGTGTATTTATCTCATTTCTTTAAATTTTTTGCTTCAACTTTTTGTATCAGTTAAATATGCATATATTGCATTTGCTTTAATTTAACTCTTTTTAATATAAATATATATATTAACTTAATATTGAAAAAATTATTTATTATTATTTATGTTTAATTACTTTATTAATTCACGGTAAGTCCAAACATGATTCAATGTGGACAAAAAATATCTTGGACTTATCTTGACGTGCTCTATCTAATTAAATTTTTTTTTATATTTTTTTAATATTTTTTGTATAGATGTTACATACTTTATCAAAAATTATCATTCATATATGGATTGATAGTTTATAGTGTTACACTTGATCTCTTTAATATCTACAATTTATTATTATTTATATTTGTTTATTTTAATAACTCATAGTGTTCCAAAAATAGGTTCGATGGAGTCAAAAAATACGTTATTGGTGTCATCTCAACAAACTCTATCAAAATAAATATTCTTTTTTATTTTTTAAAACATTTTTTTATGGGTTTGTCTACTTTATGAGATATTTTGATTCATACCTCATGAACCTTGATCTCTTTAGTATCTTCGAATATAATATTTTAAAAAATGTGTACCATTTATTTGAATTTTTTATTTTTATTTGGTCATATAATTATATAGCTCTAAATCTCATCTAATGTAACCATTGGAAATAATAATTTTTTTATATTAAATTACCTTGATTTCTCTTATTTTAAATTTAATATATATTTTATTTATGTTAAAAAAAGAAATTATTATTTATCCTTATTTAAATTTATAACTCGTAGTATTCTTAATGATTTTTGATGAAGATCAAAAGAACGTTATTGATTCACCTTGTTGAGTTCTTTGTTATTAAATATTCCTTTTTTTAAACAATAAAATTTCTTTGGTTTTGGTGTATTTTTTAATGTATTATAATTCATACCTAATTTGATGATTAACAATATTACATTTAACCTTTACCACCTTCGAATGCCACTTTCCAACACAATTTATATCATTATTTTGAATTTCTTGCTTTAATTAGGTTATTTTATTATGAAACTCTAATTCTCATTTATTTAACCAATGCATTTCTTTTATTTTGTTAAATAATTATTTCAATTTATCTCATTTCAACTTAATATACACTTAATTAATATTAAAAAAACTTTATAATTCATTGTTCTATTTCTTTTTGATAACTAACAATAATTCCAAATGAATTTTTATCAAGATAAAATAAACATCGTTAGACACACTTTGATCAGCTATATCTTATTAAATATGTAATTTTAAATATTTTGATGTTCTATGATCAAGCATCTTGGCACATTTTACTAAGAAATTTGATTTATGCCTAATTTAATTATCAAGTATGTTACACTTAATCTCCTTAGTATATCATAATATAATTTTCCCATTAATTTATCCCATTCTTTCAAAATCCTCCATTTGTTTAGTTATATTACTATTTAGCACTTATTATTTACTTTTGTGACCATTGAATTTCTTTGTTTTTTATTATATTACATTCCTTTAATTTGTCTCATTTTTTCAATTATATACATTTTCATGATATTAAATTATTAATTTGTTATTATTTAGGCTTAGCCAAAAAAATGTTCATTATTTTTATGTTTATCTACTTCTAGAATTCATTTTAATTATAAAACAATGTCCACTTAAGATGAAACATGCATCATTGAGGTTGTCTCAACAAGCTCTATCCAATTAAAAAAACTTTTATAAGACTTTTTATTTTGTACATGATATGAAGATCATTTATGTCACGAACAATCTTCTTAGTATCTTGGAATATAACTACAATATGTAATTTAGAACATTTATCTAAACTTTTCACTTTGATTTAGTTATATTACTATGCAAGACTCAATATCTCATTATTTTACATTCACATCAATTTCATTTGGTTATATTACATTAATTCAAATTATGTAATTTCAAATTTATTACATATGTTTAAAATATTAAAATCTAATTGATTACTATTTATGGTTATTTAAATTTTTTATTCGTTATAATAGAAAATAAGGTTCAAATTGGACTAAATAATATCGTTAAACTCCTATTTACGAGCTTTATGTAGTTTAAAATTTATTTTTTTATTCTTAAAAATTTAATTTTTCAAGATTATGAGACATTTTAGACATATTTTGATTCACAACTAATTTGATACTCAAGAATTTTAAACTCAATGTCTTTTGTATCTTTGAATAGAACTTTCTAATATTATTTATCTCATGTATTAAACTTTTGCACTTTGAATTTCTTAAATTATATTACTTTTATTTGTCTCATTCCATTTTTAACATATATTTAATTTGTAATAATATGTTAATATATTATTATTTATATTTAATTACTTTGATAATTTATAGTAATTCTAAATGACGCGTAATCAAAAGCAGAAAGATGTTATTGTACTAGTCTCGATAAACCTTATCCAAATAAATAATTATTTTCATATTTTAAAATATTATGTTTTCTAAGGTTTTGGCATTCATTATAAGACATCATCATTCACAACACATTTCATGGATGAGAAATATACACTGAACCTTCTCAGTATCTACGACTATAACTCTTTAGTAAAATTGACCTTATTTCTTCAAGATTTTTACTTTCATTTTATTATATTATTATTTTACTCTAATTGACCTCTTGTGTTCTGTTTTCGTAGCATTGATTTTGTTATATTATATTGCTTCAAATTAACTTATAGAAACTTCAATATTAAAATAAAAATTTATTTTTATCTATACTTTTTTAAGTTTTTAATTTGTAATAATTTTGAATGAGGTTTGATCAAGATGTAACAAAATTCATTTGACTCATCTCAATGAGCTCTAGTAAACTAAATATTTGTTTCCAAATTTTTCAATATTTCATTTTGTTCAATTTTAGAATATTTTGTTAAACAATTTGATTCATTCCTGATTTAATAATCAATGTTAAAATACTTTAACTATGTATTTACTTTTAATCCAATTTAATATTCTATTTTACATTATTAAACTTATTATTTTTCTTTTTTTTACATAATTAATTAGATATTTTTATTTGTAACTTATCTGATAATCGAAGATGTTGCAGTTAATCTTTGTAATATCTTAAAATGAAAATTTCTAACACAATCTATATCATCTCACAATTGTTTAGCTTGATTTGGTTATATTATTATGAAATTATAAATCTGCTCACTAATTCCCTTTATGTCATTTGGATTTATTTACATTAAATTACTCTAATTTCTTTCATTATTCATTTAATATATTTTTTTATTAATATCTAGTTAGTAATTTATCATTATTTATGTTTAGTTTTTTTAATTTTTACTAATTCTATATTATTTCTAATAGAGACCAAAACAAGTTGGCTAACACATTTTGACATGGCGCATCAAAATAATGATTCACATTTATATTTTTATATTTATCATTTTCAATTTTAATTTATTTTTTAATTTTAAAATAATATCTTATTATTGTTTATGATTAGATTGGTAATACGTTATAATTCTGAAAGAGGTGTGCTTAAGAGGAAACATATGTTGTTGGATACACATCGATGAGTTCAATCAAATTAAAATTTTTTTATATTTAAGTATTTTATTTTTACATGATTTACAACATATTTTTAATTATATCTGATTTTGTGATTGATGATGTTGCATTCAATCACTCTAGTAATTTGGAAAGCAACTTTCCTATGCTATTTATATCATTAAACCAAAGTTTTGCTTTGATTTGCTTACATTACTATCCAATATTAATTATTTTGTATATAACCTTCACTTTGATTATATTTTGTTGGATTACATTGCATAAATTTAACTCATTTTAGATTTAATATATCTTACTTAAACTTATTAAAAATTTATAGTTACTTATACTTAATTCTACATTGGAAACTTAAAAATAATTGGTAATGATGTCTGATTGAGATAAAATAATAATTTTCGTGAATCATATTAATTATCTCTATTTTATAAAAAATTCCTTTTTAAGTTTCTAAATATTTTATAATTTATCATTTTGGCTTCTTCTATGAGAAATTTCGACTTGTACCTTTTCTAATTTTTGAAGATATTACACTCGTTCTCCTTACCATGTTAGAACGTAAGTTTCCCATTCAATTGATCTCATCTCTTCAAATTGTTTTTTGAATATTTTATATTACTATTAACTCCAAACCTCCTCTTTTGTGACCTTTAAATTTGTTTGATATACAACATTACTTCAATTTATCTCATTTTAGTTATTATATATATTTTCTAATTAAAAAAAAAATTATTTATCATTATTTACGATTAGTTAGTTTGGTAACTCATAGTAATTTTTAACGAGGTATGTTTGAGAGGAAACATGATGTTGCATTTGTCTAAACTTGCTATACGTAATTAAAAAAGTTTTTATATTATTCAAATATTTTATTTTCAAGGTTTTGGTATGTTTTATAGGATATTTTGTTTTCATAAATGATACAACAATTGATGAAATTACACTTGATCTCCTTAATATCTATGATTCTAAGTTTCATGTATGATTTATATAATTTCTTTAAATATTTCAATTTGATTTCATTATATTGTTGTATAACTCTAAATCTACTCTTTTGTGACCTTTACATGAGTTTTGCTTAATTATATTCTATTACTTCAGTTTATCTCAATCCAACTTAATTATATATTTGCTTAAAATTAAAGTAATAACTTATTATTATTTATGCTTATTCAAATTTTCCATTCATAATTATTCCAAAGTTTTTATTGAGTCGAAACTAAAAACTATTTCCCACTTCTCAATATCCTTTGTCCAATTTAATATCCAATTTTTAGTTTAAAATATAATATTTTTCTCAAGTTAATCCATGTTTTATGACTTATTTTGACTCAGATCTAATTTATTGATCGAGGATGTGACACTTGAACTCTTTTGTATCATGTAATAGAACTTTTCTATATGATTTATAACCTTTATTCTAATTTTACACTTTGATTTAATTATATTACATCACTTTAATTTATCTTACTTCAACTTTAACATATGTTTACAAATAATAAAATAATAATTTATTATTTTTTATATTTAATTACTTTCACAATTCATGATAATTTCATATAAGGTTTAATCGAGAGGTAGAAAAATGTTGTTAAACTTATCTTGATGGGCATTTCCTAATTAATTATTCATTTTTTATATTTTAAATATTTTTTAAGACTTTTGCATGATTTGTAAGACCATTGTAGTTCATTGCCAATTCGATAATCTAAGAAGTTATGCTAAGCCATTTTATTATCATAGAAATTTAACTTTTTAATATAATTTATCTCATTTCTTTAAATATTATTTTTTGTTATAATACTATGTAACTCTGAGTCTTCTGATATGTGACCTTTCCATTAGTTTGATTTGGTTACATTATATTGCTTAAATTTATCTTATTTAAGCTTTAAAAATAAAATAACAATTTATATTTATTTATTCTTTTTTACTTTCATAATTTCTAGTAATTCTATATATGGTTTGATAAAAATTGAATAAAAGACATTTGATTCATCTTAAATGACATTAGTTAAAGAAGAGGCAAAATTCAACAAACTTTTCTCCACAAGGCCTATGAAATAAAATATGCTTTCATAGATATTTAAGTATTTTAGTTTCTAAAATTTTGGCATACTTTTTAAGGTATTTCAATTCATAGATTAATTTATTGATCTTATGCAAACATTCCCACATAATTTATTTCGTTTCATCAAATGTTTTTCTTTGATATTGTTATATTACTATGTTGCTCCAACTCTCTAATGGTGTGACCTTTGCATTATAATTATTTGGTCATATTATGTTTCTTCAATTTATCTCCATTTTTATTTTGATTTATAGTTTTTACATATTAAATATTCTTATTATTTATGCTATTTTTTTATTGTGATTCATAGTAATTCCATTTGAGGCCCGATAAAGAACAACAAACATCCTTGGACTTATGTTGATAATCTTTATATCTAATTAAATATTTATTTTTATATCAATAAATTTTTAATTTTCAAAGATTTTACAAAGTTTTGCTAGCCATTTCCATTCATGCAAGATATGGCATTAGAGCCTTTACACTTGATCGCTTCAATATCATAGAATGCAATGTTCTCATATCGTTTATCTCCTTTCTTTTAGTTTCTCCCTTTGTTTTTGTTATAGTATTATGCAAATTGGAATCTACTATTGTGTGATCTTTACATCACTTTTGATTGGATATATATCATTCATTCAACTTATCTCAATTTTAGATTTATTATATATTTACTTAATATTAAAATGATATTTACATAGTATTTTTTTATTATTTAATTTGGTAATTAACTAAAATCAAGGATCCATCAACACAAAACAAACATTTATTAGAGTTAATTAAAATTATAATAAAGCTTTAAAGTTTTTTATGCTTTTTTTTACTTTCGTAAGTCATGATAATTCCAAACGATGTTTGATCAAGATGATAAATACTTCATTGGGCTCAACTCCAAGATCTATATCTCACAAAATATTCCATTATATGCATTTGAATATTTTATTATTTTATATTTTGGAATGTTTTATGTGGTATTTTAATTGGTACCATATTTAAGATAAAAGCTTTACACTTGAATTTCTTCATATATTGGAATGCAACTTTTTTATATAATTTATCTTATTTCATCTCAAATTTGGCTTTGATTTGTTTATATTACTATGCAAATACCAATATCTTCTTATGTGACCTCCAAATCACTTTGACTTGGGTATATTATATGGTTTTAATTTAAGTTATTTGACTAGGTCAAAGTCTAACACCATAATAGCCATTGGGCATAACTCGACAAGCTAATCAAATTCAATATTCATTTCTATATTTTTTTAATATTTTATTTTCTATGGTTTTGGCATGCTTCATAGGTCATTTTTATTTGCATTTGATTTAACGATCAATGATTTTACATATGTTCTCCTTAGTACCTTTAAATACAACTTTTTCTTACAACTTATCTCATCTCGTCAAATTTTTTTCTTTGATTTAGTTATATTACTAGGTATCACAAGATCTGCTAATGTATAACCTTTACATCATTTTTATTTTTGATATTATATTTCTTCAAATAATAAGAGTTTAGCTTTAGTATATAGACACTTAATATTGAAATAATAGTTTAGTATTATTTAGGCATATTTGAATTTTTAATTCATAGTAACATCAAATGAGGTTCAATCAAAATGAAATAAATTTCATTGGTCACATCTCTTAGAGCAGCTTTTAATTAAATATTCAATTTTAGATTGTTAAATATTTTAATTTTTTAATTTTTGCATACATTATGAGACCTTTTGATTCATACTTAATTTTATGATCATTGATGTGACACTCCAACTCCTTAGAATCCTAAAATGCAAGTTTTGTAAAAACTATCTCATTTCTTAAAAATTTTCATTTTTATTAAGTTATGCTGTAGTGTAACTACAAATCTACTCTCATGTGATATTAAACTTCCTTTAAATTGGTTGCATTATATGTCTTTAATTTATCTCATTATTGTTAAAATATATAGTAACTTGATATTAAAAAGTATAACATCATATTTCTTTTGTTTAAGTATAACTCATTGCTTTTATTTTACTCATTTTAGCATTAATTTATATTTACTTAATATGTAAATAATAATTTTATATTATATATTATTGTTAACTTTCATAAATCATATTAATAAAAAAGAGGTCCAATTGAGACAAAACAAATGAGTGCATATCTTAACTAGTTATATCGATAAATATTTAGTTTTTATATTTTAAAAAATGTTATTAGATTTGAATAGGCTTTAGAAGGCATTTCAAATCGTACCTTATTTGATGATATAGGTCTTTACACTCAATCTCCTTAGTACTTAGAAAGGAGCTTTCTCGAACAATTTTTTAATTTCATTAAATGCTTTTTCTTAATTTAGTTATAATTCATTTCTACGATTTATATAATTTCAATTTTAAAATGTATTTCTTAATATTATTATTATTATTATTTGTGTTCATTTGCATCCTAATTCGTAGAAATTCAAAATGATATGATGTAGAGAAGACAAACATCAATAGACTTATTCTTACAAGTTCTATCCAAGTGAATATTTTTTTATATATTTATATGTTTTATTCTTTAATGTTTTGGGATGTTTTATGGGACATTTTAGTTCATATTTGAATTGATGATCAAGGATGTTAAGCTTGATTTCCTTAATCTCTTGAATTCTATCATTCTTATGTAGTTTATCTCATTTCTTCAAATGTTTTGTTTTAATTTTGTTATATGTCCTTGAAACTCTAATTCTATTCTCAGGTGATCTTTTAATGTCTTTAATTTTATTGTAATAAATACTTCAATTCAATAACTTTTAGCTTAAACATATATTCACATAATAATTAACGTAATATCTTTTTTTATTTTTTATGATTATTTAATTTGTTAAATTACAGTAATTTGAAACTGGATTTGATTGAGACAAAACAAATGACACTGCATGGGTCTCAAATATCTATTTTTAATTAAATATTTGTTTCTTTTATTGTAAATATCTTATTTTTTTTGGAAGGAATTGTAGGACATTTTGATTCTTACCTTATCTAATGATATGGGTTGCCACACTAAATCACCTTTATACCTTGGAAAGAAACTTTCCCAAATAATTTATCAATTTCTTCAAAAAATTCACTTTGATTTTCTTATATTATATCTGTTAAATTTATCTCATTTCATCTTTAATACAAATTACTTAATGTTTCTATTATTCATGATAATGCCAAACAATGTCTAATAATGATGACACAAACATCTTTTAACTCATCCAAATGAGCACTATCCTATCACATACTTATTATTTTATATTTAATTTATTTTTAATTTTTAGTTCTTTTGAATGCTTTGTTAAGAAATGATAAATAAATGAATTGACCATCGAGGATGTTTTGCTCAATCTCTTTTGTATCTTGGAATGCAATTCTCTAGTATAAGTTTTCATATTTTTCAAAGTTTTTCATTGATATGGTTATATTTCAATATAACTCTCATTATCTTCTCATCTCATCTTCATATTTCTTCAATTTGGTTATTTTGCATTTGTTCAAATTATCTCATATAATCTTTAAAAAATACCTACTTTATATTGAAAAAATAATTTATCACTACTTATGTTTACTTAATTTTTTTAATTTGTAGTAATTTCAAATCAAATTTGTTTGGGATGAAAAAAAATGTTGTTGCACTCAACTAAATGAGCTCTATCTAAATAAAGGTTTATTTTTATATATTTGAATATTTTGTTATACAAGAGTTTTAGATATTTTATGAGGCTTCTTGATTCATAGCTAATTTGATAATCCAGGATTTTAGCTCAATCTCAATTAATATCTTTTAGTGTAGTTTTACTATACAATTTATCTAATTTTCTTCAATTCTTTTGCTTTTATTTAGTTAATTAAAATGAAACTCATGTTCTCTTGTTCTCACATCTCTTTATTGCTTTCATTTGGTTATATTATACTTATTCAATTGTTCCTATTTCATCTTTATCGTACGTCAACTTAATATTAAAATATTAATTGTTACATCTTTTATTCATAGCCCATTTGATGATCTCCTTAATATCATGGTGTGCAATGTTTTCAAACAATTTATCACAAATATTTATATTTTTCTTTGATTTGATTGCATTCAAATGCATTGCTAAATAGCTCTTGTGTGAGCTCTATATTAATTTCAATGAGTTTTGATTGAGAACAAAAAAATTTCATTAAACGTATCTCAATGGGCTCTATTAAATTTCAATTTTTTTATTATTTTAAGGTAATTTAATTCTATTTTTTGATATATTTTAAGAGATATTTGAATTCAAGCATGATTTGATAATTAAGAATATTATACTCAATCAACTCAGTATGTTGGAATGTTGTTATTACATTAGATTTTACCTAAGTTATTCAAATTTTTTGGTTTGATTTTATTATATTATATTCTAATGCAAACTTCTCTCTTATTTAGCCTTTACATCACTTTTCTTTTGTTATGTTTACATTATTATTTAGGTTAGTCTTCTTTGGTAATTCATTTACTCAAAATGGGGCCTTGTAGAGCTCAAGAAAACGTAATTACACTCATTGTGACAAACATTATCTAGATAACTATTAATTTTTATGTTTCTAAATATTTATTGTCTTGAATTTTTGCACCGTTTTTAGGAATTGTGATTTCATACCTCGTCTAACATTTAAAAATGTTACTATCCATCTCCTTAATATCTTAAAATGTATGAATTTTTACAACTTATCTCAATTATTCATTTTTGCTTTTTTTGGGTATATTATAATGTATAGGTAAATCCCTCCTTCTATGTCGTTTACATCACTTTGATTTGGTTATATTTTCTTATTGTTTATGATTAATTACTTTGGTGATGATTATTAAATGCAAACAAGTTTTTATCAAGATGAAACAAACTCATCTAAACACACTTTATCTAATTGAATATTAATTATAATAATTTAAAATATTTATTTTCTAGGTTTTTTAGATATTTTATGAGATGTTTTGATTTGTAATATATTTGATGTTTAGGAATGTTAAGTATAATCTGATTAGTATATTGCAATGCAATTTTTATGTAAACTTTGTCTTATTTCCATGACATTTTTGCTTTGAATTGATTGTATTACTATGTAACTATACATATATTATCATGTTGCCTTTATGTAGCATTAATTTGGTTATATTGTAATAACTCATTTTTTCTTATTTAAGACTCAATATATTTTAAATTTTTATTGAAATTATAATTTATTATAATTCAAACATATTTATATTGGTAATTTATAGTATTTCCAAACTATGTCTAATCAATGGAAAACAAATGTCATTCAGCTCACCTCTATGAGCTTTATTTAATTAATAATCATTTGAAAATTTCAAAAAATTCCTTTTCTAGTGCTTTGGTATATTTTTGGAGGAATTTAAAATCATATTTTGTTAGATTATCTTGAATCTCACACATCACACCTTAGTCTTTTCGAATGCCAGATTTTTATATAATTGTTCTCATTTGTTTAAATGTTTTATTTTCATTTGGATATATTACATTATAATGATAAATATACTCTTTTATGACCATTATATTACTTTTCTTTTGTTATATTATATCATTTTAATTTATCTTATTTTATCTTTGATAATTATTTATTTCATATTACAAATAATAGTTTACTATTATTTAAGCTGTTTTGCTATATTAATTCACATTAACTCAAAATGTGGTTCGATCAAGTCAAAACAATGGTCATTTGACTCGTCTTCATGAATAATAGAGAATGTTACACTCAATCTCGTCAGTATTTTCTAATGGAACTTTTTAGATAATTTATGTTATTTTTTTAAGTTTTTCACTTTGATTTGGTTATTCTACTATGTAACTCAAAACAACCTCTTCTATGATCTTTTCCCAACATTAAATTTTCATATAAGATTACTTAATAATTTATGTCTAAATAAGCTTGTTAGTTTTGGTAATTCAAAATAATTCCAAATGAGGTTTGATTGAGATGAAACAAATGTCATTTGAAATGTCTTAACTTACTCAATTAAATGAAATGTTTATTTTATATTTTTAAATTTATTTAGGATTTTTCATCATGTTGCCATTCATTTTAGTTCAAACTTGATTTAATGAGCAACATGTTATACATGATTTTCTCACTATCTTTAAAACAAAACTGTTCATACAACTTATCTCAATTATTCAAATAATTTGACATGAATAGCTAATATTTTAATACAACTCTAAATCTCTTCTCAATTAAACTTTATATTAGTTTGAATTGGTTAATTTATATTATTATTTATGCTTATTTACAATGCTAATTTATTGTAATGTAAAATTAGGTTTAATTGAGATGAAAAAATTATCATTGAACTCGTTTCAATTAATTTTATCAATCTAAATTTTCATTTTAATAGTTTTAAAAATTTTATTTTCTAAGATTTTTGCAAGCTTTAAGGGTTATTTCAATTCATACCTAATTTTACAATTAAGGACATTGTACTTAAACAACTAAGTATCTTTGAATGCAACTTTTCATTACAATTTATCCAATTTGTTTAAATAGTTTTCTTTGATTTGGCGATATTTTTTTGAAACTTCAATTATCCTCTCAGGTAGTCTTTATATATCTTTGATTTTGTTATATTACATTCTTTCAAACTTTCTCATTCTAACTTTTTTATATTTTTACTTAATATTAAAAAAATAAATTCTTTAATATTTTTGCTTATTTACATTTGTAATATTCCAATTGGGCTTCAATCAAGATGAAATAGAAGCCATTTGATTGATATTAAATTGCTAAAGATAATTAAATATTCATTTTTTTATTTATGAAAGTTTAATTTTGTTGAGTTTTGGAACCGTTTCTTAGGAATTTTGAATTTTACAAGCTTTGATGATCGAGGATGTTTCACTATATCTCTTTTGTATTTTAGAATTCAACTTTTCCATAAAATTTGTCATTTTTTCACACTTTTTCTTATGATTTTGTTATGTTAAAAAGCAATCTAAATCTACCCTCATGCTTTTACTTCACATTAGTTTTGGTATATTATATAATTCTTTATCCTTAATTACTTTGTTAACTTGCAATAATTCTAAGCAAGATTTGATCTAGATAAAACAAATGTCATTAGAGTAGTCTATATATGCTAGAGATAATTAAATATTCATTTTTACATGTCTAAATATTTTATTTCATTGGATTTATGCATATGTTAAGAGATCATTCAATTGATACCATATTTGATGATTAAAGATGTTGCACTTGATCTCCCTTTTATCTTGGAATGTAACTTACCCATAAAATTTATCTCATTTATTTAATTTTTTATTTTTATTTATCATGTTATAATATAACCTTAAATCTTCTCAAATGTGACGTTTTCAAGTGTGTTTTTTTGTTGTAATATGTTATTTCAATTTATCAAAATTTAACTTTTATATATATATATATATATAATTGTAAAATAATAATTTAGAATTATATATGCTTTTTAGTAGTTGATAGTATTTTCAAACGAGGCTTGATTGAGAGTTAACAACTATTGTTGAGGTTGTCTCTACGAGCTCTATCAATTAATTATTCATGATTACATTTTCATATATTTTATTTTTAATAGTTTTTATATGTTTTATTTGACATTTTAATTTATATCTAATTTGACAATCGTCAATCTTTTGCTTGAGCTTCTTGGTATCAATGTGTCGAAATCTCTAAAAAAATTTTATATCATTTCTTCAATTTTTTCTTGATTTGGTTATATTAGTATAACTCTAAATCATATCTCATGACATGACATCATTTTGTCATTTTACATACATTTTATTTATCTCATTTTAGTTTTGATACTATTTACTTAATAACAAAATGATAATTTGTTATTATTTATGCTTATTTATGGATGTCATTCGTGGTATGTTCAAACTAAGTTTAGTTGAGAAAAAATAATGTCATTGGGCATCGCTCGGTGATCAATGTGAAATTGAATAATCATTTTTGTAATAGTAAACATTCTTTTTGTGATTTTAGCACATTTTTTAGGCATTTCAATTTGTACCTCTTATGATTAATGAGTAAGTTACACATGATCTTCTTAGTATTTTAGAATGCAACTTTCTTATATGATTTATATTATTCTTTAAAAAAATTTTATTTGATTTGGTGATATTATTGTGTAACTTAAAATATTTTCTTGTGTAATCCTTATTATATAACTAATCAACATTAAAATAATGATTTATTATTATTCGTTAATATTTACTCTGATAATTCATTGAAATTCAACATGAACTCCAATATAAATAAAATAATATTCATTAAGCTTATACAAGCATTTTTTATGCAACTCAATAACATTTTTATTTTTTTAAAAAATTTAGTTTCTTATATTTATGCATACTTTGTGAATCGTTTCAATTCATAACTCACCTTTTTATCAATGATATTATCGATCTTCCTAGAACATTGGAATGCAACATTTTTTTAATAATTTTTCTTATTTATTTAACTTTTTCACTTTTATTTTATTATAATATATTGTAACTCTAAATCCCCCTTCTTGTGATATTTACAACCCTTTAGTTTGGTTATGTGACATTATTATTTATGCTTATTAACTTTACTAATTCATAATAATTATAAATTTGGTCCAATCAAGATTAAGCAAATGTCTTTGGACTCAACCAAATGATCTATATCAGTCTAAATAATAATTCTCCTATTTTTGAATATTTTATAGTTTTGTATTTGTGTATTGCTTTAGGTGACATTTTGATTCATATCTAATTTCATAATTAAGAATGTTGAACTCGATCTCTTTAATATCTTTGAATACAATTTGCTTTTGTAATTTATCATATTTGTTCAAAATTTTTTCTTTGATTAGATTATATTATTATGAAAATTTAATTCTACAATCATATGGCAAAAACTTTCTTTGATTTTGCTATTTTGTAAATTTTAAATTTGCTTAATTTTAAGATGCAAACGTTTCTCAATTCTTTACCTTATGTTTTTAATTTTTTTTCTTATATTTGGTTATACTATAATGTGACTCTAAATCTTTTGTTTTGTGACATTTACATAACATTCATTTAGCTGTTGTCTTTAATTTTTTTCATTTTAGCATTAATATATATTTCCTTAATATTATAACAATAATTTTTTATTGGTTGTGCAAAATTACTTTTGTAATTCATAGTAACCAATAATGAGGTACGATCTAGAAAAATAAACATCATGGGTCTATTTCATAGAGCTCTATACAATTAAAAAATTATTTTATGTTTCTAAATGTTTTATTTTCTAGAACTTATATCTGGTTTGCGAGTTTTTTAAATTAGTACCTAATTTTTCGATTGAGATTGTTACAGTCAAATTAGTTAGTTCCTTTGAATACAACATCTTTACATAATTTATATCCTTTCTAAAAATTTATTGATCTGATTGGGTTATATTATAAAAAATTGTAATTCTCCTCTCATGTGATGTTTACACCACTTTGATTAGGTTATGTTTTGCTACTTACATTTATCTCATTTCATCATTATTGTATAATTATTTAATGTTAAAATTATAACTTTTTATTATTTTATTTTGCTTAAATTTGTAATTCATAAAAACTCAAGATAAAGTTTAATTGAGATAAAACGATATTATTTTTCCAAACTCGATGATTAATGCAGAATTAAATATTCAATTTTTATGATTCTTAGTATTTTTTATTTATGCATGCATTACGATGCTTTTTGATTTGTGCCTTATTTAACAAATGAAGACATTACACTCAATCTCCTTATTATTTTGTAGTGCTACAATTTCATATAATTTATCTCATTTATTTAAATGATTCATTTTAATTTGATTATATTGCAATTTAACTCTAAATCCCTTCTTTTGAAACATTTATATTGCCTAGATTTAGTTATATTATATAACTTTAATTTATCTCAATTTAGCCTTACAATATACTTACTTATCATTTAAACATTAATTTATTAATTTTTACACTTATTTATTTCATAATTCATAGTAATTCCAAATGTTATCCAATCATGATAAAGTAAATATTGTTAGACCCATCTTGTTGAGCTCAATCCTATTAAAAATTTATTTCATATTTTAAAATATTTAATTTTCTTAATTTTATGCATGATTTATTAGATATTTTGATTGATTGTTGATTTGTTAGTTGAAGATGTTATACTGAAGAAGAATAATAAGAAAAAAAGAAGAAGATAATGAAGGAAGATGAAGAAGAAGATGAAGAAGAAGATGAAGAAGAAGAAGAAGAAGAAGAAGAAGAAGAAGAAGGAGAAGAAGAAGAAGAAAGAGAAGAAGAAGCAGAAGGAGAAGGAGAAGGAGAAGGAGAAGAAGAAGGAGAAGGAGAAGAAGAAGCAGAAGGAGAAGGAGTAGAAGAAGGAGATGGAGAAGGAGAAGAAGAAGCAGAAGGAGAAGGAGAAGTAGAAGAAGAAGAAGAAGGAGAAGAAGAAGAAGAAGAAGAAGGAGAAGAAGAAGAAGAAGAAGAAGAAGCAAAAGGAGAAGGAGAAGGAGAAGGAGAAGAAGAAGAAGAAGAAGAAGAAAAAGAAGAAGCAGAAGGAGAAGGACAAGAAGAAGGACAAGGAGAAGGAGAAGAAGAAGGAGAATAAGAAGAAGAAGAAGAAGGAGAAGAAGAAGAAGAAGAAGAAGAAGATGATGAACTAGAATAAGCAAGAGAAGAAGAAGAAGAAGAAGTAGAAAAAGAAGTAGAAGAAGAAGAAGAATGTTATGTTGAAGAAGAACAAGAAGAACAAGAAGACGAAGAAGTTGAAGAAGAAGGAGAAGAAGAAGAAGAAGAAAACGAAGATTATGAAGAAGAAGAAGAGGAAGAAGAAGAAGAAGAAGAAGAAGAAGACAAAGAAAAAGAAGAGAAGAAGAAGAAGAAGAAGAAGAAGAAGAATGTGATGTTGAAGAAGAAGAAGAAGAAGATGATGATGATGAAGAAGAAGAAGGAGAAGATTAAGAAGAAGAAGAAGGAGAAGACGAAGGAGAATAAGAAGAGGAAGAAGTAGAAGAAGTAGAAGTGGAGGAAGAAGAAGAAAAAGATGAGGAGGAAGAGGAAGAAGAAGAAGAAGAATAAGAGGTACAAGAAGAAGAATAATAATAATAAGAAGAATAAAAAGTAGATGAGGAAGTGGAAGAAGAAGAAAAAAAATGAAAATAATAATAAGAAGAAGAAGAGGAAGAAGAAGGACAAGAAGAAGTAATCGAAAAGGAAGAAGGGCTAATGGAAGAAGAAGTAGGAGAATAAGAGGAATAAGAAGTAGAAGAAGAATTAGTAGACGAAAAAGTAGAAGTAGAACAAGAAGAAGAAGAAGGAGAAGAATTTCAGTAGAAGAAGTAGAAGACAAAGAAGAAGTAGAAGAAGAAGAATATGATGATGATGAAGAAGAAGTTGAAGGGGAAGATGAAGAAGAAGAAGAAGAAGTAGAAAAAGAAAAAGAAGAAGAATAAGAACAATTAGAAGAAGATGAAGAAGAAGGAAAAGAAGAAGAAGAAGAAGAAGAAGCCAAAAAAGGATGAGACAAAGAGGAAGAAGAAGGTGTAGAAGAAGGGGAAAAGGAATTAAAGGAAGAATAAGAGGGGAAGGAAAAAGAAGAAGAATAGGAGGAAGTAAAAGAGAAGAAGAAGAAGAAGATGATAAAGAAGAAGAAAATGTTGATCAAGAACAAGTAGAAGCAAGAAGAGGAAGAGGAAAAAGTGGAAGAAGAACAAGAGGAAGATGAGGAACAAGAGGTCGAATAAAAAGAAGAAGTAGTACAAGAAAAAGAAGGAAAAGAAGAAAAAGAAGAGGAAGAACAATAAGAAGTAGTAGAAGACAAAGAACAATGATAGAAAGAAGAAGAAAAATGAAGAAAAGAAAAAGAAGAAGAGGAAGAAGAAGAAGAAGGGGAAGAAGAAAAGCAAGAAGAAGAAGAAGAAGAAAGAGAAGAAGTAGAAGAAGAAGTAGTAGTAGTAACAGAAGAAGAAGTAGAAGTAGAAGTAGTAGAAGAAGATGACAGTTGAGAAGATGAAGAAGAAAAGGAAGATGAAGAAGAAGAAGAGGAGGATGAGGAGGAGGAAGAAGAAGAAGAAGTAGAAGTAGAAGAAGAAGAAGAAGAAGGAGAATGAGAATAAGGTTAAGTAGAAGTAGAAGAAGGAGAAGAAGTAGAAGAAGTAGAGGAAGAAGTAGAAGAAGAGGAGGAGGAAGAAGAAGTAGAAGAAAAAGAGGAAGAATAAAATGAAGAAGAATAAAGAAGAAGAACAAGAAGAAGAAATAGAAAAAGAAGAAGAAGAAGACGAAGAAGAGGAAGAAGTGGAACAAGTGGAAGAAGAAGAAGAAGATGAAGAAAACAAAAAAGAAAAAATGAAGATGAACACGAAGAAGTAGAAGAGGCAAAAAAAGAAGTAGAAGAAAAAGTAGAAGTAAAAGAACAAGTAGTAGTAGTATTAGAAAAGAAGAAGAAGAAGAAGAAGAATTAGTAGAAGAAGAATAACAATAAGATGAAGATGAAGTAGTAGAAGAAGATGAAGAATAGGAAAAACTAGTAGTAGTAGAAGAAGATGAAGAAGAAGAAGTTAAAGAAGAAGAAAAAGAAGAAGAAGTAGAAAAAGGAGTAGAAGAAGAAGAAGTGGAAGGAGAAGAAGAAGAAGATGAAGAAGAAGAAGAAGAAGAGGAAGGAAAAGAAGAAGTAGAACAACAAGAAGAAGAAGAAGATGAAGAAGATGATGAAGAAGAAGTAGAAAAAGAAAAAGAAGGAGAAGAAGTAGTAGTAGTAGTAACAGTAGACGAAGAAAAGAAGAAGAAGATGAAGATGAAGAAGGTGATGAGGAAGAAGAAGAAGAAGAAGATGAAGAAGGAGAAGAAGAGAAAGAAGAAGAAGAACCAGAGGGAGAAGGAGAAGAAGAAGAAGGAGAAGAAGAAAGGGAAGAAAAAGAAGAAGAAGAAGAAAAAGAAGAAGATGGAAAAGAAGCACAAGAAGAACAAGAAGGGAAAGAAGAAGAAAGAGAACAACAAGAAGACAAAGAAGGGGAAGAAGTAGAAGAAGAAGAAGAACAAGAAGAAGAAGTGGAAGAAGAAGAGAAAGAAAAAGGAGTGGAAGAAGAAGAAGAAGAAGAAGCAACACATGTTGATGATGAAGAAGAAGAGGAAGAGGAAGAAGAAGAAGAAGAAGAAGAAGAAGAAAAAAAGAAAGAAGAATAAGAAGAAAAAGAAGAAGAAGAGAAAGAAGAAAAACAAGAAAATATGGAAGATGAGGAAGAAGAAGATGAAGAAGAAGAGTAGGAAGAAGAGGAGAAAGAGGAAGAACAAGAAGAAGAGGAAGAAGAAGAGGAGGATAAGGAAGAAGAAGAATAAAAGGAATTTGAAGAGGATGAGGATGAAGAAAAGAAACAAGAAGAAGAGGAAGAAGTGGAAGATGAATAGGAGGAAGAAGAAGAAGAAAAAGGAGAAGAAGAATTAGAAGAAGAAGATGATGATGAAGGAGAAAAAGAAGTAGATTAAGATGAAGAACTAAAGATGAAAGGAAGTAGAAGAAAAAGAAGAGGAACACGTGGTGGAAGAAGAAGAAGAAGGAGAAAAAATAGAAGTAGAAAAATAAAAAAAAAGAAATAAAGAAGGAAGAAGAACAAGAAGGAGAAGTAGAAGATGAAGAACAACAACAACAACACAAAAATAGAGAAGAAGTAGAAGAAGAAGAGGAAATGGAAGAAGAAGAAGATGAGGAAGAAGAAGAAGAACATAAAAAAGAAGAAGAGGAGAAGGAAAAAGGAGAAGAGGAAGAAGATGAAGAAGAAAAGAAAGAAGAGGAAGAAGAAGAAAAGGAACAAGAAGAGTAAGAAGAAGAAGTAGAAGAAGAGGAAGACGAAGAAGAAGAAGAAGAAGAAGAAGAAGGAGAAGAAGAATAAGAAGGAGTATAAGAAGGGGGAGAAGAAGATGAGGAGGAAGATGAACTACTGGAAGAAGAAGAAGAGGAAGAGGAAGTAGAAGAAGAGGAAGAAGAAGTTGAAGAAGAGGAAGAAGAAGAAGAGGAAGGGGTGGAACGAGATGAAGAAGAAGAAGAAGAAGAAGAACAATAAGAAGATGTAGAATAAGTAGATGAAGATCAAAAAGAGGAAGACGAAGAAGAAGAAAAAGAAAGAGAAGAAAAAGAAGAAGAAATCGACATAGTAGAAGAAGAACAAAAAGAGGAAGAAGATAAGAAGAAGAGGAGGACGAAGAAGAAGAAGAAAAAGATGAAGAAGTTGAAGAAGAAGAAGAAGAAAATATATGAAGAAGAAAAAGTTGAAGAGGATGAAGAAGAAGAATAAGAAGAAGAAGGAGAAGATGAAGAAGAAGAAAATGAAGAAGAAGAAGAAGAATAATAAAATAGAGAAAAAGAAGACAAAAGAACAAGAAGTAGTAGTAGTAGTAGTAAAAGAAGAAGAAGAAGAAGAAGTAGAAGTAGAAGGAGAAGAAGAAGAAAATGAAGTAGAAGAAGTAAAACAAGTAGAAGAAGAAGTAGAAGTAGTAATAGAAGTAGAAGAAGTAGAAGAAGAATAAGAATAAGTATAAGAAGGAGAAGAAAATGGAGAAGAAGAAGAAGAAGAACAGGAAGGAAAACAAATGGAAGAAGAAGACAATGTAGTAGAAGAGGAAGAAAAAGTAGAATATGAAGAAGTAGAAAATGATGAAAAAGAAGTAGAAGAAGATAATAAGGAAGAAGAGGAAGAAGAAGAAGTAGAGAAAGAAGAAGTAGAAGTAAAAGAAGAAGAAGAAAAAGAAGAAGTAGAAGTAAAAGAAGAAGAAGAAAAAGATGATGTAGAAGAAGAAAAGGAAAAATAAGAGAAAGAAGAAGGAGAAGAAGAATTAGAAGAAGAAGGTGAAGAGAAAGTACATTAAGAATATGAAGTTGAAGATGGAGGAGAAGATGAAGAAGAAGAAAAATAAGAAAAAGGGGACGAAGAAGAAAAAATGAAAAAGAAGATGATGGATAAAAAGAAGAAGAGGAAGAAGAAGAAGAGGAGAAAGAAGAAGAAGGAGAAGAGGAGGAAGAAGAAGATGGAGAAGAAGAAGACGAAGAAACAATGAAGTAGAAGAAGGTGTACAAAAAGAATAAGAAGAAAGAAGAAGAAGAAAGAAGAAGAAGTCGAACATGTAAGAGAAGAAGAAGAAGAAGAAGAGGAAGAGAAAATGAAGAAGAAGGAGAAGGTGAAAAAGAAGAAAAAGAAGAAAAAGAAGAAGAAGAAATGAAGAAGACGAAGAAGATGGCGATGAAGAAGAAAAAAAGAAAACGAAGAAGGAGAAAAAGAAGTAGTAGTAGTAGCTGTAGTAGTAGTAGTAGTAATAGTTGAAGAAGAAAAAGAAGAAGAAGAAGAAGAAGAAGAAGAAGTAGAAGAAGAAGAACAAAAAGACAATGAAGATGATGAAGAAGAAGAAAAGAAAAAGAAGAAGAAGGAGAAAAGTAGAAGAAGAGGAAGAAGTAGAAGAAGAAGAAGAAAAGAAAGATGATGAAAAGAAGAGGAAGAAGAAGATTGAGAATAAGAAGAAAAAGAAGAAGAAGAAGAAGAAAAAGAAAAAGAAGAACAAGATGTAGAAGAAGAAGAAGAAGATGATGAAGAAGAGAAAGAAGAAGAAGTAGAAGAAGAAGAAGGAGAAGAAAAAGAAGAAGAAGAAGATGAAGAAGAGGAAGAAGAAAAGGAAGAAGAAGACTAGGAAGAAGAAGAAGAAGAGGAAGAGGAAGAAGAAGAGGGTAGCAGATGAAGAAGAAGAAGAACAAGGAGAAGAAGAAGAAGAAGAAGAAGTGGATGATGAAGACGAAGAAGAAGAAGAAGAGGAAGATGAAGAAGAAGAAGAAGAGGAAAGGAGGAAGAAGAAGAATAATAAGAAGAAGAAAAAGAATAAGAAGAGGAAGAAGAGGAAGAAGTAGAAGAAGAGAAATAAAGAAGAAGAAGAAGAGGAAAAGGAAGAAGAAGAAGAAGAAGAAGAAGACGAAGAAGAGGGGGATGAGGGGAAGGGGAAAAGACAAAGAAAGAACATGAGTTGGAAAGAAGAAGAATAGGAAGTAGAAGGAGAAGAAGAAGATGAAAAGAAGAAGAAGAAGAGGAAGAAGTAAAAGAAGAAGAGCAAGATCAAAAAGAGGAAGAAGAGAGAGAAGAAGAGAAAAGAAGAAGAGGAAGAAGAAGAAGTAGAAGTGGAAGGAGAAGACAAATTATGGGTCAAGGAGGGTGGGCATAGGGATTAAGATTTTGTGTTAGGGATTGGAGGAGGTAGGGATTAGGGATTAAAAATTAGGCATTATGGATTAGTGATTATTTATTAAATGATTAGGGATTTGGAATTTTGTATTATTAACTAAAGATTAGTGTATACGACTAGGGCTTAGGGATTACAAATTAAGGGATTAGGGATTAATGATTAATTATTATGGATTAGGGATTAAGTGATTAAGAAATAAGAATTAGGGATTTTTGATTTGTAATTCAGAATAAGGGATTAAAAATTAGAAATTATAGATAAGAGATTAAAGGATTAGGTCGTAGTGATTAGAGATTAAGGATTAGGCAATAGGGATTAGGGATAAAGAAGAAGAAGATGAAGTAGAAGAAGTTGAAGAACAAGAGAAAGAAGTGGTAAAAGAAGAAGTAGAAAAGAAGAAGAAGAAAAAGAAGAAGAAGAAGAAGATGTAGAAGAGGAAGCCAGATAAGAGGATGAAGAAGGCGAGAAGGAAGACGAAGAAGAAGAAGAAGTGGAAGAAGAAGAAGAAGAAGAAGAAGAAAAAAAAGAAGAAGAGAAGAAAAAGAACCAGAAGAAGAACAAGAAGAAGAAGAAGAAAAAGAAGAAGAAGAACAATGTGATGTTGAAGAAGAAGAAGAAGAAGAAGATGAAGAAG